>OX424524.1:29507900-30065400 GCA_949152445.1 Cerastis rubricosa | reverse complement strand
AACCTAACCTAACCTAACCTAACCTAACCTAACCTAACCTAACCTAACCTAACCTAACCTAACCTAACCTAACCTAACCTAACCTAACCTAACCTAACCTAACCTAACCTAACCTAACCTAACCTAACCTAACCTAACCTAACCTAACCTAACCTAACCTAACCTAACCTAACCTAACCTAACCTAACCTAACCTAACCTAACCTAACCTAACCTAACCTAACCTAACCTAACCTAACCTAACCTAACCTAACCTAACCTAACCTAACCTAACCTAACCTAACCTAACCTAACCTAACCTAACCTAACCTAACCTAACCTAACCTAACCTAACCTAACCTAACCTAACCTAACCTAACCTAACCTAACCTAACCTAACCTAACCTAACCTAACCTAACCTAACCTAACCTAACCTAACCTAACCTAACCTAACCTAACCTAACCTAACCTAACCTAACCTAACCTAACCTAACCTAACCTAACCTAACCTAACCTAACCTAACCTAACCTAACCTAACCTAACCTAACCTAACCTAACCTAACCTAACCTAACCTAACCTAACCTAACCTAACCTAACCTAACCTAACCTAACCTAACCAGTTGCACTCGGTCTCTCGAGCGGTAAGCAGCGAAAACTCACGCGCTCCGCACTTAAAAATACAAAATAATTGGTTTTTCTGCTCGTATTATCAAAAGTGAAGTGTCAGTGGACGCGGAAAATTGTACCGCACAAAGTGACGTGAAAAAATTCTGTCGGACAACATCGACAAAGATTTTTTCAGCGAAAAACCTCTTTTTTAGAGGTTAAGCGAAAATCTTAAAACAGAAAAACGAAAACGCTGCCGAAACCAGATCGGTGACCTCCTGTTTTTTCACCGGCTTCGAGTGGGCATCGTAGTTCCTGACCACCTGGACCTCCAAAAACTACCCTGACGGCTTGCAACTGCGAGTTATTCAGGAAACTTTGAAAACCACGTGCCCTGAAAAAGCGGAAGGAGTGGAGCCAGCGGCGTGAAACTTGGCGTCAACTTGGACCCCTATTGGAAAAGGCGAGTGCAACTTATTTTGGAATTTTACGACGACTGGTATATTTAATATAACAGTTGAAACTTACAAACTTTCGACATATATATCTCAGGACAGAAGACCTTCTTGAAAATTTTTCAACTGCAGCCTGGTGCGCGCTCATTGGAAGAATAGAAACCTTAAGTTTTAGATTTTTAGCTATAATAGTTTTAAAGTTATACCGAAATTTATATAAAAACCATATTTTTAAATTTTTTCGACTTGGTTTTTTACTTTTTTATTTTTTGTTTCATTTAAATTGTAGTGCTATATTTAAAGTATTTTATACAAATTTTTCAGAATTTTCCGACCAATATTTCCAAAGATATTGAATTTTAATTGTTTTTCGGCCATTATTCTAAATTAAATAGAAATAAATTAATTTTGATCCCAGGAGATTGTTCAATATACCCGTTGTGACCAAATTAAGCCCAAACTCGGGCCATATATGTCGTACTTTGGCCGTTTTGACAAAAACGCACCATCTTGGTTTTTTGGTTTTAATTTTTAAGATAGAATATCTCGAAAACCGCTGGCTTGTTTTTACTAGTTTTTCCACTTTGGCCAGTAGTTTTCAGTTAACTTTAAGTGTACCTGGTTTTCAGCCTGTTTCAGGACATTACATATTTTGTTGCTGAAATTGCTTTCAGGAGATACCTTAAGTGACGCCGAGCTGTACATCCAAAACCCCGTCCCTCTGTGACGAAGGGTTCCGAAGTTACGGACATTTCTAATCGACCTTTGACAGCTCGGCGGCCATTTTGTTTATCTTCAAACCGCCATAACTTCTGAACCAGAGGTCGTGGGAGATCGCAGTTTTGTAATTTTAGGTCAGGGACTCATAGTCCTACATACCCCACATTTTCAGGCGGTTCGGAGCTGAAAATTTTCAGGACCCTGAAAACAATTTCAGCGGATAGCGGAGCTCAGGCCGAGTTGGGAGAGCCCAAACTCGAGGTGTCTACGGCTTTCTCGAAGGAAGTTATCCGTGGTCAAAGACTGACTTTGACAGCACTGCGGCCATTTTGTAAAATCTTAAAACGGCCATAGCTTCCCAACGGACAGTCGTAGAGGGCTGGGGTCTTCGCTGGACATACCAGTAAGGCTTAGTGTATAAGATAGGTCACCTTTCAGGCGTTTTCAGGAGGCCAAGATTTTTCAGCCTGAAAACCATTCCGGTGGATTGGTCTCACCGAGCCAACTTCGGAAAGCCCAAACACCGGAGTTTTTGGACCGGTAGTTCCGGAGATATCTTCTTGTAACCACATTGGGTTTTTATTTTTGTAAAAAACCAAATTTTTCAAGTTGAGATATCTCCGAAACTCCTGGGTGTAATTGCACCGAGTTTGGGTTCATTCGAGAGGGCTCTGTGGGAGCTGTCTACCGGACTTGACAAAACGACTCTACATAGAGTCATTCCTAGAGTCGCTATATTTTTGCAGTTTTTGACTTACGAGAGCTTTTCTCGTCTGTTCTCGGTGCTTGACCCGTTCACTGAACGAAAGACTGACTGTTTTTAGTACCATATAGAGTCCGGACTTGCAAAGATTTTACAATCTTCACAATATTTTTACATTTTATTTATATTTTTAATTTTACAATTTTTCTTTTGTTTGTTTTGTACCATTTTACATTTTGACGCGAACCTCCAGCGACAATGAACGCATTCAGGACCCCAATCAAGGTGAAGCCGGCGGAGGGTGACAAGTCACCGATAGCGACAAAGTCGCCTCCGAATGTGAGACGCAGCGTTGCGGAATTGGAGGCCGCAGGGCCCTCCACCATGAACCCAACGCCCCCCCCCCTTTCATTAGTTACTAAGACGGCGCAGGCTGGCCCTGCGAAACCCCCACAGAAGCTCTCGCAATCGAACCTTCTACAGGTGCACTCGCCGCCGAAACCCCACTACGCGGACCGATCGGCAGAAGCAAAGGCCTGTGTGACCAAGGCCAAAGTACTGCTAGGAACCTCAAGAAACACCAAAACGGAAATAAAAACCGGCATTACTGAGGCGCTTGACCGGTTGTTCCTATTAGTTAAAGAGGCCGAAAAATCGGCCAAGATAAAAAGAGTGGGGCCTGAGAATACGCAGCCCGAAGGTGCCGCCGACCTCACTTTTACTAGCATAGCCGACCCGAGCCAGAGCAACAGCCAACTCGAGGCTCAAATAAGGAGCCACTCATTGCTGCTGGAAAGCCACTCCAAGGGGATGGAGGAGCTCAAGGCAGCAATCGAGCAGCACAAAGAGAGTCTTCAAAGCGGCGCTGCCATTAACACTTACGCGAGTGTAACCCACAGCGGAAAAGCGAACCCGGTGCGAAGTACGCTCCACTCAATAGTGGTTACCTCCAAAGACGAGACGGAGTCCGGGGACGAAGTCATGGAGAAAGTGCGGAAGGCAGCAGACGCAAAGGAAGGCTGGGTAAAGGTGGAAAAAGTGAGGAAAGCGAAAGATAGGAAAATTATTATGGGCTTCCAAACAACCGAGGAAAGGGATAAGCTTAGGGACAAACTGACAAGAGATAGGCAGGACCTCAATGTCGAGGAGGTGAAAAACAAAGACCCCTTGTTGATCCTCAGGAGCGTCTTCTCTGTACATTCAGACGAAGACATTATCAAGGGACTGAGGAATCAAAATCGAGATGTCTTTCACAACCTCGACAAGGAGGAGGACAGGGTAGTAGTGAAGTTTCGGAGGAGGACCAGAAACCCGCACCAATGCCACGTTGTGGTCAGCGTCTCGCCGATCATCTGGAGACGAGCAACGGAACTCGGATGCCTGCACGTAGACCTCCAGCGCATAAAGGTCGAAGACCAGACCCCACTGGTGCAGTGCACGCGCTGCCTAGGCTACGGGCATGGTAGACGTTTCTGCAAGGAACCGGCTGACCTGTGCAGCCACTGCGGCGGGCCGCATCTGAGATCGGAATGCGCTGACTTTCTGACGGGTGCCCCACCAAAGTGCCGGAACTGCATAAGAGCCAAGCTCGGGGACGCTGGCCACAACGCCTTCAGCTCGGAATGTCCGACACGCCACAGGTGGGACGAAATAGCGAGAGCTACTGTAGCATATTGCTAAGGGCACCCACGGAAACCCAAACCCATACAGACTGGTCCAGGCCAACCTCCAGCGGAAAAGACTGGCGACCAACGAGCTTCTGACCGAAGCGAACAAGCGCGGGGTCGCCATTGCTCTCCTCCAAGAACCATACGTCGGCGCGGCAAGAGTAATGAGGAGTCATAGAGGCGTTCGGGTCTTCCAGAGCACTGACATCGGAGATGGGACAGTTAAGGCCGCAATAGCGGTCTTTGACCAAGACCTCATCGTCGAACAGTACCCGAAACTCACCACGAACAACATCACCGTGGTGGGGATTCGAACCAGTGCCTGGAGGATCACACTAGTCTCCTTTTACTTCGAGCCAGACCAGCCAATAGAACCATACCTCGACCACCTCAAACGTGTAGGGGAGGAGGTGGGTTCTAGAATGTGGATTGTTGGAGGAGATGCAAACGCAAAAAGTACCTGGTGGGGAAGCCTGACCATAGACCGCAGAGGCGAAGAAGTGTCTGGAGTTCTCGATGAGCTGGACCTGAACATACTCAACAGAGGGGAAATTCCGACCTTCGACACGATCAGAGGTGGCATTAGGTACTGCAGCCACGTCGATATAACGGCATGCTCGACGGACATCCTTGACCTGGTAGATGACTGGAGGGTAGACGAGGGCCTCACGAGCTCGGACCACAACGGCATTGTATTCAATATAAAATTAAAAAGATCGAAAGGCATCCAAATTAGTAGGACCACAAGAATTTTTAATACTAAAAAAGCAAATTGGACTGAGTTTCGTGAGAAACTCAGCCAATTAATGCAAACAAACAAAATTAATAAAGTAGAATTAGATAAATTAAACTTAACTGAGCAATTAAATTCAATAACTAAATTATATATTAATTCAATTAGAGAAGCATGCACTTCGTCAATGCCGACGAAGAAGATAAACGAAGTGTTTACCTTGCCGTGGTGGTCCGAGAAACTCGAGGGGATGAAGAAAAAGGCCACTACCTATAAAAACAGGGTTAGGAATGCGGCACCAGTCCGAAGATCGAAGGTCGTCGATGAGTACCTGAAACTGAAAGTTGAGTATGAGACAGCAGCAGCAAAGGACGAAATCGAGAGTTGGAAGAACTTCTGCTCAAGACAGGACCGAGAAGGGGTTTGGGAAGGGATCTACCGGGTGATAGGGAGGACTAAGGGAAGAGGAGTGGATCAGCCGCTGGTGGAGAACGGTGGGGTATTAGATGCAAAAGGTTCGGTAGAACTCCTGGCAAAAACGTTTTATCCGGATGACGAAACAGATACCGACAGCACCTGCCACCGCCAAGTCAGAGAAAAGGCCGATGTCGTGAATGCTGGGGACCAAGGTGAACCATGTGAGCCGCCATTCACGATGGCCGAGCTGATGGCAGCGTGCGAGTCCTTCAATGTTAAAAAAGCGCCAGGAGCAGATGGCCTCACTGCCGACATTTGCTGTCAGGCTATTAGAAGTGCCCCCGAGATAGCCTTGGCTCTCCTTAACTGCTGCCTGAGAAACCACCTCTTCCCTGAAATCTGGAAGGAAGCAACAGTTATTATCCTAAAAAAGCCTGGAAAAACAGACTACGGCAATCCGAAGGCGTACAGACCAATCGGACTCTTACCAATTTTCGGTAAAATATATGAGAAGATGTTAGTGGCCCGCCTCAAGTTTCATCTGATCCCCAAGATGAGTACTCGTCAGTACGGATTCATGCCCCAGAGAAGCACCGAGGACTCCCTCTATGCACTAATGCAGCACATACGTGGCAAGCTGGCACTAAAGAAAATTACAGTACTGGTATCATTGGACATAGAGGGAGCCTTCGACAGCGCGTGGTGGCCAGCCATAAGAGTCCGTCTGGCTGAGGAACAGTGTCCAGTAGGCCTGAGGAGGGTCATCGACAGCTACCTCAACAACCGAAGGGTCAGAGTTAGATACGCAGGTGAAGAGTACTGTAAGGCCACAAGCAAGGGCTGCGTTCAGGGTTCCATCGCGGGACCAATCTTCTGGAACTTGGTACTGGACCCGCTTCTTAAGAGCTTAGAAGCTAGGGGTGTCTATTGCCACGCTTTTGCGGACGACGTTGTGCTGCTTTTCGATGGTGACACAGCGTTGGAGATTGAGGGACGTGCCAATGCCGCTCTTGAACATGTTCGAGCGTGGGGTGTCCAAAACAAGCTCAAATTTGCCCCGCATAAAACCAATGCGATGGTTATAACGCGCAAATTGAAATTCGACACCCCGCGCTTAAGCATGGGCGGGACCGACATTGCCATGTCCAACGAGATCAAAATCCTGGGTGTCACCATCGACAAGCAACTGACTTTCAACGCGCACGTCGCGAACGTATGCAGAAGGGCAATAGGCATCCACAAACAACTAACCAGAGCAGCAAAGACGAGCTGGGGGCTTAACCCTGAAGTCATCAGGATAATATATGTGGCCACCGTCGAACCTGTCATCCTGTACGCCGCCAGCGTATGGGCTCCGGCCGTAGATAAGCTTGGCGTCCAGAAGCAGTTGGGAGCGGTCCAGCGTGGTATCGCACAGAAGCTGTGCAAGGGATACCGGACGGTCTCCTTAAACTCCGCGCTGGTGCTGGCTGGGATACTTCCTCTCGACCTGCGAGTCCGCGAAGCGGCATCACTATACGAGGCCAGGAGGGGGGTGCCTCAGCCGGCACTTGGAGACAGGAGCGTCGAGCAGACCGCCTCGGCAATGGCGGCTCCACACCCAGCTGAGCGCGCTGAGCTAGAGCTCATAAGCCTGGTAAATCAAGAGCAACTAGATGCCCAGAGCGAACTTGAAGTTCGTATCTTTACGGACGGGAGCAAGATTGGGGGCAAGGTTGGAGCGGCACTATCCATTTGGAGTGGTGACGCCGAAACCAAAACCCTCAAGCTTGCTCTCCCACACTACTCCACTGTTTACCAGGCCGAGCTTCTGGCAATATGCGTCGCAACCAGGGAGATCCTTAAGCACAAAGCGCAGTCGTTTGGAATCTTCAGTGACTCTATGGCGGCCCTCCAAACGATTCAAAACTACAATCGACACCACCCCCTGGCAGTAGAGACAAGGGCCAATCTTAGGTCCCTGTCGATCCAAAACAAGGCCGTAACTTTGTTTTGGATCAAAGCCCACGCGGGGTTGGAAGGTAATGAGAGGGCCGACGAATTGGCCAAAAGCGCCGCTGAGGGTTCCAAACGAAAGCCCGACTACGACCTGTGCCCGGTTTCATACGTCAAGCGATGCATCCGAACGGCAACTCTTGACGTGTGGAATCGGAGATACTGCGCTGGAGGAACAGCTTCTGGGACGAAATTGTTTTTCCCGGATGCGGTGGCGGCGTACGGAATAGTCAGGAAAATGAAAATTGACAGTGTGAAAACTCAGATAATGACGGGGCACGGTGGGTTCTCTGAATACTTGAATCGCTTCAAGTGTAAGGAGAGCCCATCGTGCATATGCGATCCCAACATCGCAGAGACGGTGCCACACATATTATTCAACTGCCCCATATTTGATCAGCAAAGACTTGTGGCCGAGCACGTACTCGACACCAAACTGGATGCCGAAAATCTGTGGCTCATTATGAAAGGGAAAAAGAGAGAGGTGTTTTTAGAATTCTGTGTAAATATTTGTGAAAAAGTAATAAAAAGAAATAAAACAGGATAAGCAAAGATGTTTACATAATATTTATACAATATTAAGGTCAAGCATTGAAAACAGACGTAATAAACTGCTAAGACACACAATAGGAAACTAGACAACATACTATGTTGCCCTTATGGATAAACTGTATGTAGATGTAAGAACTGTCCTAGAAATAATAATAGAGAAATAAGATGTCTAATAGAATTAAATAGTCCACAAATGTTCTTAGAATTAAGAAATAGATGATAAAAATAGCTGTAAGAAACATGTAACTATAATTAAGAATAATATATAAGATAGATGTAAAATAGAAATAGCCTTTATAATTATAAAAGTAAAAAATTAGAATAGAAATTAAGATGTTATAAAAATTTGAAACAAGCATGTACAAGAATGTTATATTAGAATAAGAACAACTGTATGGAAAGAAAAGATCAATAAAAAACATTTGTGTTGATGTGTTACCCGCTTCCCGAAATAAATAAAACATGAAATAATAAAGAAAACCAGAATAGAGTACAGAATAGGGACCAGTAGAAGGGAGTCCTACCCTAATAGACAGAAAGAAGATGTATGATAGAAAGACAAAGTATGAAGAATGAAAGTACGAGAGGAATAATAGCGAGAACTAGTATGAATGATAAGCCTAGCACAGGCTCCAATACTGTTGGAGGTTTCAGTATTAAAAACAAAAAAAAAAAAAAAAACCTAACCTAACCTAACCTAACCTAACCTAACCTAACCTAACCTAACCTAACCTAACCTAACCTAACCTAACCTAACCTAACCTAACCTAACCTAACCTAACCTAACCTAACCTAACCTAACCTAACCTAACCTAACCTAACCTAACCTAACCTAACCTAACCTAACCTAACCTAACCTAACCTAACCTAACCTAACCTAACCTAACCTAACCTAACCTAACCTAACCTAACCTAACCTAACCTAACCTAACCTAACCTAACCTAACCTAACCTAACCTAACCTAACCTAACCTAACCTAACCTAACCTAACCTAACCTAACCTAACCTAACCTAACCTAACCTAACCTAACCTAACCTAACCTAACCTAACCTAACCTAACCTAACCTAACCTAACCTAACCTAACCTAACCTAACCTAACCTAACCCGTCGATATCTTCGCTTTAAAGGGTGCGATTTTGAAGCTGTTTTCAGCAAATTTAGACTAAAGTAGGCCACCGCTTACTCCCTGACCATTTTAAACCACCCTTAACGCAATTCGAAAAAGTTTCCCTACCTACCCTTAGGAAATTACTATAATTTCAGACAAAATCATCAAAATTTAGTGTTCTTCCAAATTTTCCTTCAGATATTACGTTAGATTATAGTTGCAATAGTACTCACCTACCATCCCTGTGCTCTGGTCCGCGTTCCGTGTCCCGGAGCCTTAGTTGGGGGGTGTAAATCAAAATTTTTTGAGTCAAAAACGGGTTTTTTGACCAAAAGTCAAATTTTTTATTCGGCACCTACCTTGTTTTGTTTCGTAGTTAGCTAGCCCGCGCCAAGCTGCGTCTTTGGACACCTCACTCGCGCGTCTAGCTCAAATAAAATTTTGCCCTCCCACCCGCCCTATTGTGTATAGGAAGGCCGGAGTGGGATTTTCGGCAAAATTTATTTTTCTATTTTTGCTTTTATAGCGACTACTGTGTTTCTGGAAAGGGTTTTTAGGCAAAATTTTAGCTTTTTATTTTAGAATTTTTGACTAAGTGTGACATATTTTAGACAAATTCTGATTTTGACCGTCTGTTGTCAGCGGATGACTTTCATTTCTTTCTCAGTTTTATTATTTAATTGAATTATTGTATTTTATCTTTTATCTTTGTAATTTAATCTTTTATTGTAATTTAATTTATTATTACTACTTACTGTATTTCCCCTTTACAGGTATACAGAAGTACCACTGACGGAGCTTATAATCTTAAAATTAGAATTTTAAGAGTAAATTTAATTAGTGATTATAATTATTATAAATACTTTCTGTGTACCCCTCTTTACAGGGACACAGAAGTATCCAGTGTCCTCTGACACAACTCTCTCCACCCGAGCGGGTATTGTTGAATTGACCTGCGTCCTCTTAACAGGGGCTTTTTTGATAGTATCCGTCTCACGACGCTTGTTATGTTTCGCACCCCATCCGCTACCCTGAGGACAATGGTGTCCGGGGGCTCGCCGCGATCATCGGAGAAAGCGGTGACCTCGCCTGCTGACGCGCGGAGGAGAATCTCCTTTGGAGAAGACACCCCTTCCGCGTCTCAGAAGGGCCCTGCTTCGCCGGGAATGCGTCGAGCTCCTGTGAGCGCTCCAAGATCGCTCATGAAGTCTGAGGCCGGGCACCGTAGCCGCATTGCGGAGGCGAGAGCTTGCCTAAATAAAGCCAAGCTTAACTTGGGCAACTCTCGCAACCTTAAAGCTGAAATCAAAACTGCGGTGCTCGAATCCATTAACAGACTTTATGAGCTGGTCAAGGAGTCTGAGCGTGACATGGTCCCTGCCGCACCCGCACCCGTAGCCGTACCGGTACTCGCGCCCACTGCTGACTGCGGCCCCCATCCCATTTCCGCCGAGGTTCTTGCTGGCCAGACTGAGCTCCTTAACACCATGAAGGAGCACATCTCGGAGTTAAGGGACAACTCCGAGAAACTCGAGAAACTCCGAGACAGTCTGGCCAGCAGGGAACGTGAGGGGGAGACAACCTACGCGAGTGTAGCGACCGTCAGTAAGAGCCATACCAGGGCACAAGCCCTGGAGCGTACGACGCTGCACTCCGTGATTGTCTCGTCAACAAACGAGATGGATACTGGGGGCGAAATACTCGAGAGAGTAAGGAAAGCGGTGGACGCGAAGGAAGGCTGGGTGCGCGTCGAAAGAGTGCGGAAGGCAAAAGACCAAAAAGTAATAATGGGGTGCGCAACGAAGGAGGAGAGAGCAAAATTAAAACAGCGACTGGAAATGGCCGGAGAAAACCTCGTCGTCGAGGCGGTGAAGAATCGGGACCCGCTACTGGTTCTGAGGGACGTTTTGCTGATTCATAGTGATGAAGAAGTGCTGAGGGCCCTTCAGAACCAGAACCGGGAGATCTTTCACGGCCTCGGGGACGAGGACAAGAAAATCGCTCTTAAGTTTCGCAAAAAGTCGCGAAACTCGCTTGTGAACAACATTGTGTTGAGTGTTTCCCCAGCAATCTGGCGACGTGCACTCGATGTAGGCAAGCTTCGTATTGACCTACAGAGAGTGCGCGTCGAAGACCAGACGCCTCTGGTGCAGTGCACCCGCTGTCTAGCATACGGCCACGGCAAGCGTCTCTGCACGGAGCCGGTGGACCTGTGCAGCCACTGTGGCGGTCCACACGTTAGGGTGGACTGCCCAGTCAAACACCTTGGTGAAGCAGCGGTCTGTGTGAACTGCACCAGAGCCAAGCTCGAGGAACACTCACACAATGCGTTCAGCACAGAATGCCCGGTACGCAGGAAGTGGGACGCATTCGCGCGAGCAACAATAGCGTATTGCTAAAGTTGTCGGTGCGCCCACTTCCACGTACTCGGAGAATTCAAAGCCGACACTACCGAGATACAACGAAGAGCGAAACACTGGGGTTGGCTTAGCGGAGAACGGTAACTGGAGCCAATTTCATGCGAAAGTGACTGAAGTTAACCTGGACCTTAGGTCAGCCACAGTGGAATCGTCAAGTTGGGGGACGGTTGCAATGGTGTGTCGAAAAATTTGTTATTGTCACTTTGGTATTCCAGAATGATATTAAATTATATAGTAAGTATATATTGCTAATATCATATTAATAAAAACTAAAAAAGACGATTAAAAACAAAATTGAATTTCAAAGAGTAATATCGCAGAAAGGGCATAAATATAAGGGATAATGATGGGTAAAAATGGGCTAAATAGTAATATAAAATATAGATAAAAACAGTAATAGTAGTTATGATAAAACGGGTAAATTTTTAAATTAGCGTGATAGTAGTAAAACATAGTAGTAGTAGCTTGTTATTAAATCAAATAGTAATATAAAGTAAACGGAATAAAATGCAAAATTTTGTTGTTGAGTTTATAAATAAAGTAAAATCACGGTTAATAACTACAGCACAGAGCATGGTCTCTTCGGCCATTTATCAATCAGTCGCAAAACAAAACAAAAAATCGAAAAATAAGGGCTCTGACCATGTTAGAGGAACACTGGTGGGGCAGGAGTGTGGTTTTAGCCGGTTCGAGTCCGGCACTACCTCGACTGTCTCACAAAATGTGAGATAGTCGAGGTGTCCGTGGGGATTTCCCACTCCTGCCAAAACAAAAAAAAAAAAAAAAAAAAAAAAAAACCTAACCTAACCTAACCTAACCTAACCTAACCTAACCTAACCTAACCTAACCTAACCTAACCTAACCTAACCTAACCTAACCTAACCTAACCTAACCTAACCTAACCTAACCTAACCTAACCTAACCTAACCCCGGGAGCTCGCCGCGATCGGCGGAGTTAAAAGTGCCTTCACCTACTGACGCGCGGAGGAGAATCTCGTTCGGAGAAGACACTCCTTCTGCGTCTCAGAAGGGCCCTGCTACTCCGGGGACGCGCCGAGCTCCCGTCGACTCCTCAATATCGCTCAAGAAGCCTGAGGCCGGGCACCGCAGTCGCATTGCGGAGGCGAGAGCTTGCCTGAATAAGGCTAAGCTAAATTTGGGCAACTCTCGCAATCTCAAAGCCGAGATAAAAACTGCGGTGCTCGAGGCCATTAACAGGCTTTTTGAGCTTGTTAAGGAGTCTGAGCGAGACAAGGCCCCTGCCGCACCCGCACCCGTAGCCGTACCGGTACCCGCGCCCACTGCTGACTTGTGTCCCCAACCCATCTCCATCGAGGTTCTTGCTAGCCAGACTGAGCTCCTGCACACCTTAAAGGAGCATATCTCGGAGTTAAAGGAAAACTCCGATAAACTTGAAAAACTCCGAGACAGTCTGGCTCGCAAGGAAAGTGTGGGCGAGACAACTTACGCGAGTGTAGCGGCCGTGACCAAAGGCCAAACCGGGGCACAGGCCCAGGAGCGAACGACGCTGCACTCCGTGGTTGTCTCGTCAACAAATGAGATGGATACTGGGGACGAAATACTCGAGAGAGTGAGGAAAGCGGTGGACGCGAAGGAGGGCTGGGTGCGGGTGGAAAGAGTGCGAAAAGCCAAGGACCAAAAGGTCGTGTTGGGGTGTGCAACGAAGGAGGAGAGGACTAAGCTAAAAAGTCGACTAGAAACGGCCGGAGAGAACCTCGTTGTCGAGGCAGTGCAAAACAGGGACCCACTTCTGGTTCTTAGGGACGTGCTGTTAATACACAGCGATGAGGAAGTCGTAAGAGCCCTTAAGAACCAGAACCGGGAGATATTTCACGGCCTCGGCAACGAGGAACACAAAATAGCTATTAAGTTTAGGAAGAAGTCTCGTAACCCTCATGTGAACAGCATTGTGCTGTGTGTTTCCCCTGCAATCTGGAGGCGGGCACTCGACTTGGGCAAGCTTCGTATTGACCTACAGCGAGTGCGAGTCGAGGACCAGACGCCTCTGGTGCAGTGCACCCGTTGCTTGGCATACGGGCACGGCAAACGCCTGTGCACGGAGCCAGCCGATCTGTGCAGCCACTGTGGTGGCACACATCTCAGAGTGGACTGCCCGGCCAAACAGATCGGCGAAGCAGCGGTGTGTGTAAACTGCACCAGAGCCAAGCTGGGGGAGCACGGGCACAATGCGTTCAGCACGGAATGCCCGGTACGCAGGAAGTGGGACGCATTCGCACGAGCAACAATAGCGTACTGCTAAAGTTGTCGATGCGCCCACTTCCGCGTACACGGCGATGACCATTTTGAATTTCTGGACACAGCCCGAATACAGTCGATGCATAAAGCGAACCACTGGGGTTGGCTTTATGGAGAAAAGTAACTGGAGCCACTTTCTTGCGAAAGTGACTGGAGTTAAACTGGATCAGAAGTCAACCCTAGTGGAATCGTCAGCTTGTGTCTTAGTCTTGTGGTTGTGTAAAAGACCCCTCCTGTACAACGAAAAGTCAAAAAGATGATATTCAACTATATATTGAGTATATACTGCCGATATCATCAAAATAAAACGGAACAGAGAGATCAACGAAACAGCGAGATTCTAATAAAACCATCGCAAAAAAAAAAAGGGTATCTAAACATGAGGGTCAATCGAAGCACATCAAAATGTTGAATAAATTGTAAAAAGTTTAGTTTCAAGAACATACATAGGTTAAAAATTTTAAATTGTAGTTAGTTTATAGAGCATAAAAATAAATAAATAAATAAGCTAAATATAGCATAACTTAAAAATATTGTAAAACATAAAGCAAAATATAACGTAAAATAATGTAAAAATAATGAACCTATACATATTATAGTAACAGTGTATAAAAATAGCATTAAAACACCTGTTAAAATAAAAAGAACAGAGCGTGGTCTCTTCGGCCTATTAAAAATCAGTCGCAAAAGAAGGCATAAAAACGAATAAACAAGGTCTCTGATCACGTCAGAGGGACACTGGTGGGGCAGGAGTGTGGTTTTAGCCGGTTCGAGTCCGGCACTACCTCGACTGTCTCACAAAATGTGAGATAGTCGAGGTGTCCGTGGGGATTTCCCACTCCTGCCAAAACAAAAAAAAAAAAAAAAAAAAAAAAAACCTAACCTAACCTAACCTAACCTAACCTAACCTAACCTAACCTAACCTAACCTAACCTAACCTAACCTAACCTAACCTAACCTAACCTAACCTAACCTAACCTAACCTAACCTAACCTAACCTAACCTAACCTAACCTAACCTAACCTAACCTAACCTAACCTAACCTAACCTAACCTAACCTAACCTAACCTAACCTAACCTAACCTAACCTAACCTAACCTAACCTAACCTAACCTAACCTAACCTAACCTAACCTAACCTAACCTAACCTAACCTAACCTAACCTAACCTAACCTAACCTAACCTAACCTAACCTAACCTAACCTAACCTAACCTAACCTAACCTAACCTAACCTAACCTAACCTAACCTAACCTAACCTAACCTAACCTAACCTAACCTAACCTAACCTAACCTAACCTAACCTAACCTAACCTAACCTAACCTAACCTAACCTAACCTAACCTAACCTAACCTAACCTAACCTAACCTAACCTAACCTAACCTAACCTAACCTAACCTAACCTAACCTAACCTAACCTAACCTAACCTAACCTAACCTAACCTAACCTAACCTAACCTAACCTAACCTAACCTAACCTAACCTAACCTAACCTAACCTAACCTAACCTAACCTAACCTAACCTAACCTAACCTAACCTAACCTAACCTAACCTAACCTAACCTAACCTAACCTAACCTAACCTAACCTAACCTAACCTAACCTAACCTAACCTAACCTAACCTAACCTAACCTAACCTAACCTAACCTAACCTAACCTAACCTAACCTAACCTAACCTAACCTAACCTAACCTAACCTAACCTAACCTAACCTAACCTAACCTAACCTAACCTAACCCTTTGATATCTTCGCCATTAAGGGTGCGTTTTTGACGCTGTTTTCAGCATTTTAAGACTTTAGTGGGCCTCCGCCTACGTTCTGACCATATTGCACCACCCTGCAAGCGTTTTCAAAAAACCTCCCTTCCGACACTTAGAAAATTTTTAGAATTTCAGATAAAATCTTCCAAATTTAGTGTTCTTCCAAATTTTCCTTCAGAATTGACGTTAGATTATAGTTGCAATAGTACTCACCTACCATCCCTGTGTTTCGGTGCGCGTTTCGTGTCCCGGAGTCCAGGTTGGAGGTTGAAAACCTAAATTTTTTGAGTCAAAAATTGGTTTTTTGACCAAAACCCAAAATTTTTATTCGGCACCCACCTTGTTTTATTTCGTAGTTAGCTAGCCCGCGCGAAGACGCGTCTCTGGACACCTCACTCGCGCGTCTAGCTCAAATAAAACTTGCATTTTTTTTCAAAAATATTTTATTTCTATTAGTTTCTGCTTGTACCCAAATCCACCTAAGGGATCACGCTTTAGACAAAAACTTTGATATCTTCGCCATTAAGGGTGCGTTTTTGACGCTGTTTTCAGCATTTTAAGACTTTAGTGGGCCTCCGCCTACGTTCTGACCATATTGCACCACCCTGCAAGCGTTTTCAAAAAACCTCCCTTCCGACACTTAGAAAATTTTTAGAATTTCAGATAAAATCTTCCAAATTTAGTGTTCTTCCAAATTTTCCTTCAGAATTGACGTTAGATTATAGTTGCAATAGTACTCACCTACCATCCCTGTGTTTCGGTGCGCGTTTCGTGTCCCGGAGTCCAGGTTGGAGGTTGAAAACCTAAATTTTTTGAGTCAAAAATTGGTTTTTTGACCAAAACCCAAAATTTTTATTCGGCACCCACCTTGTTTTATTTCGTAGTTAGCTAGCCCGCGCGAAGACGCGTCTCTGGACACCTCACTCGCGCGTCTAGCTCAAATAAAATTTTGCCCTCCCATCCGCCCTATTGTGTATAGGAAGGCCGGAGTGGGATTTTCAGCAAAATTTTATTTTCCGATTTTACCTTTTTTGGATAAGTTTAGGCCTGTAGGAAAGGTTTTGTAGGGAAAAAACGCATTTTACACCTTTTGACTGAGTCTGCAAAGGCTCATTTTAATTATATTACAGTATTTATATTATTAAATTATTAAATAAGTGTGACTGTGGACGATTTTAATTAGATTAAGTTATTTACTTACTTTTGTGTGTTCCCCTCTGTACAGGGACACAAAGGTACCAGTGTTTGTAGAATCTCTCCTCTCGAGTAGAAACGGTGTATCTGACCTCCTCTTTACAGGGGTCAGCCCGATCATTCTCTCAGAACGAAAAATGTTCCGCACCCCATCCAGCACTGTGATGACTCAACGATCCAGCGGCTCGCCGCGATCGGCGGATAAGGTGGGGCAGTCGTCTGCTAATGCGAGGAGGAGAATCTCCTTTGGAGACAACACTCCTCCCGCTTCACGGGCGGCCCCTGCCACTCCGGGGACGCGCCGAGCTGCTGTAGACGCTTCTGCACCGCTCAAGAAGCCTGAGGCCGGGTACCCCAGTCGCACCGCGGAGGCGAGAGCTTGCCTAAATAAGGCCAAGCTTAATTTGGGCAACTCTCGCAACCTGAAGACCGATATAAAGACTGCGGTGCTCGGGGCCATTAACAGGCTTTTTGAGCTAGTGAAGGAGTCGGAGCGCGACCGAGTTCCCCTCGCACCTATAGCCGTACCGGTTGCCGCACCCGCTGCTGACTGCTGTCCGCAGTCCATTACCGATAGTCTCGCTAGCCAGACTGAGCTCATCACCACCCTTAAGGAGCACATCTCGATAGTCAAGGAAAATTCCGAGCATGTGGAAAAGCTCCGAGACAGTCTGGCAGGCTGGGAAAATGGCGGGGAGAAGACCTATGCTGGTGTAGCGGCCGCGAGTAAGCGCTACACTGGGGGACAGGCCCCGAAGCGGGCGACGCTCCACTCGGTGGTCGTCTCCTCGACACAGGAGATGGACACGGCGGGCGAAGTCCTCGAGCGGGTGCGAAAAGCGGTGGACGCGAAGGAGGGCTGGGTGCGAGTGGAAAAAGTTCGAAAGGCCAAGGACCAAAAGGTCATCATGGGGTGCGAAACAGAGGAAGAGCGGGATAAGCTTAAAATGCGACTACAATTGGCCGGGGAGAACCTCGTCGTCGAGGCAGTGAAAAACCGGGACCCGCTTCTGGTTCTTAGGGACGTGCTGTTAGTACACAGTGATGAAGAAGTGTTGCGAGCCCTTAGGAACCAGAACCGGGAGATCTTTCACGGCCTCGGGGACGAGGAACAGAAAATTTCTCTTAAATTTCGAAAAAAGTCGCGAAACCCGCACGTGAATAGTATTGTGTTGAGTGTGTCACCCGCGATCTGGAGACGTGCACTCGATGTAGGCAAGCTTCGTATTGACCTGCAGAGAGTGCGCGTCGAGGACCAGACTCCTTTGGTGCAGTGCACCCGTTGCTTGGCTTACGGGCACAGCAAACGCCTGTGCACAGAGCCAGCTGATCTGTGCAGCCACTGTGGCAGTGAACACCTTAGGGTGGACTGCCCGGCCAAACAGATTGGCGAGGTGGCGGCGTGTATTAACTGCACCAGAGCCAAGCTGGAGACACACTCGCACAATGCATTCAGTGGTGAATGCCCAGTACGTAGGAAGTGGGACGCATTCGCGAGAGCAGCTATAGCATACTGCTAAAGTTGGCGGTGCTCCCACTTCCGAGTACACAAAGAAGACCAGTTCGACACAACCAGATTGCAGTCGCATTGAGCGAACCACTAGGGTTGGCTTAATGGAGAACGTTAATTGGAGCCACTTTCATGAGAAAGTGGCTGGAATTATGCAGGACCGTAAGTCAACAATAGTGGAATCGTCAAGTTGTGTCGATCCTGGCGCTAATTTCTGCTGCCATTTTGTTGAAACAGATGCATTGTTCTGTATTAGTTTTAGAATCAAAACTTTAGGCATTAGAATTAATTACTTAGCCAAAAATAAATAAATTTTATGATATTTAATTGTATACTAAGAATATAGTGCAAATATCATACTTACATCTAACTTAAAATAGTAAATTAAAACAAAATTAAATAAAACAAGCACAGAAAATTATATTTGAGGGCATCAATTATAAGGGTTAGTGATGAATAAATATTGGAAGTATAGTTAATTGAGTTAAGGGATAAAGATAGAAAATTGACAGGGATAAAAGGCTTCATATTTAGAAAATTTGAAAATTAATAAATAATATTTAGATTAAACAGAATTATTAGTATATTAGTAAATTGTAGTTAAATAGTAAAAATATTTAAAAAGTAAAAGATTTATAGTAATCCATAGCGTATACTCTTGGAATGCAAATCACAGAATAAAAATGAGCATACAGCATGGTCTCTTCGGCCCCCCCTAAAAATCAGTCGCAAAACAAGGCACACACACAGCTTAAAAGGTCTCTGATAATGTTAGAGGAACACTGGCAAGGCAGGAGTGGTTTTTAGCCGGTTCGAGTCCGGCACTACCTCGACTGTCTCACAAATCGTGAGATAGTCGAGGTGTCCGTGGGGATTTCCCACTCCTGCCCAAACAAAAAAAAAAAAAAAAAAAAAAAAAAAAAAAAAAAAAAAAAAACCTAACCTAACCTAACCTAACCTAACCTAACCTAACCTAACCTAACCTAACCTAACCTAACCTAACCTAACCTAACCTAACCTAACCTAACCTAACCTAACCTAACCTAACCTAACCTAACCTAACCTAACCTAACCTAACCTAACCTAACCTAACCTAACCTAACCTAACCTAACCTAACCTTTTTTTTTTTTTTTTTTTTTTTGTTGACGATGTGGAAATCCGCACGGATGTCCTCCGCCTGGGGAAGGCGGAGGGGTCTGTCAGACTCCAACTGACTAAAACCACACCGGTGTTCCCTCGCACACTTGCGTCGGGGGGCAGCGGGAACGAAAGTGACTTCCGCTGCCCCGGACTAGTGCCGGCCCGCTTGACCAGTGCGGGCCTCGTCCCTGGGGGGAGTGAGGTGTACTCCCCCCGATACGTCATGAGAGGCGCGCGTGGAACACTACGCGCCGCCGTCTCGGGTCCAGTGAGATGGGGGGCGACGGATGTCCCCGAATCCGTCGCCCCTGGACCTGTTTAGGGGGGCCGGAAGAGGGCGTTATCCGCCCTCTGCCGACGCCCGGTGCGTCTGCTGCGGTATGGGAGGGAACTAGAGATCTCCCTCTCCCTTTCCGCAGCTTCCTTCTGCGACATGACGGTTTCGCAGAAGGACACCACCGCGTCCCAGGACTCTGTGCTGCCGACCATCGTGCGAACAACGGCCGGCAGCGACAGGTCTGCTCCTCCCTCTGTGACAAGATCACGGCGCGGCTCATCCCACGCGGCACATTCCGCCAGCGTATGCCGCGCCGTATCCTCCAGACAGTGGACGCAGTGATGGCACCGAGCGTCCGGCTCCCTGCTTATGCGACACAGGTACTTCCCGAAGCAGCCGTGCCCCGAGAGCACCTGCGTCGCCCGAAACGTCAGGGAGCCGTGCTTCCTCCCGAGCCAGTCTTCGAGTACTGGCCGGATCGCCTCGATTGTGTCGAGGCCGGCGGAGGGATGGTCAAGCCTCCTCCGCCATTCTGCCACCATGACCTGTCGGAGCTGAGACCGGTGCAGCGTAATCTGTCGCTGCACCAGCCTTTCGCCCCGATCCCTGGCGTCCTCGCGCCACCGATGCAGTGTCGCGAGGGCTTTCGCCTCCAGGTCCCATGGTGGGGATCCGGCCAGTAAACAAGCCGCCTCGTAGGAGATCGTGCGATATCCCCGTATGACCCTGACGGCCATCGCTCTCTGCGGTTTCCGCAGGACTGCGATAGTGCGGGCCGTCAGGTCCGTCGCCCATACTGGGGCCCCATACAGGGCCATGGATCGCACGATCCCTACGTACAACCGCCTACAGGCGGTGCTCGGGCCCCCCAAATTGGGAAGCAGCGTTGACAGCGCGCCCGCCGCGCCCATCAACTTGGGCACCAGCCGCTGAAAGTGGGGTCCGAAGTCCCAACGGCTGTCGAGCACCAATCCCAGGTACTTCATGGTTGACTCGACAGCAATCCGGGCCCCTCCGACCACAATATGTGATCCCAGCGGCGGCGCCCGTCGGGGGCCATGAAACGCAATGGCCTCCGACTTGTTGAGGGCCACCTCCAGGCCCAGGCGTCGTATGCGGCTCACCACCTGCGAGACCGCAGCCGTAGCCAGCAACGCTGCTTCCCTGTACGAGCTCCCCCGGGCAATGACCAGCGTGTCGTCCGCATAACACGTCAGGTTCACTCCCGGTGGAAGCTCGCACCGCAAAACCCAGTCGTAACCGATGTTCCACAAGGGAGGGCCCAGAACCGACCCCTGTGGAACACCGCACGACATCTCGCGACGGCCATCGCCGTCGCGTCCCATGTAGGTGACACACCTTCCCGACAGATAAGCCCCCACAATGTTGCGGAGGTAGAGAGGCACCCGGTGGTAGCGCAGGGCCTCCCTAATGCAACCCCAGGGCAGGGTGTTGAAGGCGTTGGAGATGTCCAAGGACACCGCCAGCACCACCCCGCCCCGAGACACTGCTTCCTCCGCCAGGACTCTTACCCTCATTATGGCGTCAATGGTAGAGCGCCCACGACGGAACCCAAACTGGCTGTCGTCCAGGTTCGGCCCTTCTGTACACAAGTGGCTGACGAGGCGGTCTGCGATTATTCGCTCCAGCATCTTCCCCGCCTCGTCCAGCAGCACTATGGGCCGATAAGCGGACGACGAGTCCGCCGGGCGCCCTGCCTTCCTGAGCAAGACCAGTCGACCAGTCTTCCACCGGGTAGGGAACTGGCCTTGCTCAAGGCATGCCGAGAAGAGTCCTCTCAGTGGGGGCTCCAGCTCCTTCATGGCGAGGACCAGAGCGCGGCCAGGCACTCCATCGGGCCCCGGGGCAGTGTTCTTAGCCCGGAGCCGCAATACGGCCGCGCCCATCTCTGTACCTAACCTTTTTTTTTTTTTTTTTTTTTTTGTTGACGATGTGGAAATCCGCACGGATGTCCTCCGCCTGGGGAAGGCGGAGGGGTCTGTCAGACTCCAACTGACTAAAACCACACCGGTGTTCCCTCGCACACTTGCGTCAGGGGGCAGCGGGAACGAATGTGACTTCCGCTGCCCCGGACTAGTGCCGGCCCGCTTGACCAGTGCGGGCCTCGTCCCTGGGGGGAGTGAGGTGTACTCCCCCCGATACGTCATGAGAGGCGCGCGTGGAACACTACGCGCCGCCGTCTCGGGTCCAGTGAGATGGGGGGCGACGGATGTCCCCGAATCCGTCGCCCCTGGACCTGTTTAGGGGGGCCGGAAGAGGGCGTTGTCCGCCCTCTGCCGACGCCCGGTGCGTCTGCTGCGGGATGGGAAAGAGCTCGATATCTCCCTCTCCCTTTCCGCAGCCTCCTTCTGCGACATGACGGTTTCGCAGAAGGACACCACCGCGTCCCAGGACTCTGTGCTGCCGACCATAGAGCGAGCAACGGCCGGCAGCGACAGGTCTGCTCCTACCTCAGTCACAAGAGCACGGCGCGGCTCATCCCACGCGGCACATTCCGCCAGCGTATGCCGCGCCGTGTCCTCCAGACAGTGGACGCAGTGATGGCACCGAGCGTCCGGCTCCCTGCTTATGCGACACAGGTACTTCCCGAAGCAGCCGTGCCCCGAGAGCACCTGCGTCGCCCGAAACGTCAGGGAGCCGTGCTTCCTCCCGAGCCAGTCTTCGAGTACTGGCCGGATCGCCTCGATTGTGTCGAGGCCGGCGGAGGGATGGTCAAGCCTCCTCCGCCATTCTGCCACCATGACCTGTCGGAGCTGAGAGCGGTGCAGCGTGATCTGTCGCTGCACCAGCCCTTCGCCCCGATCCCTGGCGTCCTCGCGCCACCGATGCAGTGTCGCGAGGGCTTTCGCCTCCAGGTCCCATGGTGGGGATCCGGCCAGTAAACAAGCCGCCTCGTAGGAGATCGTGCGATATCCCCGTATGACCCTGACGGCCATCGCTCTCTGCGGTTTCCGCAGGACTGCGATAGTGCGGGCCGTCAGGTCCGTCGCCCATACTGGGGCCCCATACAGGGCCATGGATCGCACGATCCCTACGTACAACCGCCTACAGGCGGTGCTCGGGCCCCCCAAATTGGGAAGCAGCGTTGACAGCGCGCCCGCCGCGCCCATCAACTTGGGCACCAGCCGCTGAAAGTGGGGTCCGAAGTCCCAACGGCTGTCGAGCACCAATCCCAGGTACTTCATGGTTGACTCGACAGCGATCCGGGCCCCCCCGACCACTATGTGTGATCCCAGCGGCGGCGCCCGTCGGGGGCCATGAAACGCAATGGCCTCCGACTTGTTGAGGGCCACCTCCAGGCCCAGGCGTCGTATGCGGCTCACCACCTGTGAGACCGCAGCCGTAGCCAGCAACGCTGCTTCCCTGTACGAGCTCCCCCGGGCAATGACCAGCGTGTCGTCCGCATAACACGTCAGGTTCACTCCCGGTGGAAGCTCGCACCGCAAAACCCAGTCGTAACCGATGTTCCACAAGGGAGGGCCCAGAACCGACCCCTGTGGAACACCGCACGACATCTCGCGACGGCCTTCGCCGTCGCGTCCCATGTAGGTGACACACCTTCCCAACAGATAAGCCCCCACAATGTTGCGGAGGTAGGGAGGCACCCGGTGGTAGCGCAGGGCCTCCCTAATGCAACCCCAGGGCAGGGTGTTGAAAGCGTTGGAGATGTCCAAGGACACCGCCAGCACCACCCCACCCCGAGACACTGCTTCCTCCGCCAGGACTCTCACCCTCATGATGGCGTCAATAGTAGAGCGCCCATGACGGAACCCAAACTGGCTGTCGTCCAGGTTCGGCCCTTCTGTACACAAGTGGCTGACGAGGCGGTCTGCGATTATTCGCTCCAGCATCTTGCCCGCCTCGTCCAGCAGCACTATGGGCCGATAAGCGGACGACGAGTCCGCCGGGCGCCCTGCCTTCCTGAGCAAGACCAGTCGACCAGTCTTCCACCGGATAGGGAACTGGCCTTGCTCAAGGCATGCCGAGAAGAGTCCTCTCAGTGGGGGCTCCAGCTCCTTCACGGCGAGGACCAGAGCGCGGCCAGGCACTCCATCGGGCCCCGGGGCAGTGTTTTTAGCCCGGAGCCGCAATACGGCCGCGCCCATCTCTGCCTGTGTCACCTCTGGGACGGTTTCGCCTTCATCTTCCTCCGACTCTGCAGCTGTGTGCAGGACCATCGGCGGTGGCTCGTACTCGGCTCTCTCAGGGAAGAGGGCCGAGACCACTCGCTCCAGGAACTGCGGCTCGAGACTTTCCGTTAGCGGGGGCGCCCACGGCCGAAGTTTCCCTCGGACCGACCGGTAAGGGCGCCCAAACGGATCCCCGTCTAAGCTCGCCAGCATTTCCTCCCTGGAGCGTGTCTTCGACTCACCGATGGCCAGCCACAGAGCCAGCTTCGCCGCGCGGTACACCTCATACAGCGCGGCTTCTTCCTCAGGAACCCGTGGACGTCTTCTCCGGCACCGCGTGTACGGGCGTCTGGCGTCTGCGCACTCGACGCGCAGTCGCTCGATCTCGACGCACCACCAGTACAAGCGGCGCCGTGCGGACAGAGAGGAGACGCGTGGCATGCATGCGTCGCAGATCTGCGTCATCGCATCGCCAAACCACTGCGCCTCCCGTTCGACGTCGACGGGACCGACGGTAGCCGACTCCCGGATCCAGGCATGGACTATGGCGGCTTCTTCGAGAGCTTCCCTGTCAAGGCGTTTCAGCGCCCAACGCGGGCCGTCTCTTCGGGGCCCCGATTGGCTACGTCCTCCAGCGGTCTGGGTGGAGACGTCGAAGCGGATGTATCGGTGATCCGATAGCGTCTCCACCTCCACCTCAACGTGCCAATCATGGACACGGTTCACGACAGCGGGACTAGCGAACGAGACGTCCACTATCGACCCGCCCCGCTGCCGTACACACGTGTAGGCGGAACCCCGATTTAAGACGGCCAGGCCCGTCGTTATGGCCCACTCCTCTAGCACTTCGCCTCTCGGGTCCGTGACGGGGGAACCCCAGGCCGCAGACTTGGCGTTGAGGTCACCGAGAAGCAAAATGGGTCGAGGGTGAGACTGGCCGACGACGGCTCCCAACTCGACAAGGAAACTCTCGAAGTCGGCGAGACTCTTGTTGGGCGAAAAATACACCCCAATCGTGACGATCCCGTTCACAAGGGCCGCAACCCAACCGTGACCACGGGATACGTCGACGAGAGTCGCGCCGATGATGGCCACCAGGCCGCCTAGATCCCCTGCCCAGTTATCTCGGGGGGGGATGAGATACGGCTCAGCGACCACCGCCACATTTATCGACCACTGCGCCATGCTCTGGAGAAGGAGATCCTGAGCTCTGGTGCAGTGGTTGATGTTCGCCTGGAGGAAATGGTAGTGTGCCATCACTAGCACTCCATTTCCTCGGCGCTCCGTCCCACCACAGGCCGGGAGTCGGCCGAAGAGGTGCTAGGTTGCGGGGGGGGTGCATCCCCCGCAGCCTTGGCCCATCGCTTGCTGCGCTTTCTGGGCGCGCCGCAGGCTTTACCACCTACTCTGTGCCCCGCGGACTTTCCTGCAGCCGCACACAAACTGCAATGTGGGTCCGCGGAGCACTGGGACGCCTTATGGCCAGGCTGACCGCAGCGATAACATAAATCGCTGCGGTCTGTGTCACAGGTGCACACTGCCCGGACGTGCCCTTTCTCCAGGCACCGGTAGCACTGCATGGCCCTGGGTGCCAGCAGTGTAACTCTAGCTGACACCCAGCCCACCAGAAGACGTCCCGCATCAGCGACCTGCCTCGCCGCCGCCACCGGACACCGCACCCAGATGGTGCCAAGCCCGCCAGCGTTGACGCGGATGCCACCTGCCCGCACATTTTCGGCCGAGCAACCGCCGCTTCGGGCTATAGCCGCCACCACCTCCTCTGGGGTCACGGAGTCGTCCAGCCCGTCGACGCGAACTTCAGCCGTCTTGATGGGCCTGGAGACCCGAGCCTCCTCGGGGTTGAGGACTTCACGAAGCTTTGCTGCTAGAGCGTCCGCTCTGTCAGCACTGCTGGTCCCCGCTAACTCGAACATTTTGGCCCCCGTGGCTGCCGTCCTGAAACGGAAGCCGTCTGGGGTGCCAAAGTCAGCGAAGACCAGTTTGGCCCTCGCCTCCGCCAGTACCTTCTGGTAGGTGACGCCTCTGTCCTTTGCTTCGGGCTGAAGCGTCACCACCACTGCCTCGGAGCGAGGGACGCGGATTTTTGGGGATTTTTGACCGCCCTTGGCGGCCGGCCCCTTGGAACCCGGTTCGGGAGTGCCTTTGCGGCCCCTCTTGCGCCTCTTCTTCCGGCTTTCGGCCGTCGACCAAGCGTTCTCTTTGGGAGGCTGGTCGCTCCCTTCAGTTGGCTTTTTTGCCACTGTCTTCGGCTTTTTAGCCCCTTCTGCAGGCTTTTTGCCCGACGTCGGGGGCTTATTGGCCACCTGTGAGGGGTTTTTGGCCACCTGTGAGGGCGTTTTTGTTGTTGGCGGTGCACTAGTCACCTGTGCCCACGTAGGCCCACTTATTGGAGCGGGCTCCACCCCCTTTTTCCTCTTATCTGCCGCCAGTGGTGGGCGGACATTTATAGGGGGATTGAGCCTAGGCTCTATGCTGTCCAAGCGGGCGGTCATTATTGACAACAGCCGATGAAATTGATCCTCCCCCAAGGATCCATCCTGAGGCAGAGAATGACTAACCGAAGTGGTCGCATTCTGCTGCCGGCTGAAGTCCGCCCTCAAGGCGATGACCTCCCGCTGGAGCTCCTCCATCTTTGCGTGGAGACGGTTATTTTCTTCCTGCAGCTTTGCCGTCTCCTCCGAGGTCGTCCGGTCAAAAAGGACTTCCACCGCCTCCTTTATGCCATCAGCCGCCTCTTTCAGGGCCCGCGTAAACGTGCCCTTTAGGTTGCCCGACTTCGTGGCAACCTTCATGACGACGTCCACGCCGTCCAAGACCTGGCGGCTGAGAGCCTCAGCCGTCAGTCCCTCAGGGCCTGCGGCGGTCTGCAACCGCCGCTCCCTTGCCAGTCGAGCCATCTCAGCGACCTCATCAGTTGCGACGGCCTTCCGACCCTCTCGCCTGGCGGCGTTGAGCTCCGCCTTGGTGCTCACCAATCCGGTGGAGGCCGCGCCACCGGCCTGCTCCACCTGCATAGCCCCTTCGGAGTCACTCACTCCGCTGGCCACTGGCGTATCGGGTCGCTTCAGGAAACGGCCCCGGGTGTCGCGCGACTCTGCCGCTGGAGTGCTGGCACCGGAAGCTGTTCTGCGACCTCTGCCCCTCCTTGCAGTTGTCACTTTGATGGCTGGCAGATTCTCCTCGCTTGAAGAGAGACCCGCCGACAACGCGTCCGATTCATAGCGCGGCCGCTTCCCCCAAAACTTGGAGGGACCGGCCGCAACAATTTGTGGTGCTGTGCCGGATTCCGACAGAACACCCACCCTCTCCAGAACCACTAACGGTTCTGCTGGAGCCCCTGCTCCCGTCTTCAGTGACGCAGTGTCAGAACCTGACGCTGCGTCCGCTTTCTCCACAACTTTTTGATTTTTTAGTTTATCCATACTATTCCCACGAGTATGGGGGATATAAAATGTCCATCCGGGCAGTGCCCCCTGTACCCGGATAAGCCTTTAACATTTATAACCCGCCAGGGGGTCGGCTGGTACCCTGGCGGGGGTCGCACTAGAGACTGATTGTTCCATGGGAACACCCGTCAGCCATACATCCCCTCACGGTGCGCCGCCGCTTGAGATTCGGGGTAACTTTTTATAGAGGATTTCTACCTCGCGGTCCGGGCGGTTAAGCCAAGACCCTCGGTCCCGATCGAAGCCGCGAGACGTGATCCACGACACTCCGATGATGGGATTACGAGAACGACGGGGACAGAGAGGGAAGGCGTCCCTCACTGTCGGCTCGGAGGCAGGGTGAGTGCACACCGAGCTCGCCGTTGCTCCTCCGCTGTGCCCTCTGCTTTTCAGAGGGTCACGCGGAACAGCCCCCCGTGGTCCAAGTTGGACCCCCCTCCTATGTCAGAATATTGGCCACAGACAGTAACATTCCCCGAAGAATAAGAATCTCTTCCCATTCCTTGGAGAAGGCCACTGCCCGCGCCCAGGGTGCACCGTCCCAGCCAGCTGCTGTTCCCTCCAAACGTATCGAGAGGGACCGGCAGCCGTCAGGCCCACGAGGAGGTTTTCTGACCCAGCACCCCAACCTAACCTAACCTAACCTAACCTAACCTAACCTAACCTAACCTAACCGTCTGACACGCCACAGGTGGGACGAAATAGCAAGAGCTACTGTAGCATATTGCTAAGGGCACCCACGGAAACCCAAACCCCTACAGACTGGTCCAGGCCAACCTCCAGCGGAAAAGACTGGCGACCAACGAGCTTCTTATCGAAGCGGAAAAGCGCGGTATCGCCATCGCTCTCCTCCAGGAACCATACGTAGGCGGGGCCAAAGTAATGAGGAGTCATAGAGGCGTCCGGATCTTCCAGAGCACGGACACCGGAGATGGGACTGTTAAGGCCGCAATAGCGGTCTTCGACCAAGACCTCATCGTCGAACAGTACCCGAAACTCACCACGAACAACATCACCGTGGTGGGGATCCGAACCAGTGCCTGGAAGATCACACTAGTCTCCTTTTACTTCGAGCCAGACCAGCCAATTGAACCATACCTCGACCACCTCAAACGTGTTGGGGAGGAGGTAGGTTCCAGAATGTGGATTATTGGAGGAGATTCAAACGCAAAAAGTACCTGGTGGGGAAGCCTGACCATCGACCGCAGAGGCGAAGAGGTGTCTGGAGTTCTCGATGAGCTGGACCTGAACATACTCAACAGAGGGGAAATTCCGACCTTCGACACGATCAGAGGAGGCATTAGGTACTGCAGCCACGTCGACATAACGGCATGCTCAACGGATATCCTAGACCTGATAGACGACTGGAGGATAGACGAGGGCCTCACGAGCTCGGACCACAACGGCATTGTATTTAACATCAAAGTAAAGAGATCGAAAGGTATCCAAATTAGCAGAACAACCAGAATTTTTAACACTAAAAAAGCAAATTGGCCTGAGTTTCATGAGAAACTCGGCCAATTAATGCAAGCAAGCAATATTAATAAAGTAGTTATAGATAAATTAAACACAGTCGAACAATTAAATTCAATAACCAAATTATATATAAAGTCAATTACAGAAGCATGCACTTCGTCAATGCCGGCGAAGAAAACAAACGAAGTGTTTACCTTGCCGTGGTGGTCCGAGAAACTCGATGGGATGAAGAAAAAGGTCACAACCTATAAAAACAGAGTAAGGAATGCTGCACCAGTTCGAAGATCGAAGGTCGTCGATGAGTACCAGAAACTGAAAGTTGAGTATGAGACGGAAGCAGCCAAGGACGAAGTCGAGAGTTGGAAGAACTTCTGCTCAAGACAGGACAGAGAGGGGGTTTGGGAAGGAATTTATCGGGTGATAGGGAGGACTAAGGGAAGAGGAGTGGATCAGCCGTTGGTGAAGAACGGTGAGGTATTAGACGCAAAGGGATCGGTAGAGCTCCTGGCGAAAACCTTTTATCCGGAAGACCAAACAGACACCGACAACACCTGCCACCGCCAAGTCAGAGAAAAGGCCGATGTCGTGAATGCTGGGGCACAAGGTGAACCTTGTGAGCCGTCATTCACGATGGCCGAGCTGATGGCAGCGTGTGAGTCGTTCAATGTTAAAAAAGCGCCAGGAGCAGACGGCCTCACTGCCGACATTTGTAACCAGGCTATTAGAAGTGCCCCTGAGATAGCTTTGGCTCTCCTCAACGGCTGCCTGAGAAACCACCTCTTCCCTGAAATCTGGAAGGAGGCGACAGTCATTATCTTAAAAAAGCCTGGGAAAGCAGACTACGGCAACCCGAAGGCGTACAGACCAATCGGCCTTTTACCCATCTTCGGGAAAATTTTTGAGAAGATGTTGGTGGCCCGCCTCAAGTTTCATCTGATCCCCAGGATGAGTACTCGTCAGTACGGATTTATGCCCCAGAGAAGCACCGAAGACTCCCTCTATGCACTAATGCAGCACATACGTGGCAAGCTGGCACTAAAGAAAATAACAGTACTGGTATCATTGGACATAGAGGGAGCCTTCGACAGCGCGTGGTGGCCAGCCATAAGAGTCCGTCTGGCTGAGGAACAGTGTCCAGTAGGCCTGAGGAGGGTCATCGACAGCTACCTCTACAACAGAAGGGTCAGGGTCAGATACGCAGGTGAAGAGTACTGCAAGGCCACAAGCAAGGGCTGCGTCCAGGGATCCATCGCGGGACCAATCTTTTGGAACTTGGTACTGGACCCGCTTCTTAAGAGCTTGGAAGCTAGGGGTGACTACTGCCAGGCTTTTGCAGACGACGTTGTGCTGCTTTTCGATGGTGACACTGCGTTGGAGATCGAGGGACGTGCCAATGCCGCTCTCGAACATGTTCGGGCGTGGGGTGTCGAAAACAAGCTTAAATTTGCTCCGCACAAAACCAATGCGATGGTTATAACGCGCAAACTGAAATACGACACCCCGCGCTTAAGCATGGGCGGGACTGACATTGCCATGTCTAACGAGATCAAAATCCTGGGTGTCACCATCGACAAGCAGCTGACTTTCAACGCGCACGTCGCGAACGTATGCAGAAGGGCAGTAGGCATCCATAAGCAATTAACAAGGGCAGCAAAAACCAGCTGGGGGCTTAACCCTGAAGTCATTAGAATAATATATGTGGCCACCGTCGAACCCGTCATCTTGTACGCCGCCAGCGTATGGGCTCCGGCCGTCGATAAGCTGGGCGTCCAGAAGCAGTTGGGAGCGGTCCAGCGTGGTATCGCACAGAAGCTGTGCAAGGGATACCGGACGGTCTCCTTAAACTCCGCGCTAGTGCTGGCTGGGATACTTCCTCTCGACCTGCGAGTCCGCGAAGCGGCATCGCTATACGAGGCTAGGAGGGGAGTGCCCCAGCCAGCACTTGGTGACAGGAGCGTTGAGCAGACCGCCTCGGCAATGGAGGCTCCTCACCCAGCTGAGCGCGCTGAGCTAGAGCTCATAAGCCTGGTAAATCAAGAGCAACTAGATGCCCAGAGCGAACTTGAAGTTCGTATCTTTACGGACGGGAGCAAGATTGGGGGCAAGGTTGGAGCGGCACTATCCGTATGGAGCGGTGACGCCGAAACCAAAACCCTCAAGCTTGCTCTCCCACACTACTCCACTGTTTACCAGGCCGAGCTTCTGGCAATATGCGTCGCAACCAGGGAGATCCTAAAGCATAGAGCGCAGTCGTTTGGAATCTTCAGTGACTCTATGGCGGCCCTCCAAACAATCCAAAATTACGATCGACACCACCCCCTGGCAGTAGAAACAAGGGCAAATCTTAGGTCCCTGTCGATCCAAAACAAGGCCGTAACCTTGTTTTGGATCAAAGCCCATGTGGGGTTGGAAGGAAATGAGAGGGCCGATGAATTAGCCAAAAGTGCCGCTGAGGGTTCCAAGCGAAAGCCCGACTATGACCCGTGTCCGGTTTCATACGTCAAGCGATGCATCCGAACGGCAACTCTTGACGTGTGGAATCGGAGATACTGCACTGGAGGAACGGCCTCTGGGACGAAATTGTTTTTCCCGGATGCGGTGGCGGCGTACGGGGTAGTCAGGAAGATGAAAATTGGCAATGTGATCACTCAGATCATTACGGGGCACGGCGGGTTCTCTGAATACTTGAATCGCTTCAAGTGTAAGGAGAGCCCCTTGTGCATCTGCGATCCCAACATTGCAGAAACGGTGCCACATATATTATTCGACTGTCCCGTCTTCGATCAGCAAAGAATTGCGGCCGAGCACGTACTCGACACCAAACTGGATGCCGAAAACCTGTGGCTAATAATGAAAGGGAAAAAAAGAGAGGTGTTCTTAGAATTCTGTATAAAGATTTGTGAAAAAGTAATAAAGAGAAATAAAACGGGTTAAGTAAAGATGTTTTACATAATATTTATATAATATTAAGGTCAAGCATTGAAGGTAGACGTAATAAACTGCTAAGAAACACCAGAAAACTTGAATAATATAATATAATGCCATAAATTAAAGTGTAATAAGATGATGATAAGAACTGTCCTAGAACTGATGATAGATAAATAAGATTTCTGATCGAATTACTGCAATTCAAGAATGTTTTAGAATAAAGAAATAGAAGATAATAATAGCCGTAAGAAATATGTAACTATTATTAAGAGTAGTATATAAGCTAGATGTAAATTAGAAATAGCTGTAACAATTAAAAATAACCAGGAAAAAGAATAAAATGTAATATGTTGTAAAAAGTTGAAAAGAAGCATGTACTAGAATTAAGTAGTAAAATAAGAATCACTGTGTGTAGAGAAAATTAATAAAAGTATTTGTGTCAATGTGTTACCCGATACCCAAAATAAAAAGAAAGAACTGGAATAGAGTACAGAATAGGAACCAGTAGAAGGGTGTCCTACCCTGATAGACAGAAAGATGATGAATGATAGAAAGACAAAGTATGAAGAATAAAAGTACGAGAGGAATAACTGCGAGAACTAGTATGAATGATAAGCCTAGCACAGGCTCCAATTACGTTGGAGGCAGTAGAAAAAAAAAAAAAAAAAAAAAAAAAAAAAAAAAAAAAAAAAAAAAAAAAACCTAACCTAACCTAACCTAACCTAACCGTCGATATCTTCGCTTTATAGGGTGCGATTTTGAAGCTGTTTTCAGCAAATTTAGACTAAAGTAGGCCACCGCTTACTCCCTGACCATTTTAAACCACCCTTAACGCAATTCGAAAAAGTTTCCCTACCTACCCTTAGAAAATTACTATAATTTCAGACAAAAACATCAAAATTTAGTGTTCTTCCAAATTTTCCTTCAGATATTACGTTAGATTATAGTTGCAATAGTACTCACCTACCATCCCTGTGCTCTGGTCCGCGTTCCGTGTCCCGGAGCCCTAGTTGGGGGGTGTAAATCAAAATTTTTTGAGTCAAAAACGGGTTTTTTGACCAAAAGTCAAATTTTTTATTCGGCACCTACCTTGTTTTGTTTCGTAGTTAGCTAGCCCGCGCGAAGACGCGTCTCTGGACACCTCACTCGCGGGTCTAGCTCAAATAAAATTTTGCCCTCCCACCCTATTGTGTATAGGAAGGCCGGAGTGGGATTTTTGGCAAAAAATATTTTTTCATTTTTGGCTCAATCTGCTCATTTTAGGCATTAGACAGGGTTTTGTAGGGATTTTGCGATTTTTAAATCCTTTGACTGAGTCTGCAAAGGCTAATTTTAAATTATTATTTGTATTTTATTTTATTCAATTATTAATAAAACCCATTGGACGATTTTAATTAGATTTAAATTACTTATTTATCTTGTGTTCCCCCCTCTACAGGGACACAAAAGTACCAGTGTCCAAAAACTCTCCTCCCGAGTAGAAACGGTTGTACTGACCTCCTCTTTACAGGGGTCAGCCTGATCGTTCACTCAGAACCAAACATGTTCCGCACCCCATCCAGCACCGTTATGAAACTCGTCTTCAGTGGCTCGCCGCGATCGGCGGAGAAAGTGGGATCTTCGCCTGGTGATGCAAAGAGGAGAATCTCCTTCGGAGACGAGACTCCTTCTGCATCGCAGGCGGTCCTTGCCACTCCGGGGATGCGCCGAGCTGCTGTGGACGCCTCGGCACCGCTCAAGAAGCCTGAGGCCGGGTACCCCAGTCGTACTGCGGAGGCGAGAGCTTGCCTAAATAAGGCAAAACTTAATTTGGGCAACTCTCGCAACCTCAAGACCGACATAAAGACTGCGGTACTCGGGGCCATTAACAGGCTTTTTGAGCTGGTGAAAGAGTCCGAGCGCGACAAAGTTCCTCTCGCACCTGCAGCCGTACCGGTTGCCGCGCCCACTGCCGACTGCTGTCCCCAGTCCGTTTCCGAGAGTCTCGCTAGCCAGACTGAGCTCATGACCATATTAAAGGAGCACATCACTATAGTAAAGGAGAATTCCGAGAATGTGCAAAGGCTCCGAGACAGTCTGGCTGGCTTGGAAAATGTCGGGGAGAGGACGTACGCTGGTGTAGCGGCCGCGAGTAAGCGCCACACTGGGGGACAGGCCCCGGAGCGAGCGACGCTGCACTCGGTGGTGGTCTCCTCGACACAGGAAATGGACACGGCGGACGAAGTCCTGGAACGTGTGAGGAAAGCAGTGGATGCGAAGGAGGGCTGGGTGCGAGTGGAAAGAGTCCGCAAGGCAAAGGACCAAAAGGTGATCATGGGGTGCGAAACAGAGGAGGAGAGGAAAAAGCTTCAAAAGCGATTAGAATTGGCCGGAGAGAACCTCGTCGTCGAGGCGGTGAGGAATCGAGACCCGCTTCTGGTTCTTAGGGACGTACTGCTCGTTCACACTGACGAAGAAGTGCTGAAAGCCCTTAGGAACCAGAACCGGGAGATTTTCCACGGCCTGGGCGACAAAGAACAAAGGATGTCCATAAAATTTAGAAAGCGGACTAGAAACCCACTTACAAACAGCATTGTGCTGAGTGTGTCCCCCACGATCTGGGGGCGGGCGCTCGAGGGAGGCAAGCTTCGGATTGATCTCCAGCGAGTGCGCGTCGAAGACCAGACGCCTCTGGTGCAGTGCACGCGTTGCTTGGCATACGGGCACGGCAAACGCCTGTGCACGGAGCCAGTCGATCTGTGTAGCTACTGTGGCGGTCCACACCTAGGGTTGGACTGCCCAGTCAAACGGATCGGCGAAGCAGCTGCGTGCATAAATTGCGCCAGAGCCAAGCTGGGGGAACACCAGCACAATGCCTTCAGCAGCGAATGCCCTGTGCGTAGGAAGTGGGACGCATTTGCCAGAGCATCGATAGCTTACTGCTAAAGATGTCGATGCGCCCACTTCCACGCACACAAACACGACCATTTCGCATTTCTCGACACAACCAGATAGCAGATGCATTAAGCGAACCACTGGGGTTGGCTTAATGGTAAATGGTAACTGGAGTCACTTTCCTGAGAAAATGGCTCGAATTATGCTGAACCGTGGGTCAACACTAGTGGTATCGTCATGTTGTGTCGAGCTTGGGTTACAAGGCCGAAATTATGTAACTCTATTAAAAATAAATCTTTTTTGCAAAATGAGCAGTCACAATAGTGTTTGCATAAATAAAGCTTGCTTTAAATATATTGATAGTTAAATATATATTAAGTATATAGTTTGGGTATCAAATGAAGACATAAAAGTAAAATAAAACTAGAAATAAAACTAGAAATAAAACTAGAAATAGTTAAGCATAAGACTGTATAAGAGTGAAATAAAGATTTAATACATAGATAAAACTAGTCACAAATATAATAAAAAACAGTATAATATAGGCAGTAAAATAAATTTGGCTAAAAGTAGTAAAAAAAAAAAAAAAAAAAAAAAAAAAAAAAAAAGCGTAAATTTCAGCACAGTTAAGCAGTTAAAAATAAAGTTATGGATTGTACATGAGAATTTAATGAAAAAATGTAAAAACAAATGCACAGAGAGAGGTCTCCTCGGCCTTATTAAAAAATCAGAAGCTAAACAAGAATAAAAAACCGCAAATTAAGGTCTCTGATCATGTCAGAGGGACACTGGCGGGGCAGGAGTGTGGTTTTAGCCGGTTCGAGTCCGGCACTACCTCGACTGTCTCACAAGTCGTGAGATAGTCGAGGTGTCCGTGGGGATTTCCCACTCCTGCCAAAAAAAAAAAAAAAAAAAAAAAAAAAAAACCTAACCTAACCTAACCCTCAATGCTGCAACTGCACGCGGGCAAAACTCGAAAGAGTGGAGCACAACGCCTTCAGCCAAGAGTGCCCCATCAGAAGAAAATGGGATGCCTTGGCCAGAAGCACGACGTCGTATTGCTAAGGTGGTCACCGGCGGAACATCTGACTCAAACATAAGGCCATACATAGTAGCCCAAGCAAACTTGCAAAGAAAGGCACTGGCAACTAATGAACTAATGCTTGAGGCGAACAAAAGGAAAATGGCCTTTGCACTGCTCCAGGAACCGTACATAGGAGGCATAGGTAGAATGAAGGACTACCACGGCGTTAGAATTTACCAGTGCAGTAGGACAGAAGACGGTGCCGTCAAGACAGCAATTGCTGTCTTCGACGACGATATAGACGTCTTTCAGTGCCCGGATTTTACCACACCTAACATCACAGTGGTAAAGATGAGGACAACTGCCTGGGAGATCGTGGTGGTCTCATTCTACCTCGAACCAAAGCCAGAACCGATAGGGCCATACTTGGAGCAGCTTAAAAGGATTGAGCGGAGCTTCGGCCGGCGGATCATCATGGGAGGTGACGTCAATGCGCAAAACTCTTGGTGGGGTAGCCAGAAGAACAATGGGAGAGGTATAGAGGCAGCTGGCGCTCTCGAGGAAATGGAGTTGCAGGTGCTCAACGTCGGCAGCACACCAACTTTCCACACAGTACGCGGAACGACGCTGTACTCGAGCGTAGTGGACATAACGGTCTGCACGACGGAGCTGCTCGGCTTGGTGGATAACTGGAAGGTGGTAGAAGGCGTGACGAGTTCAGACCACAATACCATAACCTTTGAGTTGGCTTTGGAGAAGGCAAGGGGTACGCAAATTAGTAGAACCACACGCATTTTTAATAGCAGAAAAGCAAACTGGGGCCAATTTCATGAGAAATTGGCACAGTTGCTCATAGACCGTAAATTCAATCAATTGGAAATAGACGAAATTAAAAACAAAATAGAGTTAGAAATTATAATCAAAGAATATCAAAATGTCATCATAGAAGCAGCAAAAACAAGCATACCCCTAATAAAGCCAATAAACAGGGTCAACTTACCATGGTGGTCGGAGGAGCTCGCCGCGCTGAAGAGTGCAGTCGCCACCAAAAAACGTAGAATCCGTTGTGCAGCACCAGTCCGGAGAGATGCTGTCGTCGCCGAGTACCTGAAAATAAAAAACGAGTATGAGGAGAAAGAAAGACATGCTCAAACAGAGAGCTGGAAGAGTTTCTGCGAGAGACAGGATCGAGAAACTCTCTGGGACGCGATATACCGTGTCATAGGCCGGACCAGGAAACGGCACGAGGACTTGCCCCTGATCGTGAACGGAAAGGTACTGGACAACCTCCACTCTGCCGAATTGCTGGCAGAAACTTTCTACCCCGAGGACAGAAGGGAAGATGACAATGAGGAGCACATGCGCACTAGAGAATTGGCTGAAAAAGTGAACGCCGTGGAGCATGATGAAAAACATGACCCACCGTTCACTATCGAGGAGCTAGACTGCGCAGTGCGCACATTCAACCCCAAGAAGGCCCCCGGGCCGGATGGTCTTACGGCCGACATCTGCCAGCATTCGATTAACCACGATCCGGGAACTTTCCTTGCACTGGCTAACCGGTGCTTGGAACTGGGTTACTTCCCCGGGATCTGGAAGGAAGCCACAGTTGTGATCCTAAGGAAACCCGGGAAAGAGAGCTACACGGTTCCAAAATCCCATAGGCCAATTGGGCTTCTGCCGGTGCTGGGAAAAGTCCTGGAAAAAATGGTAATAAACAGAGTTAAATGGCACATTATACCGCAACTCAGTACTCGCCAGTACGGGTTCATGCCCCAGAAGAGCACAGAAGACTCCCTCTATGATCTAGTTGGACACATTCGTGGAAAACTAGCGGAACATAAGCTGACCGTAATGGTGTCGCTAGACATAGAGGGAGCTTTTGACAGCGCTTGGTGGCCAGCTATCCGAACCCGACTGGCTGAGAAAAAATGCCCAGTAAATGTGCGGAGGGTGATGGACAGTTACCTCGATAACCGAAGGGTCAGGGTCAGGTATGCAGGGGAGGAGGTAGTGAAGGAGACATCCAAGGGATGTGTGCAGGGATCGATTGGAGGACCGATACTCTGGAACGTCGTCTTGGATCCCTTACTAAAGGGGCTGGAGGAACGGGGGGACTACTGCCAAGCGTTCGCTGACGACGTGGTGTTAATGTTCGATGGCGACTCAGCGATCGAGATCGAGCGGAAGGCGAATGACGCCCTCGCCTATGTTTACCAGTGGGGTGTCAGTAATAAGTTGAAATTCGCACCGCATAAGACAAATGCGATGGTAATAACGCGGAGACTGAAATACGACACCCCGCGGCTGAGCATGGGAGGGGTCGCCATTGGCATGACGCAAGAGATCAAAATCCTGGGACTAACTATCGACAACAAGCTTACTTTTAACAAGCACACGGCGAACGTGTGCCAAAAGTCGCTTGACTTTTACAAGCAGTTGTCGAGGGCTGCTAAGATCAGCTGGGGCCTCCACCCCGACGTCATCCGCACCATGTACACGGCAGTGGTCGAACCCGTCATCTTGTACGCGGCGAGTGCGTGGGCATCGGCAGCTACAAAGAAGTGCGTACAGAAGAGGTTAAATGCGGTCCAAAGGGGATTTGCACAGAAACTGTGCAAATCCTACCGCACCGTTTCCCTAAACTCGGCGCTGGTGCTGGCTGGGATACTGCCCCTTGATCTGCGAATAATGGAGGCAGCCGCCCTGTATGAGGCGAAAAGGGGGGTACCCCAGTCAGTTCTAGGAGACAGGGACGTCGAGCGACGTACCGCATTTGCCTCAACACCCCACCCGGCAGAGCATATGAGCCTGCAGTTCATATGCCTGGCAGACCAGGAACAACTCGCCGACCACTGCACTCAAGCAGTCCAGATCTACACGGACGGCAGCAAAATTGAAGGCAGGGTGGGAGCGGCATTGTCTCTTTGGAGCAATGGCGCCGAAACCAAAAGTCTGAAATTGAAGCTGTCGTCCCACTGTACGGTCTACCAGGCCGAACTGTTGGCCGTATGTAAAGCCTCGAGGGAGATACTGCAAAGCGCAAAGGAGTCGTTTGGCATCTTTAGCGACTCCAGATCTTCTCTCGAAACGGTCGCAAACCACCGCTCTTCTCATCCCCTTGCAGTCGAAACCAGGGAGAATTTGCGGCAGGGCAAATCCCAGGGCAAAGATATATCTTTGTACTGGATAAAGGCTCATGCGGGACTGGAAGGGAATGAGAGAGCCGACCAGCTGGCTAAGGATGCCGCGCTTAAATTAAAAAAGAGGCCGGACTACGACCAATGCCCGGTTTCATTCGTCAAGCGACAAATCCGAAAGGATTCGCTTGACGAATGGAACCGGAGGTACAGGACGGGAGAAACAGCAGCAACGACCAAACTCTTCCTCCCGGATGCTGTCGACGCGTATGGGTTCGTAAGAAAGTTAAAACCGACAGGAGTATTGACCCAAATTTTGACTGGCCATGGTGGGTTCTCCGAATACCTGAACAGGTTCAAGTGTAAGGGGAGCCCATCATGTGCATGTGACACTGACAAGGACGAGACAGTAACCCACCTGCTGACTGAATGCCCGGCTTATGGCCTGGAGAGGTTCGATTTGGAGCAAAGACTGGAAATAGACATAAAAGTCGAGAACTTCAATAAACTCATTACAGATAAAAAATACAGTAAAGAATTTGTAAAATACTGCGTTAAAATAGCTGAAAAAACGATAAATAAAAATAAGTAGACGTATAATTATGCTCAAAGTTATATATAAGGATATATAATTGGTAGCATTAAGCAAAAAGATGTATAAATTCTGGATACAATAAAATAAGATAGTATATAAAATGTATGTAAAATAACAAAGCAAGTTTGTAGTATGTAACAGTAATAAATAATAAGATATATATCATACAATAGAAAATAAGTAATGTAATAGTGAATAAGAATAGAATATAAGAAAACTTTTTGACTAGTAATAAAGATAAGTTGCCAAGGTCTCGGATCATGTCTGAGGAACCCACTAGCTCGCAGACTCCGCCTTGCGCGGAGAGGTAGGCGCCATTAAAAAAAAAAAAAAAAAAAAAAAACCTAACCTAACCTAACCTTTTTTTTTTTTTTTTTTTTTTTTTTGTCGCTGGGAAAAAAATGCATTACGCACACCCTCCCATCGGGGGATGGAAGGGTAGTGTGGGACTCCCCGGTCTGAGACCGGTATACCCACTAAAACGACCCAGCGGCATTCCCGCTTCGTCCTAGTGGCGGGGGACTGGGAAACCGGCACAGCCTTTACTTCCAGTCCTCCGCCGACGATGACCCGCACAGCGGACCTCACGCCCCCCCCGTGGGGAGGGGGACGGGCCCGGGAATGACAGACGAAGGTGGTGACGGGTGCAATGCGGGCGAAGGCACCCCCGCGCCTGTCGCCCGCCCGTCGCCACCATGAAGAGGGAGACCGCGTCTTCTCCGACCTCTTCTTCTTCTGCGGAGCGGCGCTGCGAGAGGGTCTTCCTCCCGCGCGCGCTCCGCCGCCTCCTTTTGCGAGACTACGTCCTCGCAAAAGGAGGCGACCGCTGACCAGGCCCCCTCGCTCCCCAGCATGGCGTTGACCACACCGGGAAGCGAGAGGTCCCGTCCGATCTCCGCGATCAGACTGCGGCGCGGCTCGGACCAAGCTGGGCACACCTCGAGGGTGTGCTGCGCCGTGTCCTCCGGCGCGCCGCAGTCGTGGCACGCCGGGGCTTCCTCCCTCCCGATCCGGTGCAGGTACGTTCCGAAGCAGCCATGCCCGGACAACACCTGCACCAGACGGAACGAGAGGAAACCATGGGACCGCTCGAGCCAGGCCTGGAGGACCGGACCGAGCGCGTCCAACGTCCGGCGGCCAAAGGTGGCGGTGGCGAGGTCCTCCGTCCAATGGAGGACGATGGCGTCCCTCGCCTCCCGCCGCACGGCCTCCCGCTCCTCGGCGACGGGGCGCTCCCCGAGCGCCCTGCGATGCGCCGTCCACTCATACACCCTGGCCAGCACCCAAGCCTCCAACTCCCAAGGAGGGGTGCCGGCCAGAGCGCACGCCGCCGAAAAACCCACCGACCGGTAGGCCCTCGCCACCCGCAGTGCAATGGCCCTTTGGGGCTTGCGGATGGCGGTCGCGTTCTCCCTCCTGTGGAGGGTGTCCGCCCAAATGGGGGCCCCGTACAGGGCCATGCTCCGCAAGATGCCGGCATAGAGGCGCCGGCATTTCGCCTTGGGCCCCCCCAGGTTCGGGAGGAGCCACGAGAGGGCGTCCGCGGCCTTCAACAGGCGCGTCGACAGCCCGCTGAAATGCGGGCCGAAGCGCCACCTGTCGTCCAGCACCAGGCCCAGATATTTCATCCGGGGCTGGACCTCTATACGGACGCCCTCCACGACGATGTGGGCGTCGGGTGGGCAGCGCTGCCGAGGCCCGCGAAAGAACACGGCCTCGGTCTTGTGCAGCGCCACCTTCAATCCCAGGCGGCGGATCCTCTCTGCAACCAAGGATCCGCCAGCCGAGGCCAGACAGGCCGCGTCCGCGAAACTCCTCCCCCGGGCAGTGAGCAGGGTGTCATCCGCGTAGCAGATGACACTCGTGCCCGGGAGGAGGGCTCCCCGCAGCAGCCAATCGAACCCGATGTTCCACAGCGGGGGCCCAAGCACCGACCCCTGTGGAACACCGGACTCTGCGCCGTACCGCCTCACTGTGGCCGTCTTGTCTACGAGGAGGACCTCTCGGTCCTCCAAGTAGCTGGCCAGGAGGCTCCGCAGATATTGGGGCACTCCGTGATACCGGAGCGCCTCCAATATCGTCGAGTGGGGCACGGAGTTGAAGGCATTGGCAATGTCGAATGACACCGCCAGCACTCCGTCCCCCGCCTCGACTGCCTCCTTCACCTGGCCCTTGAGTAGGGCCAGCGCGTCGATCGTCGAACGCCCACGACGGAAACCGAATTGGGCGTCCGACAGATCCGGCCCCACCTCCCGCAAATGGCTACCGAGCCGGGAGGCGACTATCCCCTCGAACAATTTACCGACCTCATCGAGCAACACGACGGGCCGGTATGCCGAGGGGGAGTCCACCGGTCGTCCCGCCTTTCGGAGGAGGCAAAGCTGCCCCTCCTTCCACAGTTTCGGGAACTTCCCAGCCGTAAAGCACGCGCTGAAAAGGTCCCGAAACCTGTCCTCCATCTCGGAGGCAGCTATTGCCAGCACCCGTGCGGGGACGCCGTCCGGCCCGGGGGCCGTCTTCTTGGCGCGGAGGCTGAGTACCCCCGCGTAGATCTCCGCCGCCGTCACCGGGGGGACCTCCTCCTCCGGCGAAGCCGCCCCTTGCGGGGGATCCATTGTTGGTGGGGCGAAGTCGGTCCTGCGCGGAAACAGGGACCGGACCACCCCATCCAGCAGTGCTGGCTCGAGGGTCTCCGACAGTGGGGGACCATAAGGGCGGAGCTGGTTCCGCGCCGCCTTATATGGCCTCCCATAAGGATCCCTGTCGAGACCCTCCAGCATTTCGGCCCTCGCCGAGTCTTCTGCAGCGCCCATTGCAGACTTGAGGACCGTCGTCGCCTCTCGGTAGCAGGCGTATAGGCGGTCCTCTTCTGCCCGGACTCGGTTCTGGGCGCTGCGCCGTCGACTCCGCGCGTAGGCCCTTCTGGCCGCCACGCAGGCGGCCCGGAGTTCCGACAGCTCCTCCGTCCACCAATAAACGGCGCGACGGGGAGGCGGACGGCGAGACCGAGGCATGCTGGAATTGCACACCTCGGTCAGGGCCCCTCTGAGCCGAACCGCTGCGGCGTCTACGTCCAGGACCTCAACAGGGGGCGACAGCCAGTCCTGGAGGAAAGCCGCCTCCTTGGCTGCCTCCCGGTCCAGGCGGGTGAGTGCCCATCGCGGGAAGGGAGATTGCCCAGCGCGGGCCATCCCCCCCCCTTGGGTGGAGATGTCGAACCGCACGTATCGGTGGTCCGACAAGGTCTCCACCATCTCAACCCGCCAGTTCACGACGCGGGCGGCCAGCGCGGGGGTGGCGAAAGTGACGTCCACCACCGACCCACCCTGTTGCCGCACACACGTGTGGGCCGTCCCCCTGTTGAGGAGGGACATACCGCTTGAGGCCGCCCAGAACTCAACGGCGCGTCCCCGGACGTTGCACCCGGCGGCCGGGTTGCCCCAGGCCACCGACTTGGCGTTCAGGTCGCCCAACACCACGACCTGGCGAGGCGCCGCCCTCCCTACGACTGCAGTGAGGACCTCCAGGAAATCCTCAAAGTCCGAGAGAGGGCGGTTTGGGGAGAAATAGACCCCGACCAGGGCAATGTCCCCCCCCCACGCGGCGGCCACGTATCCCGGTCCCCTCTCTAAGAGCGAGAGGGGAGGGGAGTCCGTGGAAGACCGCGCCACCAACGCCGGAACTGGCCTTGCTCAAGGCATGCCGAGAAGAGTCCTCTCAGTGGGGGCTCCAGCTCCTTCATGGCGAGGACCAGAGCGCGGCCAGGCACTCCATCGGGCCCCGGGGCAGTGTTCTTAGCCCGGAGCCGCAATACGGCCGCGCCCATCTCTGCCTGTGTCACCTCTGGGACGGAACCTAACCTAACCTAACCTAACCTAACCTTTTTTTTTTTTTTTTTTTTTTTTTTTTTTTTTTTTTTTTTTTTTTTTTTTTTTTTTTTTTTTTTTTTTTTTTTTTTTTTTTACGTACGACTCTTCCGCAACCCCCGGCTGGTGCCGGCCCGCTATGGCGGGCCTCATCTCGGGTTGAGGGGGGAGTGAGGTGTTTGACTCCCCCCGCGACGTCTCAGAGGAACCTAACCTAACCTAACCTTTTTTTTTTTTTTTTTTTTTTTTTTTTTGTCGCTGGGAAAAAATGCATTACGCACACCCTCCCATCGGGGGCTGGAAGGGTAGTGTGGGACTCCCCGGTCTGAGACCGGTATACCCACTAAAACGACCCAGCGGCATTCCCGCTTCGTCCTAGTGGCGGGGGACTGGGAAACCGGCACAGCCTTTACTTCCAGTCCTCCGCCGACGATGACCCGCACAGCGGACCTCACGCCCCCTCCGTGGGGAGGGGGACGGGCCCGGGAATGACAGACGAAGGTGGTGACGGGTGCAATGCGGGCGAAGGCACCCCCGCGCCTGTCGCCCGCCCGTCGCCACCATGAAGAGGGAGACCGCGTCTTCTCCGACCTCTTCTTCTTCTGCGGAGCGGCGCTGCGAGAGGGTCTTCCTCCCGCGCGCGCTCCGCCGCCTCCTTTTGCGAGACTACGTCCTCGCAAAAGGAGGCGACCGCTGACCAGGCCCCCTCGGTGTCCAGGGCCATGTCCCCCCACGCGGCGGCCACGTATCCCGGTCCCCTCTCTAAGAGCGAGAGGGGAGGGGAGTCCGTGGAAGACCGCGCCACCAACGCCACCAGGCCGTCCCGGTCACCCAGCCAACGGCCAGGGACAGCCTTTACTTCCAGTCCTCCGCCGACGATGACCCGCACAGCGGACCTCACGCCCCCTCCGTGGGGAGGGGGACGGGCCCGGGAATGACAGACGAAGGTGGTGACGGGTGCAATGCGGGCGAAGGCACCCCCGCGCCTGTCGCCCGCCCGTCGCCACCATGAAGAGGGAGACCGCGTCTTCTCCGACCTCTTCTTCTTCTGCGGAGCGGCGCTGCGAGAGGGTCTTCCTCCCGCGCGCGCTCCGCCGCCTCCTTTTGCGAGACTACGTCCTCGCAAAAGGAGGCGACCGCTGACCAGGCCCCCTCGGTGTCCAGGGCCATGTCCCCCCACGCGGCGGCCACGTATCCCGGTCCCCTCTCTAAGAGCGAGAGGGGAGGGGAGTCCGTGGAAGACCGCGCCACCAACGCCACCAGGCCGTCCCGGTCACCCAGCCAACGGCCAGGGACCGAGTAAGGCTCGGCGACCACCGCCAAGTCCACCAACCACTCAGCCATCGTCTGCATCAGCAGATCTTGGGCTGCCCTGCAGTGGTTGGCGTTCGCCTGAAGGATGCGATGTTCGACTATATCCATCAGTCGGACATCGCACCCCCCTCCGCAGCCGCCGCAGGAACGGCGGTACCAGCAGCCGCAACAGGCCCGGTTGGCGCCAGTACTTTGCCACGCTTAGGGGGAGGATTGCAGTTCCTCCCCTTCATCACGTGGTCCGCTTGGCTGCCACTGGCAGCACAGACCGAGCAGTGCGGCGTGGCGACCTTACAGGAGGCGGCTTGGTGGCCCCCCATGCCGCAGCGGTAGCAGGTGTCTGACCTGTCCACCGCGGACGGACACAGCGGCCGGGTGTGGCCGATGCCGAAGCACCGGAAACACCTCAGCGGCTGGTCCTCGAGTGCCCTGACGGCACACGAGCTGAATCCGACCGTCAGCCGGCCCTTCGCCAGGGCGGCTCTGGCAGCGGGAACCGGGCACCCAAGGCGGACGGTGCCCATGCCACCGCGGCCGGGCCTTATGTCCCGACTCTGAACCGCCGCGACGTCGCAGCCCCCTAACGCTGCGACCGCCTCCACCACCTCCTCCTTGGTGACGGAATCGTCGAGATCCGTCACCTCGAGTGTCACCAACTTTACCGGTCGGGCCACCTTGGCGGAGTCCGCGATGACCTCCCGCAGCTTAGCTGCAAAGAGGTCCGCGCGGGCTCCCCCCTCTGCCCCCGGGAACTCGAATAATCGAGCCCCGGCTTGGGTCCGCCGGCAAGACACACTACCGATCCCCAATTGAGTGGGATCGGCATTGCTACGCGCCCGCACTAAAATTGACATGTACGTCTCCCCTCGCTCCGCCGCCTCCGCGGTGAGGGTCACCACGACGGCCGCGGTTTTTGGGGAGACTAGCTGCCCCTTTCCCCTCGCTCTACCTCTACCTCCCTGCTTCCCTCTGCCGGTCGTCTGCGACTGGCTGGGAGCGGGGACGGCTGGGGCGGCAGCCGCCGACTTTTTGGCTTTGCCCTTCCCCCTCCCGACCACTTCCGTCCACTCATTGGACGGGGTGGTCGAGGGGAGAAGGGCGTCCTCCTGGACCTGGGATGAGGAGGACGGCCCCGGCTCGGAGCGCCCCTTATCCGCCGCAAGCTGCGGTCGGAGGCGCTTTTCCGGCAGGAGTCGGTCCTCTATTCCTGCCAGGCAGGCTCGCGTGAAGGCCCGCTCCTCCATTACCACCCTGCGGATTATGTCCTCAAGGTTGGAGTTGGAGGAGGGGCCGTCTGCCGCAGGACTCGTCTTCTTAGACGTCGACGTCGAAGGCGTTGATGACGTCCTCGTCGTCTCGGCAGGGGCCGTGGCTTCAGCCAGCTTGCGATGAAGCTCACTGACTTCCACCTGCAGGCGATCCACCCTCGCCTGCAGTTGCCGTGTCTCGTCAGTGGCCTTCCGCTGCACCAGCTCCTTGACCACACCAAGCAAGCTCGCGGCCCGACATTTGAGGGCCTTCTGGAAGGTCCCCTTCAAGTTTGAGGACTTTGAGGCAACCTCCAAAATTTCCTCCTCGTCCTCCTCCGCCATTTGTTCCAGCTCCAGCAGGGAGTGGTCCGCGTAGAGCACACGGGACGCACCGTACCCGGACTTTGCCCGGGTGACGTGCGCCCGCCTCTCCCTCGCGGCAACCCGCTCCTCAAGCTCCTGCTGGAGCTGCGCCCGCTGCGCAAGATCCAACTTACGTTGGGCGTCCGCGAGCCCAACGACGTGGGTGTCCGCGGCCGTCGGCTTTTTAGCCTTTGTCAGCCTCGCCGACCCTGACGCCGAGGAGCCCTCGGACCCATCCCGCAGGAAGGCCCGCTTTCGCGACTGCGAGTCGCCTGCACCCGAGACGCCAACCATTGACTCATCGTCGGAGTCAGACAAATCCGACAAGTCCGTTCTTCCGAAGTAGCTAGCCGCAGACGGCGCGCGGCTAGCCTCTGACGCCGAAGCGTCGGTTTGGCCCTGAGAAGGGCCTTTGGGTTGGCCCTGAGAAGGGCCTTTGGGTTGGCCCTGAGAAGGGCCTTTGGGTTGGCCCTGAGAAGGGCCTTTGGGTTTAAAATACCGCCCGCAGGCATCCCGCGTTGGTTTAGGCATATCCTCCGCAGGTTCGTACTCTCAAGGCAAGATGAGCTACGATAATCACAGTGCACTTTGGCCGAGCCCAGTCTGCCACTCCGTTACGGTGGTCAAACTGGGTCGTTTCCAGGGGACGCGACGTGGACGCAAGCACTGTGGGGTGGTCCCCCAACCTAACCTAACCTAACCTAACCTAACCTAACCTTTTTTTTTTTTTTTTTTGTTGACGATGTGGAAATCCGCACGGATGTCCTCCGCCTGGGGAAGGCGGAGGGGTCTGTCAGACTCCAACTGACTAAAACCACACCGGTGTTCCCTCGCACACTTGCGTCAGGGGGCAGCGGGAACGAATGTGACTTCCGCTGCCCCGGACTAGTGCCGGCCCGCTTGACCAGTGCGGGCCTCGTCCCTGGGGGGAGTCAGGTGTACTCCCCCCGATACGTCATGAGAGGCGCGCGTGGAACACTACGCGCCGCCGTCTCGGGTCCAGTGAGATGGGGGGCGACGGATGTCCCCGAATCCGTCGCCCCTGGACCTGTTTAGGGGGGCCGGAAGAGGGCGTTGTCCGCCCTCTGCCGACGCCCGGTGCGTCTGCTGCGGGATGGGAAAGAGCTCGATATCTCCCTCTCCCTTTCCGCAGCCTCCTTCTGCGACATGACGGTTTCGCAGAAGGACACCACCGCGTCCCAGGACTCTGTGCTGCCGACCATAGAGCGAGCAACGGCCGGCAGCGACAGGTCTGCTCCTACCTCAGTCACAAGAGCACGGCGCGGCTCATCCCACGCGGCACATTCCGCCAGCGTATGCCGCGCCGTGTCCCCCAGACAGTGGACGCAGTGATGGCACCGAGCGTCCGGCTCCCTGCTTATGCGACACAGGTACTTCCCGAAGCAGCCGTGCCCCGAGAGCACCTGCGTCGCCCGAAACGTCAGGGAGCCGTGCTTCCTCCCGAGCCAGTCTTCGAGTACTGGCCGGATCGCCTCGATTGTGTCGAGGCCGGCGGAGGGATGGTCAAGCCTCCTCCGCCATTCTGCCACCATGACCTGTCGGAGCTGAGAGCGGTGCAGCGTGATCTGTCGCTGCACCAGCCCTTCGCCCCGATCCCTGGCGTCCTCGCGCCACCGATGCAGTGTCGCGAGGGCTTTCGCCTCCAGGTCCCATGGTGGGGATCCGGCCAGTAAACAAGCCGCCTCGTAGGAGATCGTGCGATATCCCCGTATGACCCTGACGGCCATCGCTCTCTGCGGTTTCCGCAGGACTGCGATAGTGCGGGCCGTCAGGTCCGTCGCCCATACTGGGGCCCCATACAGGGCCATGGATCGCACGATCCCTACGTACAACCGCCTACAGGCGGTGCTCGGGCCCCCCAAATTGGGAAGCAGCGTTGACAGCGCGCCCGCCGCGCCCATCAACTTGGGCACCAGCCGCTGAAAGTGGGGTCCGAAGTCCCAACGGCTGTCGAGCACCAATCCCAGGTACTTCATGGTTGACTCGACAGCGATCCGGGCCCCCCCGACCACTATGTGTGATCCCAGCGGCGGCGCCCGTCGGGGGCCATGAAACGCAATGGCCTCCGACTTGTTGAGGGCCACCTCCAGGCCCAGGCGTCGTATGCGGCTCACCACCTGTGAGACCGCAGCCGTAGCCAGCAACGCTGCTTCCCTGTACGAGCTCCCCCGGGCAATGACCAGCGTGTCGTCCGCATAACACGTCAGGTTCACTCCCGGTGGAAGCTCGCACCGCAAAACCCAGTCGTAACCGATGTTCCACAAGGGAGGGCCCAGAACCGACCCCTGTGGAACACCGCACGACATCTCGCGACGGCCTTCGCCGTCGCGTCCCATGTAGGTGACACACCTTCCCAACAGATAAGCCCCCACAATGTTGCGGAGGTAGAGAGGCACCCGGTGGTAGCGCAGGGCCTCCCTAATGCAACCCCAGGGCAGGGTGTTGAAAGCGTTGGAGATGTCCAAGGACACCGCCAGCACCACCCCACCCCGAGACACTGCTTCCTCCGCCAGGACTCTCACCCTCATGATGGCGTCAATAGTAGAGCGCCCATGACGGAACCCAAACTGGCTGTCGTCCAGGTTCGGCCCTTCTGTACACAAGTGGCTGACGAGGCGGTCTGCGATTATTCGCTCCAGCATCTTGCCCGCCTCGTCCAGCAGCACTATAGGCCGATAAGCGGACGACGAGTCCGCCGGGCGCCCTGCCTTCCTGAGCAAGACCAGTCGACCAGTCTTCCACCGGATAGGGAACTGGCCTTGCTCAAGGCATGCCGAGAAGAGTCCTCTCAGTGGGGGCTCCAGCTCCTTCATGGCGAGGACCAGAGCGCGGCCAGGCACTCCATCGGGCCCCGGGGCAGTGTTTTTAGCCCGGAGCCGCAATACGGCCGCGCCCATCTCTGCCTGTGTCACCTCTGGGACGGTTTCGCCTTCATCTTCCTCCGACTCTGCAGCTGTGTGCAGGACCATCGGCGGTGGCTCGTACTCGGCTCTCTCAGGGAAGAGGGCCGAGACCACTCGCTCCAGGAACTGCGGCTCGAGACTTTCCGTTAGCGGGGGCGCCCACGGCCGAAGTTTCCCTCGGACCGACCGGTAAGGGCGCCCAAACGGATCCCCGTCTAAGCTCGCCAGCATTTCCTCCCTGGAGCGTGTCTTCGACTCGCCGATGGCCAGCCACAGAGCCAGCTTCGCCGCGCGGTACACCTCATACAGCGCGGCTTCTTCCTCAGGAACCCGTGGACGTCTTCTCCGGCACCGCGTGTACGGGCGTCTGGCGTCTGCGCACTCGACGCGCAGTCGCTCGATCTCGACGCACCACCAGTACAAGCGGCGCCGTGCGGACAGAGAGGAGACGCGTGGCATGCATGCGTCGCAGATCTGCGTCATCGCATCGCCAAACCACTGCGCCTCCCGTTCGACGTCGACGGGACCGACGGTAGCCGACTCCCGGATCCAGGCATGGACTATGGCGGCTTCTTCGAGAGCTTCCCTGTCAAGGCGTTTCAGCGCCCAACGCAGGCCGTCTCTTTGGGGCCCCGATTGGCTACGTCCTCCAGCGGTCTGGGTGGAGACGTCGAAGCGGATGTATCGGTGATCCGATAGCGTCTCCACCTCCACCTCAACGTGCCAATCATGGACACGGTTCACGACAGCGGGACTAGCGAACGAGACGTCCACTATCGACCCGCCCCGCTGCCGTACACACGTGTAGGTGGAACCCCGATTTAAGACGGCCAGGCCCGTCGTTATGGCCCACTCCTCTAGCACTTCGCCTCTCGGGTCCGTGACGGGGGAACCCCAGGCCGCAGACTTGGCGTTGAGGTCACCGAGAAGCAAAATGGGTCGAGGGTGAGACTGGCCGACGACGGCTCCCAACTCGACAAGGAAACTCTCGAAGTCGGCGAGACTCTTGTTGGGCGAAAAATACACCCCAATCGTGACGATCCCGTTCACAAGGGCCGCAACCCAACCGTGACCACGGGATACGTCGACGAGAGTCGCGCCGATGATGGCCACCAGGCCGTCTAGATCCCCTGCCCAGTTATCTCGGGGGGGGATGAAATACGGCTCAGCGACCACCGCCACATTTATCGACCACTGCGCCATGCTCTGGAGAAGGAGATCCTGAGCTCTGGTGCAGTGGTTGATGTTCGCCTGGAGGAAATGGTAGTGTGCCATCACTAGCACTCCATTTCCTCGGCGCTCCGTCCCACCACAGGCCGGGAGTCGGCCGAAGAGGTGCTAGGTTGCGGGGGGGGTGCATCCCCCGCAGCCTTGGCCCATCGCTTGCTGCGCTTTCTGGGCGCGCCGCAGGCTTTACCACCTACTCTGTGCCCCGCGGACTTTCCTGCAGCCGCACACAAACTGCAATGTGGGTCCGCGGAGCACTGGGACGCCTTATGGCCAGGCTGACCGCAGCGATAACATAAATCGCTGCGGTCTGTGTCACAGGTGCACACTGCCCGGACGTGCCCTTTCTCCAGGCACCGGTAGCACTGCATGGCCCTGGGTGCCAGCAGTGTAACTCTAGCTGACACCCAGCCCACCAGAAGACGTCCCGCATCAGCGACATGCCTCGCCGCCGCCACCGGACACCGCACCCAGATGGTGCCAAGCCCGCCAGCGTTGACGCGGATGCCACCTGCCCGCACATTTTCGGCCGAGCAACCGCCGCTTCGGGCTATAGCCGCCACCACCTCCTCTGGGGTCACGGAGTCGTCCAGCCCGTCGACGCGAACTTCAGCCGTCTTGATGGGCCTGGAGACCCGAGCCTCCTCGGGGTTGAGGACTTCACGAAGCTTTGCTGCTAGAGCGTCCGCTCTGTCAGCACTGCTGGTCCCCGCTAACTCGAACATTTTGGCCCCCGTGGCTGCCGTCCTGAAACGGAAGCCGTCTGGGGTGCCAAAGTCAGCGAAGACCAGTTTGGCCCTCGCCTCCGCCAGTACCTTCTGGTAGGTGACGCCTCTGTCCTTTGCTTCGGGCTGAAGCGTCACCACCACTGCCTCGGAGCGAGGGACGCGGATTTTTGGGGATTTTTGACCGCCCTTGGCGGCCGGCCCCTTGGAACCCGGTTCGGGAGTGCCTTTGCGGCCCCTCTTGCGCCTCTTCTTCCGGCTTTCGGCCGTCGACCAAGCGTTCTCTTTGGGAGGCTGGTCGCTCCCTTCAGTTGGCTTTTTTGCCACTGTCTTCGGCTTTTTAGCCCCTTCTGCAGGCTTTTTGCCCGACGTCGGGGGCTTATTGGCCACCTGTGAGGGGTTTTTGGCCACCTGTGAGGGCGTTTTTGTTGTTGGCGGTGCACTAGTCACCTGTGCCCACGTAGGCCCACTTATTGGAGCGGGCTCCACCCCGGACGGTTATTTTCTTCCTGCAGCTTTGCCGTCTCTTCCGAGGTCGTCCGGTCAAAAAGGACTTCCACCGCCTCCTTTATGCCATCAGCCGCCTCTTTCAGGGCCCGCGTAAACGTGCCCTTTAGGTTGCCCGACTTCGTGGCAACCTTCATGACGACGTCCACGCCGTCCAAGACCTGGCGGCTGAGAGCCTCAGCCGTCAGTCCCTCAGGGCCTGCGGCGGTCTGCAACCGCCGCTCCCTTGCCAGTCGAGCCATCTCAGCGACCTCATCAGTTGCGACGGCCTTCCGACCCTCTCGCCTGGCGGCGTTGAGCTCCGCCTTGGTGCTCACCAATCCGGTGGAGGCCGCGCCACCGGCCTGCTCCACCTGCATGGCCCCTTCGGAGTCACTCACTCCGCTGGCCACTGGCGTATCGGGTCGCTTCAGGAAACGGCCCCGGGTGTCGCGCGACTCTGCCGCTGGAGTGCTGGCACCGGAAGCTGTTCTGCGACCTCTGCCCCTCCTTGCAGTTGTCACTTTGATGGCTGGCAGATTCTCCTCGCTTGAAGAGAGACCCGCCGACAACGCGTCCGATTCATAGCGCGGCCGCTTCCCCCAAAACTTGGAGGGACCGGCCGCAACAATTTGTGGTGCTGTGCCGGATTCCGACAGAACACCCACCCTCTCCAGAACCACTAACGGTTCTGCTGGAGCCCCTGCTCCCGTCTTCAGTGACGCAGTGTCAGAACCTGACGCTGCGTCCGCTTTCTCCACAACTTTTTGATTTTTTAGTTTATCCATACTATTCCCACGAGTATGGGGGATATAAAATGTCCATCCGGGCAGTGCCCCCTGTACCCGGATAAGCCTTTAACATTTATAACCCGCCAGGGGGTCGGCTGGTACCCTGGCGGGGGTCGCACTAGAGACTGATTGTTCCATGGGAACACCCGTCAGCCATACATCCCCTCACGGTGCGCCGCCGCTTGAGATTCGGGGTAACTTTTTATAGAGGTTTTCTACCTCGCGGTCCGGGCGGTTAAGCCAAGACCCTCGGTCCCGATCGAAGCCGCGAGACGTGATCCACGACACTCCGATGATGGGATTACGAGAACGACGGGGACAGAGAGGGAAGGCGTCCCTCACTGTCGGCTCGGTGGCAGGGTGAGTGCACACCGAGCTCGCCGTTGCTCCTCCGCTGTGCCCTCTGCTTTTCAGAGGGTCACGCGGAACAGCCCCCCGTGGTCCAAGTTGGACCCCCCTCCTATGTCAGAATATTGGCCACAGACAGTAACATTCCCCGAAGAATAAGAATCTCTTCCCATTCCTTGGGGAAGGCCACTGCCCGCGCCCAGGGTGCACCGTCCCAGCCAGCTGCTGTTCCCTCCAAACGTATCGAGAGGGACCGGCAGCCGTCAGGCCCACGAGGAGGTTTTCTGACCCAGCACCCCTCTGACCCAGCACCCCAACCTAACCTAACCTAACCTTTTTTTTTTTTTTTTTTTTTTTTTTTTTTTTTTTTTTTTTTTTTGTCGCTGGGAAAAAATGCATTACGCACACCCTCCCATCGGGGGATGGAAGGGTAGTGTGGGACTCCCCGGTCTGGGACCGGTATACCCACTAAAACGACCCAGCGGCATTCCCGCTTCGTCCTAGTGGCGGGGGACTGGGAAACCGGCACAGCCTTTACTTCCAGTCCTCCGCCGACGATGACCCGCACAGCGGACCTCACGCCCCCCCCGTGGGGAGGGGGACGGGCCCGGGAATGACAGACGAAGGTGGTGACGGGTGCAATGCGGGCGAAGGCACCCCCGCACCTGTCGCCCGCCCGTCGCCACCATGAAGAGGGAGACCGCGTCTTCTCCGACCTCTTCTTCTTCTGCGGAGCGGCGCTGCGAGAGGGTCTTCCTCCCGCGCGCGCTCCGCCGCCTCCTTTTGCGAGACTACGTCCTCGCAAAAGGAGGCGACCGCTGACAAGGCCCCCTCGGCGTCCAGGGCCATGTCCCTCCACGCGGCGGCCACGTATCCCGGTCCCCTCTCTAAGAGCGAGAGGGGAGGGGAGTCCGTGGAAGACCGCGCCACCAACGCCACCAGGCCGTCCCGGTCACCCAGCCAACGGCCAGGGACCAAGTAAGGCTCGGCGACCACCGCCAAGTCCACCAACCACGCCGCTGCCCTGCAGTGGTTGGCGTTCGCCTGAAGGATGCGATGTTTGACTATATCCATCAGTCGGACATCGCACCCCCCTCCGCAGCCGCCGGAGGAACGGCGGTACCAGCAGCCGCAACAGGCCCGGTTGGCGCCAGTACTTTGCCACGCTTAGGGGGAGGATTACAGTTCCTCCCCTTCATCACGTGGTCCGCTTGGCTGCCACTGGCAGCACAGACCGAGCAGTGCGGCGTGGCGACCTTACAGGAGGCGGCTTGGTGGCCCCCCATGCCGCAGCGGTAGCAGGTGTCTGACCTGTCCACCGCGGACGGACACAGCGGCCGGGTGTGGCCGATGCCGAAGCACCGGAAACACCTCAGCGGCTGGTCCTCGAGTGCCCTGACCGCACCCGAGCTGAATCCGACCGTCAGCCGGCCCTTCGCCAGGGCGGCTCTGGCAGCGGGAACCGGGCACCCAAGGCGGACGGTGCCCATGCCACCGCGGCCGGGCCTTATGTCCCGACTCTGAACCGCCGCGACGTCACAGCCCCCTAACGCTGCGACCGCCTCCACCACCTCCTCCTTGGTGACGGAATCGTCGAGATCCGTCACCTCGAGTGTCACCAACTTTACCGGTCGGGCCACCTTGGCGGAGTCCGCGATGACCTCCCGCAGCTTAGCTGCAAAGAGGTCCGCGCGGGCTCCCCCCTCTGCCCCCGGGAACTCGAATAATCGAGCCCCGGCTTGGGTCCGCCGGCAAGACACACTACCGATCCCCAATTGAGTGGGATCGGCATTGCTACGCGCCCGCACTAAAATTGACATGTACGTCTCCCCTCGCTCCGCCGCCTCCGCGGTGAGGGTCACCACGACGGCCGCGGTTTTTGGGGAGACTAGCTGCCCCTTTCCCCTCGCTCTACCTCTACCTCCCTGCTTCCCTCTGCCGGTCGTCTGCGACTGGCTGGGAGCGGGGACGGCTGGGGCGGCAGCCGCCGACTTTTTGGCTTTGCCCTTCCCCCTCCCGACCACTTCCGTCCACTCATTGGACGGGGTGGTCGAGGGGAGAAGGGCGTCCTCCTGGACCTGGGATGAGGAGGACGGCCCCGGCTCGGAGCGCCCCTTATCCGCCGCAAGCTGCGGTCGGAGGCGCTTTTCCGGCAGGAGTCGGTCCTCTATTCCTGCCAGGCAGGCTCGCGTGAAGGCCCGCTCCTCCATTACCACCCTGCGGATTATGTCCTCAAGGTTGGAGTTGGAGGACCCCTCTGCCGCAGGACTCGTCTTCTTAGACGTCGTCGTCGAAGGCGTTGATGACGTCCTCGTCGTCTCGGCAGGGGCCGTGGCTTCAGCCAGCTTGCGATGAAGCTCACTGACTTCCACCTGCAGGCGATCCACCCTCGCCTGCAGTTGCCGTGTCTCGTCAGTGGCCTTCCGCTGCACCAGCTCCTTGACCACACCAAGCAAGCTCGTGGCCCGACATTTGAGGGCCTTCTGGAAGGTCCCCTTCAAGTTTGAGGACTTTGAGGCAACCTCCAAAATTTCCTCCTCGTCCTCCTCCGCCATTTGTTCCAGCTCCAGCAGGGAGTGGTCCGCGTAGAGCACACGGGACGCACCGTACCCGGACTTTGCCCGGGTGACGTGCGCCCGCCTCTCCCTCGCGGCAACCCGCTCCTCAAGCTCCTGCTGGAGCTGCGCCCGCTGCGCAAGATCCAACTTACGTTGGGCGTCCGCGAGCCCAACGACGTGGGTGTCCGCGGCCGTCGGCTTTTTAGCCTTTGTCAGCCTCGCCGACCCTGACGCCGAGGAGCCCTCGGACCCATCCCGCAGGAAGGCCCGCTTTCGCGACTGCGAGTCGCCTGCACCCGAGACGCCAACCATTGACTCATCGTCGGAGTCAGACAAATCCGACAAGTCCGTCCTTCCGAAGAAGCTAGCCGCAGACGGCTCGCGGCTAGCCTCTGACGCCGAAGCGTCGGTTTGGCCCTGAGAAGGGCCTTTGGGTTGGCCCTGAGAAGGGCCTTTGGGTTGGCCCTGAGAAGGGCCTTTGGGTTTAAAATACCGCCCGCAGGCATCCCGCGTTGGTTTAGGCATAATATCCTCCGCAGGTTCGTACTCTCAAGGCAAGATGAGCTACGATAATCACAGTGCACTTTGGCCGAGCCCAGTCTGCCACTCCGTTACGGTGGTCAAACTGGGTCGTTTCCAGGGGACGCGACGTGGACGCAAGCACTGTGGGGTGGTCCCCCAACCTAACCTAACCTAACCTAACCTAACCTAGCCAAGGACGTCCTCTCGTGCCACTCGGATGAGGAGATCATCGCGATGTTAAAGCGCCAAAACAGTCACTTGATCGGGGACGTGCCTGCGGATGACCTGAGGATGGGTGTGAAGTACCGTCGTAAGACGAGAAACCCCCTCATGAGCCACGTCATCCTGCAGGTGTCTCCCTGCGTGTGGCAGAGGCTTACCTGCGCCGGCCGAGTTCACATTGACTTGCAGCGGGTGCGTGTGCTGGACCAGTCGCCACTGATCCAGTGCACTCGCTGCTTGCGCTTCGGCCACGGCCGTAAATTGTGCGCAGAACCCGCCGACCTCTGCACACACTGCGGTGATCCCCATCTGAGGGTTGACTGCCCCTCGCGGCTCGCTGCAGAAGCACCAAAGTGCCGTAATTGTGTATCCGCAAAGCTGGGGAAGACCGAGCACAACGCTTTCGACAGCGAGTGCCCAATCCGCGTGAAGTGGGACGCATTGGCGCGGCTGTCGGTGGCGTATTGCTAAGGGCCAGCCAGCGGAAACAGGGGACCACTCATCCAGGTTTCCTCGAACGCACCAGAGCACCAGTCAGAACTACCAGGTAATCCAAGCGAATTTGCAGAGGAAGAACCTTGCAACCCAAGAACTCATGATTGTGGCTAGTGAGCGGAGGGTTGCTTTCGCATTGCTCCAGGAGCCGTATGTGGGTGGGGTTAAGAGGATGCGAGACTACCGGGGAGCGAGAGTCTACCAGTGCGCTGAACAGGAAGGTGGAACTGTGAAGGCGGCAGTAGTCGTCTTTGATCATGACCTAGACGTCACACAGTGTCCGAAACTCACTACCAATAACATCGTGGTGGTGAGGATCCGTACCAGCGCCTGGGAAATCGCAGTAGTCTCCTTCTATTTTGAACCAGACCAGCCCATACAGCCATACCTGGAGCAACTCATGCGGATTCGCGAGGAAATAGGCCCCACAAGGATTCTTATTGGCGGCGACGCCAACGCCAAGAGCGCCTGGTGGGGCAGCCTGGTAACCGACAGTAAGGGTGAGGACATGTCGGGAACCCTGGATGAAATGTGCTTGCAGATACTCAACGTTGGTAACACACCGACCTTCGACACCGTCAGAGGAAACACCTTGTACAGCAGCTTCGTTGACGTAACAGCCTGTTCAGCGGACTTGCTGGACTTGGTGGAGGACTGGCGGGTTGAGGAAGGACTCACGAGCTCGGATCATAACGGTATTATTTTCAAAATTAATCTCAGAACAGCTAAAGGAATTAACGTAAATAGGACCACGAGAATTTATAACACGAAAAAAGCAAATTGGAGTCAATTTCATACGAAATTGGCCCAATTAAAAGCTGAAGCAATGTTAAATTCAACCGAAATTTCAAAAATTAGTAACAAATTAGAGTTAGAAGATAATGTAAATAAATATTTGGCTAGTATTTTTTTTTTTTTTTGTCGCTGGAAAAAATGCATTACGCACACCCTCCCATCGGGGGATGGAAGGGTAGTGTGGGACTCCCCGGTCTGGGACCGGTATACCCACTAAAACGACCCAGCGGCATTCCCGCTTCGTCCTAGTGGCGGGGGACTGGGAAACCGGCACAGCCTTTACTTCCAGTCCTCCGCCGACGATGACCCGCACAGCGGACCTCACGCCCCCCCCGTGGGGAGGGGGACGGGCCCGGGAATGACAGACGAAGGTGGTGACGGGTGCAATGCGGGCGAAGGCACCCCCGCACCTGTCGCCCGCCCGTCGCCACCATGAAGAGGGAGACCGCGTCTTCTCCGACCTCTTCTTCTTCTGCGGAGCGGCGCTGCGAGAGGGTCTTCCTCCCGCGCGCGCTCCGCCGCCTCCTTTTGCGAGACTACGTCCTCGCAAAAGGAGGCGACCGCTGACAAGGCCCCCTCGGCGTCCAGGGCCATGTCCCTCCACGCGGCGGCCACGTATCCCGGTCCCCTCTCTAAGAGCGAGAGGGGAGGGGAGTCCGTGGAAGACCGCGCCACCAACGCCACCAGGCCGTCCCGGTCACCCAGCCAACGGCCAGGGACCAAGTAAGGCTCGGCGACCACCGCCAAGTCCACCAACCACGCCGCTGCCCTGCAGTGGTTGGCGTTCGCCTGAAGGATGCGATGTTTGACTATATCCATCAGTCGGACATCGCACCCCCCTCCGCAGCCGCCGGAGGAACGGCGGTACCAGCAGCCGCAACAGGCCCGGTTGGCGCCAGTACTTTGCCACGCTTAGGGGGAGGATTACAGTTCCTCCCCTTCATCACGTGGTCCGCTTGGCTGCCACTGGCAGCACAGACCGAGCAGTGCGGCGTGGCGACCTTACAGGAGGCGGCTTGGTGGCCCCCCATGCCGCAGCGGTAGCAGGTGTCTGACCTGTCCACCGCGGACGGACACAGCGGCCGGGTGTGGCCGATGCCGAAGCACCGGAAACACCTCAGCGGCTGGTCCTCGAGTGCCCTGACCGCACCCGAGCTGAATCCGACCGTCAGCCGGCCCTTCGCCAGGGCGGCTCTGGCAGCGGGAACCGGGCACCCAAGGCGGACGGTGCCCATGCCACCGCGGCCGGGCCTTATGTCCCGACTCTGAACCGCCGCGACGTCACAGCCCCCTAACGCTGCGACCGCCTCCACCACCTCCTCCTTGGTGACGGAATCGTCGAGATCCGTCACCTCGAGTGTCACCAACTTTACCGGTCGGGCCACCTTGGCGGAGTCCGCGATGACCTCCCGCAGCTTAGCTGCAAAGAGGTCCGCGCGGGCTCCCCCCTCTGCCCCCGGGAACTCGAATAATCGAGCCCCGGCTTGGGTCCGCCGGCAAGACACACTACCGATCCCCAATTGAGTGGGATCGGCATTGCTACGCGCCCGCACTAAAATTGACATGTACGTCTCCCCTCGCTCCGCCGCCTCCGCGGTGAGGGTCACCACGACGGCCGCGGTTTTTGGGGAGACTAGCTGCCCCTTTCCCCTCGCTCTACCTCTACCTCCCTGCTTCCCTCTGCCGGTCGTCTGCGACTGGCTGGGAGCGGGGACGGCTGGGGCGGCAGCCGCCGACTTTTTGGCTTTGCCCTTCCCCCTCCCGACCACTTCCGTCCACTCATTGGACGGGGTGGTCGAGGGGAGAAGGGCGTCCTCCTGGACCTGGGATGAGGAGGACGGCCCCGGCTCGGAGCGCCCCTTATCCGCCGCAAGCTGCGGTCGGAGGCGCTTTTCCGGCAGGAGTCGGTCCTCTATTCCTGCCAGGCAGGCTCGCGTGAAGGCCCGCTCCTCCATTACCACCCTGCGGATTATGTCCTCAAGGTTGGAGTTGGAGGACCCCTCTGCCGCAGGACTCGTCTTCTTAGACGTCGTCGTCGAAGGCGTTGATGACGTCCTCGTCGTCTCGGCAGGGGCCGTGGCTTCAGCCAGCTTGCGATGAAGCTCACTGACTTCCACCTGCAGGCGATCCACCCTCGCCTGCAGTTGCCGTGTCTCGTCAGTGGCCTTCCGCTGCACCAGCTCCTTGACCACACCAAGCAAGCTCGTGGCCCGACATTTGAGGGCCTTCTGGAAGGTCCCCTTCAAGTTTGAGGACTTTGAGGCAACCTCCAAAATTTCCTCCTCGTCCTCCTCCGCCATTTGTTCCAGCTCCAGCAGGGAGTGGTCCGCGTAGAGCACACGGGACGCACCGTACCCGGACTTTGCCCGGGTGACGTGCGCCCGCCTCTCCCTCGCGGCAACCCGCTCCTCAAGCTCCTGCTGGAGCTGCGCCCGCTGCGCAAGATCCAACTTACGTTGGGCGTCCGCGAGCCCAACGACGTGGGTGTCCGCGGCCGTCGGCTTTTTAGCCTTTGTCAGCCTCGCCGACCCTGACGCCGAGGAGCCCTCGGACCCATCCCGCAGGAAGGCCCGCTTTCGCGACTGCGAGTCGCCTGCACCCGAGACGCCAACCATTGACTCATCGTCGGAGTCAGACAAATCCGACAAGTCCGTCCTTCCGAAGAAGCTAGCCGCAGACGGCTCGCGGCTAGCCTCTGACGCCGAAGCGTCGGTTTGGCCCTGAGAAGGGCCTTTGGGTTGGCCCTGAGAAGGGCCTTTGGGTTGGCCCTGAGAAGGGCCTTTGGGTTTAAAATACCGCCCGCAGGCATCCCGCGTTGGTTTAGGCATAATATCCTCCGCAGGTTCGTACTCTCAAGGCAAGATGAGCTACGATAATCACAGTGCACTTTGGCCGAGCCCAGTCTGCCACTCCGTTACGGTGGTCAAACTGGGTCGTTTCCAGGGGACGCGACGTGGACGCAAGCACTGTGGGGTGGTCCCCCAACCTAACCTAACCTAACCTAACCTAACCTAGCCAAGGACGTCCTCTCGTGCCACTCGGATGAGGAGATCATCGCGATGTTAAAGCGCCAAAACAGTCACTTGATCGGGGACGTGCCTGCGGATGACCTGAGGATGGGTGTGAAGTACCGTCGTAAGACGAGAAACCCCCTCATGAGCCACGTCATCCTGCAGGTGTCTCCCTGCGTGTGGCAGAGGCTTACCTGCGCCGGCCGAGTTCACATTGACTTGCAGCGGGTGCGTGTGCTGGACCAGTCGCCACTGATCCAGTGCACTCGCTGCTTGCGCTTCGGCCACGGCCGTAAATTGTGCGCAGAACCCGCCGACCTCTGCACACACTGCGGTGATCCCCATCTGAGGGTTGACTGCCCCTCGCGGCTCGCTGCAGAAGCACCAAAGTGCCGTAATTGTGTATCCGCAAAGCTGGGGAAGACCGAGCACAACGCTTTCGACAGCGAGTGCCCAATCCGCGTGAAGTGGGACGCATTGGCGCGGCTGTCGGTGGCGTATTGCTAAGGGCCAGCCAGCGGAAACAGGGGACCACTCATCCAGGTTTCCTCGAACGCACCAGAGCACCAGTCAGAACTACCAGGTAATCCAAGCGAATTTGCAGAGGAAGAACCTTGCAACCCAAGAACTCATGATTGTGGCTAGTGAGCGGAGGGTTGCTTTCGCATTGCTCCAGGAGCCGTATGTGGGTGGGGTTAAGAGGATGCGAGACTACCGGGGAGCGAGAGTCTACCAGTGCGCTGAACAGGAAGGTGGAACTGTGAAGGCGGCAGTAGTCGTCTTTGATCATGACCTAGACGTCACACAGTGTCCGAAACTCACTACCAATAACATCGTGGTGGTGAGGATCCGTACCAGCGCCTGGGAAATCGCAGTAGTCTCCTTCTATTTTGAACCAGACCAGCCCATACAGCCATACCTGGAGCAACTCATGCGGATTCGCGAGGAAATAGGCCCCACAAGGATTCTTATTGGCGGCGACGCCAACGCCAAGAGCGCCTGGTGGGGCAGCCTGGTAACCGACAGTAAGGGTGAGGACATGTCGGGAACCCTGGATGAAATGTGCTTGCAGATACTCAACGTTGGTAACACACCGACCTTCGACACCGTCAGAGGAAACACCTTGTACAGCAGCTTCGTTGACGTAACAGCCTGTTCAGCGGACTTGCTGGACTTGGTGGAGGACTGGCGGGTTGAGGAAGGACTCACGAGCTCGGATCATAACGGTATTATTTTCAAAATTAATCTCAGAACAGCTAAAGGAATTAACGTAAATAGGACCACGAGAATTTATAACACGAAAAAAGCAAATTGGAGTCAATTTCATACGAAATTGGCCCAATTAAAAGCTGAAGCAATGTTAAATTCAACCGAAATTTCAAAAATTAGTAACAAATTAGAGTTAGAAGATAATGTAAATAAATATTTGGCTAGTATAATACAAACTTGTGACGAAGAACTTTTCAAAATTGCTAATAAAGATATACTTACCATACCGTGGTGGTCCAAAAAGCTCGCTGATATGATGTCGGAGGTAAACACTCGGAGACGTCGAATCCGATGCGCCGCACCAATCCGTAGACAAAAAGTCATCGATGAGTACCTGCAAGCAAAAATAAACTATGAGGCCCATGCTAATAAGGCAGCGACGGAAGGATGGAAAGGCTTCTGTGGAAGACAAGATAGGGAAGGAATGTGGGAAGGGATTTATAGGGTCATAGGACGGACCGCCAAAAGGCAGGAGGACTTGCCGTTGGTTAAGGATGGGGTGCCACTGAGCGCACAGGAATCGGCTTTGCTGCTAGCCGAGACGTTCTACCCGGAAGACCTAGAGGAGGGTGAAACTGAAGACCACCGTCGGACACGTGAAGCGGCCAGTCGTGTAAACGATTGGGCGCATGATGAACAACATGACCCACCGTTTACACTTCAGGAGCTGAAAACCGCGGTGGAAAGTTTCAACCCGAAGAAGGCACCCGGGGCAGACGGTCTCACAGCCGATATCTGTGCCCAGGCCATATCCCGGGACCCAGGGACGTTCCTTGCACTGGCCAATAAGTGCCTGGAGTATGGACACTTCCCTGGGGCCTGGAAAGTGGCCACGGTGGTAGTCCTCCGCAAGCCCGGCAAGGATTCCTACACCACCCCTAAGTCGTACCGACCGATCGGCCTCCTGCCAGTCTTAGGCAAAACGCTTGAAAAGATGCTGGTAGCTAGGCTCAAGTGGCACCTAGTCCCGCGGTTTAGTACTCGCCAGTTTGGTTTCATGCCACAGAGAAGCACCGAGGACTCCCTCTACACCATGATACAACACATCAAAGGAAAGCTAAGTGAGAAGAAGCTGATCACTGTTGTATCGCTGGACATAGAGGGAGCCTTCGACAGCGCATGGTGGCCGGCCATCAGGACCAGACTGGCTGAGGAAAAGTGCCCGGTGAACTTAAGAAGGTTGCTCGACAGCTACTTGACTGGTAGGAGTGTCCGAGTAAGGTACGCGGGCGCGGAGTGCCGGAGGGAAACAAATAAGGGGTGTGTTCAAGGGTCCATTGGCGGTCCGATCCTGTGGAACCTGATCCTGGATCCCTTGCTGAAAGGGCTGGAGGAGAAAGGCGTACACTGCCAAGCGTTCGCCGATGATGTTGTGATGATCTTCGACGGTGACACAGCGTTGGAAGTCCAGAGGCAGGCCAATGCCGCCCTCGAGTATGTTCGGGTGTGGGGCATTCGTAACAAGCTGAAGTTTGCACCGCAAAAAACTTGTGCAATGGTGATTACCAGGAAGCTTCGTTACGACGTCCCACTCTTGACCATGGGCGGGGTAGACATTGGAATGTCTAAGGAAATCAAAATACTGGGGCTCACCGTCGACCATCAGCTCACTTTCAACACCCACGTCGCAAACGTTTGCAGAAAAGCTGTAAACATCTACAAACAGCTGGCACGTGCGGCCAAAGTGAGCTGGGGCCTTAACCCGGAGATCATCCGCATAATTTACACGGCAGCAGTGGAGCCGGTGATTATGTACGCAGCGAGCGCCTGGGCGCCGGCAGCCAAGAAGATCGGAGTGCAGAAAAGCCTCAACACGGTCCAACGAGGATTCGCGCAGAAAATCTGTAAATCCTACCGCACCGTTTCGCTGAACGCGTCCCTGGTGCTGGCTGGGATACTCCCACTTGACCTCCGAATACAGGAAGCAGCCGCTCTGTATGAGGCAAAGAGAGGGGTGCCCCAGCCGGCACTTTCGGGCAGGGAGGTGGAGCGGGTGGTGGCATTTGCGGAAACTCCGCACCCGGCGAAACAGACGACCATGGAGTTCGTGTGCCTGGAGGACCAGACGCTTGTGGAGACCCACAACCGTCAAGCAGTCAGGGTGTTTACGGACGGCAGCAAGATTGAGGGCAAAGTCGGAGCCGCACTGTCATTTTGGGATGGTGAGGCCGAGATCAAGTCCTCAAAACTTAGCTTGCCTCCGTACTGCACGGTCTACCAGGCGGAACTTCTGGCCGTATGCGTAGCCACGCGCGAAATCCTCAAGCGTAAAGAGGGAACCTTCGGTATCTACAGTGACTCAAAGGCCGCACTACAAACAGACACAAACCAAGGTTCCCTCCACGCTTTGGCCGTGGAGACGAGAGCGAACGTTGCCGTGGCTTTGTCTCAGGGCAAAGATGTGTCTTTGTTCTGGGTAAAGGCACACGCTGGTCTAGAGGGCAACGAACGAGCGGACCACCTCGCGAAGGAGGCTGCACTCCGGTCCAGGAAGAGGCCGGACTACGACCGCTGCCCGGTTTCATTCGTCAAGCGGCAGATCCGTATGGGGTCGCTCGACGAATGGAACCGGAGGTACCAGAACGGAGAAACGGCCTCTGTAACGAAATCATTCTTCCCAGATGCGATCGACGCCCACAAGATTGTTTTGAAGATCAAACCGGCTGGTATAATCACGCAAATCTTGACGGGGCACGGTGGGTTCTCCGAATACCTGCACCGTTTCAAGTGTAAGGAGAACCCATGGTGCATCTGCGAGCCGGATCAAGTGGAGTCGATCGCACACATCCTTACAGAATGCCCAGTTTTTGAAATGGAACGACACGATGCCGAACAGAGATTGGAGACAGCTATTAATACAGATAACATACAAAAATTAATGTCAGAAACCAAAAGTAGAAAAATTTTATTAGAATACTGCTTAACAGTTGCAACAAAAGTGATCAACAGGAATAAATAAAAGTAAGGATCTGTGCTTTTTCAGATTTAAGCGATTCTCATCAAGAACAGAAATTTAGAAATAAGCATAGGAAAACGTAAAACATTTATTTAAATTTTTAGTTATTAAATTCACTTTTATCTAAATTCTTAAGCACTTTTGCGATATAAAAACAATTAAAATCAGATTAAAATATAAAGTTAAACTTTCATTAATGGAAGGAATTATAAAGAAAATAGAAGTAGAAACGAAAAATGTATTAAAAAGGTCTCTGACCATGTCAGGGGGACACTAGGCAGGCAGGAGGTGGTTTTAGTGAGTTGGAGCCTGACACTATCCAGACTGGCTCGTTATGAGTCAGCCTGGGTGTAAGTCCGACCGGATTTCCCCTCCTGCCAAAAAAAAAAAAAAAAAAAAAAAAAAACCTAACCTAACCTAACCTAACCTTTTTTTTTTTTTTTTTTTTTTTTTGTTGACGATGTGGAAATCCGCACGGATGTCCTCCGCCTGGGGAAGGCGAAGGGGTCTGTCAGACTCCAACTGACTAAAACCACACCGGTGTTCCCTCGCACACTTGCGTCAGGGGGCAGCGGGAACGAATGTGACTTCCGCTGCCCCGGACTAGTGCCGGCCCGCTTGACCAGTGCGGGCCTCGTCCCTGGGGGGAGTGAGGTGTACTCCCCCCGATACGTCATGAGAGGCGCGCGTGGAACACTACGCGCCGCCGTCTCGGGTCCAGTGAGATGGGGGGCGACGGATGTCCCCGAATCCGTCGCCCCTGGACCTGTTTAGGGGGGCCGGAAGAGGGCGTTATCCGCCCTCTGCCGACGCCCGGTGCGTCTGCTGCGGGATGGGAGGGAACTAGAGATCTCCCTCTCCCTTTCCGCAGCTTCCTTCTGCGACATGACGGTTTCGCAGAAGGACACCACCGCGTCCCAGGACTCTGTGCTGCCGACCATCGTGCGAACAACGGCCGGCAGCGACAGGTCTGCTCCTACCTGTGTGACAAGATCACGGCGCGGCTCATCCCACGCGGCACATTCCGCCAGCGTATGCCGCGCCGTATCCTCCAGACAGTGGACGCAGTGATGGCACCGAGCGTCCGGCTCCCTGCTTATGCGACACAGGTACTTCCCGAAGCAGCCGTGCCCCGAGAGCACCTGCGTCGCCCGAAACGTCAGGGAGCCGTGCTTCCTTCCGAGCCAGTCTTCGAGTACTGGCCGGATCGCCTCGATTGTGTCGAGGCCGGCGGAGGGATGGTCAAGCCTCCTCCGCCATTCTGCCACCATGACCTGTCGGAGCTGAGAGCGGTGCAGCGTGATCTGTCGCTGCACCAGCCCTTCGCCCCGATCCCTGGCGTCCTCGCGCCACCGATGCAGTGTCGCGAGGGCTTTCGCCTCCAGGTCCCATGGTGGGGATCCGGCCAGTAAACAAGCCGCCTCGTAGGAGATCGTGCGATATCCCCGCATGACCCTGACGGCCATCGCTCTCTGCGGTTTCCGCAGGACTGCGATAGTGCGGGCCGTCAGGTCCGTCGCCCATACTGGGGCCCCATACAGGGCCATGGATCGCACGATCCCTACGTACAACCGCCTACAGGCGGTGCTCGGGCCCCCCAAATTGGGAAGCAGCGTTGACAGCGCGCCCGCCGCGCCCATCAACTTGGGCACCAGCCGCTGAAAGTGGGGTCCGAAGTCCCAACGGCTGTCGAGCACCAATCCCAGGTACTTCATGGTTGACTCGACAGCGATCCGGGCCCCCCCGACCACTATGTGTGATCCCAGCGGCGGCGCCCGTCGGGGGCCATGAAACGCAATGGCCTCCGACTTGTTGAGGGCCACCTCCAGGCCCAGGCGTCGTATGCGGCTCACCACCTGTGAGACCGCAGCCGTAGCCAGCAACGCTGCTTCCCTGTACGAGCTCCCCCGGGCAATGACCAGCGTGTCGTCCGCATAACACGTCAGGTTCACTCCCGGCGGAAGCTCGCACCGCAAAACCCAGTCGTAACCGATGTTCCACAAGGGAGGGCCCAGAACCGACCCTTGTGGAACACCGCACGACATCTCGCGACGGCCATCACCGTCGCGTCCCATGTAGGTGACACACCTTCCCGACAGATAAGCCCCCACAATGTTGCGGAGGTAGAGAGGCACCCGGTGGTAGCGCAGGGCCTCCCTAATGCAACCCCAGGGCAGGGTGTTGAAAGCGTTGGAGATGTCCAAGGACACCGCCAGCACCACCCCGCCCCGAGACACTGCTTCCTCCGCCAGGACTCTTACCCTCATTATGGCGTCAATGGTAGAGCGCCCACGACGGAACCCAAACTGGCTGTCGTCCAGGTTCGGCCCTTCTGTACACAAGTGGCTGACGAGGCGGTCTGCGATAATTCGCTCGAGCATCTTGCCCGCCTCGTCCAGCAGCACTATGGGCCGATAAGCGGACGACGAGTCCGCCGGGCGCCCTGCCTTCCTGAGCAAGACCAGTCGACCAGTCTTCCACCGGGTAGGGAACTGGCCTTGCTCAAGGCATGCCGAGAAGAGTCCTCTCAGTGGGGGCTCCAGCTCCTTCATGGCGAGGACCAGAGCGCGGCCAGGCACTCCATCGGGCCCCGGGGCAGTGTTCTTAGCCCGGAGCCGCAATACGGCCGCGCCCATCTCTGCCTGTGTCACCTCTGGGACGGTTTCGCCTTCATCTTCCTCCGACTCTGCAGCTGTGTGCAGAACCATCGGCGGTGGCTCGTACTCGGCTCTCACAGGGAAGAGGGCCGAGACCACTCGCTCCAGGAACTGCGGCTCGAGACTTTCCGTTAGCGGGGGCGCCCACGGCCGAAGTTTCCCTCGGACGGACCGGTAAGGGCGCCCAAACGGATCCCCGTCTAAGCTCGCTAGCATTTCCTCCCTGGAGCGTGTCTTCGACTCACCGATGGCCAGCCACAGAGCCAGCTTCGCCGCGCGGTACACCTCATACAGCGCGGCTTCTTCCTCAGGAACCCGTGGTCGTCTTCTCCGGCACCGCGTGTACGGGCGTCTGGCGTCTGCGCACTCGACGCGCAGTCGCTCGATTTCGACGCACCACCAGTACAAGCGGCGCCGTGCGGACAGAGAGGAGACGCGTGGCATGCATGCGTCGCAGATCTGCGTCATCGCATCGCCAAACCACTGCGCCTCCAGTTCGACGTCGACGGGACCGACGGTGGCCGACTCCCGGATCCAGGCCTGGACTATGGCGGCTTCTTCGAGAGCTTCCCTGTCGAGGCGTTTCAGCGCCCAACGCGGGCCGTCTCTTCGGGGCCCCGATTGGCTACGTCCTCCAGCGGTCTGGGTGGAGACGTCGAAGCGGATGTATCGGTGATCCGATAGCGTCTCCACCTCCACCTCAACGTGCCAATCATGGACACGGTTCACGACAGCGGGACTAGCGAACGAGACGTCCACTATCGACCCGCCCCGCTGCCGTACACACGTGTAGGCGGAACCCCGATTTAAGACGGCCAGGCCCGTCGTTATGGCCCACTCCTCTAGCACTTCGCCTCTCGGGTCCGTGACGGGGGAACCCCAGGCCGCAGACTTGGCGTTGAGGTCACCGAGAAGCAAAATGGGTCGAGGGTGAGACTGGCCGACGACGGCTCCCAACTCGACAAGGAAACTCTCGAAGTCGGCGAGACTCTTGTTGGGCGAAAAATACGCCCCAATCGTGACGATCCCGTTCACAAGGGCCGCAACCCAACCGTGACCACGGGATACGTCGACGAGAGTCGCGCCGATGATGGCCACTAGGCCGTCTAGATCCCCTTCCCAGTTATCCCGGGGGGGTATGAAATACGGCTCAGCGACCACCGCCACATTTATCGACCACTGCGCCATGCTCTGGAGCAGGAGATCCTGAGCTCTGGTGCAGTGGTTGATGTTCGCCTGGAGGAAATGGTAGTGTGCCATCACTAGCAATCCATTTCCTCGGCGCTCCGTCCCACCACAGGCCGGGAGTCGGCCGAAGAGGTGCTAGGTTGCGGGGGGGGTGCGTCCCCCGCAGCCTTGGCCCATCGCTTGCTGCGCTTTCTGGGCGCGCCGCAGGCTTTACCACCTACCCTGTGCCCCGCGGACTTTCCTGCAGCCGCACACAAACTGCAATGTGGGTCCGCGGAGCACTGGGACGCCTTATGGCCAGGCTGACCGCAGCGATAACATAAATCGCTGCGGTCTGTGTCACAGGTGCACACTGCCCGGACGTGCCCTTTCTCCAGGCACCGGTAGCACTGCATGGCCCTGGGTGCCAGCAGTGTAACTCTCGCTGACACCCAGCCCACCAGAAGACGTCCCGCATCAGCGACCTGCCTCGCCGCAGCCACCGGACACCGCACCCAGATGGTGCCAAGCCCGCCAGCGTTGACGCGGATGCCACCTGCCCGCACATTTTCGGCCGAGCAACCGCCGCTTCGGGCTATGGCCGCCACCACCTCCTCCGGGGTTACGGAGTCGTCCAGCCCATTGACGCGTACCTCAGCGGTCTTCATGGGTCTGGACACCCGCGCCTCCTCAGGGTTGAGGACGTCCCTCAGCTTCGCAGCCAGAGCGTCCGCCCGCTCAGTGCTGCTGGTCCCCGCCAACTCGAACATTTTGGCCCCCGTGGCTGCCGTTCGGAAACGGAAGCCGTCTGGGGTGCCAAAGTCGGCGAAGACCAGCTTGCTTTTTGCCTCCGCCAGTACCTTCTGGTAGGTGACGCCTCTGTCCTTTGCTTCGGGCTGAAGCGTCACCACCACTGCCTCGGAGCGAGGGACGCGGATTTTTGGGGATTTTTGACCGCCCTTGGCGGCCGGCCCCTTGGAATCCGGTGCGGGAGTGCCTTTGCGGCCCCTCTTGCGCCTCTTCTTCCGGCTTTCGGCCGTCGACCAAGCGTTCTCTTTGGGAGGCTGGTCACTCCCTTCAGTTGGCTTTTTTGCCACTGTCTTCGGCTTTTTAGCCCCTTCTGCAGGCTTTTTGCCCGACGTCGGGGGCTTATTGGCCACCTGTGAGGGGTTTTTGGCCACCTGTGAGGGCTTTTTTGTTGTTGGTGGTGCACTAGTCACCTGTGCCCACGTAGGAACCTAACCTAACCTAACCTAACCTTTTTTTTTTTTTTTTTTTTTTTTTTTTTTTTTTTTTTTTTTTTTTTTTTGTTGCGGGGTGGAAAATCCGCTCGGATGTCCTCCGCCTGGGGAGGGCGGAGGGGTCTGTCAGACTCCAACTGACTAAAAACCACCCCGGTGTTCCATCTCTCACCTACACCAGGGGTCGCGGGAACGTACGACTCTTCCGCAACCCCCGGCTGGTGCCGGCCCGCTATGGCGGGCCTCATCTCGGGTTGAGGGGGGAGTGAGGTGTTTGACTCCCCCCGCGAAGTCTCAGAGGGGCGCGCGTGGAACACTACGCGCCGCCACCTCGGGTCCGATGTATAGGGGGCGACGGACGTCCCCACGTCCGTTGCCCCTGGACCCATTTAGGGGGGCTGGAAGAGGGCGTTATCCGCCCTCCGCCGACGCCCGGTGCGCCTGCTGCGGACTGGATGAGAGGTCGTGATCTCCCTCTCTCTTTCCGCAGCCTCCTTCTGCGAGATGACTGTTTCGCAGAAGGAAACCACTGCGTCCCAGGACTCCCCGCTACCGACCATCGAGTTCACGACGGCCGGCAGCGAGAGGTCGTCGCCTACTCCAGAGATGAGAGCACGGCGCGGCTCCTCCCAAGCGGCACACTCTACCAGCGTATGCCGCGCCGTGTCCTCCCGACAGTCGACGCAGTGGTGGCACCGAGCGTCCGGCTCCCTGTTTATGCGACACAGGTACTTCCCGAAGCAACCATGCCCCGAGAGCACCTGCGTCACCCGAAACGACAGGGAGCCGTGCCTCCTCCCGAGCCAGAGGTCGAGCACTGGCCGGATCGCCTCGATGATGTTGAGGCCGGCGGTAGGGCGTGAAAGCCTGTCCCGCCAATCCACCACCAGGACCTCGCGAAGCTGTGACCGACGCTGCTCCAGCTGTCGCTGCATCGGTCGCTCGCCTCGCGCCCGCATTTCCTCGCGCCACCGATACAGCGACGCGAGAACTTTCGCCTCCAGGTCCCAGGGCGGGGATCCGGCCAGTGCGCAAGCCGCCTCGTAGGAGATCGTGCGATATCCCCTGATGACTCTGACGGCCATCGCCCGCTGCGGTCTCCGCAGGACTGCGATGCTGCCGGCCGTCAGGTCAGCCGCCCAGATCGGGGCCCCGTACAGGGCCATCGATCGCACGATCCCCACGTAGAGCCACCTACAGACGGCGCTCGGGCCCCCCAGATTGGGAAGCAGCGTTGACAGCGCCCCAGCCGCGCCCAACAACTTGGGCGCCAGCCGCCGGAAGTGGGGTCCGAAGTCCCACCGGCTGTCGAGCACCAGTCCTAGGTACTTCATGGTAGCCTCGACAGCGATCCGAACCCCCCCGACCACTATGTGTGATTCGGGCGGCGGCGCCCGCCGGGGACCATGGAACACCATGGCCTCCGACTTGTTGAGGGCCACCTCCAGGCCAAGACGCCGTATGCGGCCCACCACCTGTGAGACCGCAGCCGTCGCCAGCAACGCTGCCTCCCTGTGTGAACTCCCCCGGGCCGTGACCAGCGTGTCGTCAGCGTAACACGTCAGGTCCACGCCCGGCTGGAGTTCACCCCTCAGCACCCAGTCGTACCCGATGTTCCACAAGGGAGGGCCCAGAACCGACCCCTGCGGAACACCGCACGACATGCGGCGCTGGTTAACGCCATCACGTCCCACATAGGTGACACACCTCTCCGACAGATAAGCCCCAACGATTCGGCGGAGGTAGAGAGGCACCCGGTGGTACCGCAGCGCCTCCAGGATACAACTCCAGGGCAGGGTGTTGAATGCGTTGGAGATGTCCAACGACACCGCCACCATCACCCCGCCCCGAGACACCGTTTCCTCCGCCAGGACTCTTACCCGCGACACAGCGTGTATCGTCGAGCGCCCGTACCGAAACCCGAATTGACACTCGTCCAGGTCCGGCCCTTCTCCGCTCAAGTGGCCGACGAGGCGGGCTGCTATTATACGCTCAAACAGCTTAGCCACCTCGTCGAGCAACACTATGGGCCGGTACGCAGATGGCGAGTCGGCCGGGCGCCCCGCCTTCCTGAGCAGGACCAGACGACCATTTTTCCACAGAGTGGGAAACTGGCCCTGCTCTAGACACGCCGTGTAGAGTCCTCTCAGCTGGGGCTCCAGCTCCTTCAGAGCGAGGGCAAGCACCTGGCCGTGGATTCCGTCAGGGCCCGGAGCCACGTTCTTGGCCCGGAGCCGCATCACGGCCGCCCTCATCTCTGCCTCTGTCACCTCTGGGACGCTGATGGCGCTCTCATCTCCTTCTTCAGGCTCTGCGGCCGTGGGCACAGCCATCGGCGGCGGAGTATGCTCCGCTCTAGCTGGGAAGAGGGCTGCGACCACCTCCTCCAGCAGCTCGGGTTGGAGACTCTCTGTGATCGGAGGCGCCGCGGCTCTGAGGTTTCCACGAACCGCTCGATAAGGGCGCCCCCACGGATCTCCGTCTAGAGTCTCCAACATCTCCTCCCTGGCTCGCGTCCTCGCCTCAACGATGGCCAGCCACAGAGCCTGCGTCGCCGCGCGGTACACCTCATACAGCGCGGCTTCTTCGTCAGGGACCCGACGACGTCTCCTCCGGTATCGGGTGTACTGGCGCCTAACCGCTACGCACGCGACTCGTAACTGCGCGATCTCGGTGGACCACCAGTACACCTGGCGTCTTGCTGACTGTGTGTGGACCCGGGGCATCGACGCGTCGCAAATCATCACCATCGCCCCGCGGAACCACAGCGCCTCCTGTTCAACGTCGACGGGTCCGGCCGTTGGCGACTCCCGGAACCAGGCCTGGACAATCGCGGCCTCCTCGAGAAGTTCCCTGTCGATGCGCTTGCGCGACCAGCGCGGGCCGTCCGTTCGTGGGGCCGATGAACTCCGGTCGCCGGCAGTCTGGGCGGAGACGTCGAAACGGATATATCTGTGATCCGACAACGTCTCCACCTCCGCAGCGACACGCCAGCCGCGAACACGGCTCGCGACAGCAGGGCTAGCAAACGAGACGTCCACTATTGAGCCGCCCCGCTGCCGCACGCACGTGTATACCGAGCCTCGGTTCAGGACGACCAGGCCAGTCGCGACCGCCCACTCCTCCAGCGCCTCACCCCTAGCATCGGTCACCGGAGATCCCCACGCCGCAGATTTGGCGTTGAGATCCCCGAGCAACAGCACCGGGCGAGGGTGGAAACGGCCCACGACGGCACCCAGCTCCACAAGGAAATTCTCGAAGTCGGCGAGGCTCTTGTTGGGCGAAAAGTACGCACCAATCGTACCAACGCCGTCTGCGAGGGCGGCTACCCAGCCGTGACCTCGAGACGGGCTGGACAGAGCCCCGCCGATGATGGCCACCAAGCCGTCCAGGTCGCCCACCCAATTATCCCGGGGGGAGACAAAGTATGGCTCGGCGACCACAGCCACGTGAATCGACCACTCTGCCATGCTCTGAAGAAAGAGATCCTGAGCTCTAGCAGAGTGGTTGAGATTGCCCTGGAGGAAATGGTAGAGCGTAGCCATTATGCGCAATCCATTCCCTCCACACCATTCCTAGCCCGGGAGTCGGCAGACTGACGGGGGGGTAAAGAGCCCCCGGCAGGCTTGGCCCCCTTTCTCTTCTTCGTGGCAGAGGTGCCACAGTCTTTTTCGCCCAATCTGTGCCTGGCGGGCTTCCCTGCAGCTGTACAGAGGCTGCAGTTTGGCGCCGCGGAGCACTGAGCTGCCTTGTGGCCAGGCTGACCGCAGCGATAGCACTGATCGCTGCGGTCAATTTCGCAGGTACACCGCACCCGGACATGCCCAATGTCCAGGCACCTGTAGCACCGCATAGCCCTGGGCTGCAGCAGCCTTACCCTCGCTGCAACCCATCCGACCAACAAACGACCACAGTCGGCGACCTTGTTCGCTGCCACTACCGGGCACCGCACCCAGATCGTGCCAAGCCCGGAAGCGTCGGCTCGAATGTCACCCGTCTTCACGTCCTGAAGCGAACACTCGCCGGCTCGGGCAACGGCCGCCACGACCTCAGCCGAGGTCACCGAGTCGTCCAGACCACTGACTCGCAGCTCTGAGGTCTTCATAGGCCTGGACACCCGGACGTCGGGAATGACAGACGAAGGTGGTGACGGGTGCAATGCGGGCGAAGGCACCCCCGCGCCTGTCGCCCGCCCGTCGCCGCCATGAAGAGGGAGACCGCGTCTTCTCCGACCTCTTCTTCTTCTGCGGAGCGGCGCTGCGAGAGGGTCTTCCTCCCGCGCGCGCTCCGCCGCCTCCTTTTGCGAGACTACGTCCTCGCAAAAGGAGGCGACCGCTGACAAGGCCCCCTCGGCGTCCAGGGCCATGTCCCCCCACGCGGCGGCCACGTATCCCGGTCCCCTCTCTAAGAGCGAGAGGGGAGGGGAGTCCGTGGAAGACCGCGCCACCAACGCCACCAGGCCGTCCCGGTCACCCAGCCAACGGCCAGGGACCGAGTAAGGCTCGGCGACCACCGCCAAGTCCACCAACCACTCAGCCATCGTCTGCATCAGCAGATCTTGGGCTGCCCTGCAGTGGTTGGCGTTCGCCTGAAGGATGCGATGTTCGACTATATCCATCAGTCGGACATCGCACCCCCCTCCGCAGCCGCCGCAGGAACGGCGGTACCAGCAGCCGCAACAGGCCCGGTTGGCGCCAGTACTTTGCCACGCTTAGGGGGAGGATTGCAGTTCCTCCCCTTCATCACGTGGTCCGCTTGGCTGCCACTGGCAGCACAGACCGAGCAGTGCGGCGTGGCGACCTTACAGGAGGCGGCTTGGTGGCCCCCCATGCCGCAGCGGTAGCAGGTGTCTGACCTGTCCACCGCGGACGGACACAGCGGCCGGGTGTGGCCGATGCCGAAGCACCGGAAACACCTCAGCGGCTGGTCCTCGAGTGCCCTGACCGCACCCGAGCTGAATCCGACCGTCAGCCGGCCCTTCGCCAGGGCGGCTCTGGCAGCGGGAACCGGGCACCCAAGGCGGACGGTGCCCATGCCACCGCGGCCGGGCCTTATGTCCCGACTCTGAACCGCCGCGACGTCGCAGCCCCCTAACGCTGCGACCGCCTCCACCACCTCCTCCTTGGTGACGGAATCGTCGAGATCCGTCACCTCGAGTGTCACCAACTTTACCGGTCGGGCCACCTTGGCGGAGTCCGCGATGACCTCCCGCAGCTTAGCTGCAAAGAGGTCCGCGCGGGCTCCCCCCTCTGCCCCCGGGAACTCGAATAATCGAGCCCCGGCTTGGGTCCGCCGGCAAGACACACTACCGATCCCCAATTGAGTGGGATCGGCATTGCTACGCGCCCGCACTAAAATTGACATGTACGTCTCCCCTCGCTCCGCCGCCTCCGCGGTGAGGGTCACCACGACGGCCGCGGTTTTTGGGGAGACTAGCTGCCCCTTTCCCCTCGCTCTACCTCTACCTCCCTGCTTCCCTCTGCCGGTCGTCTGCGACTGGCTGGGAGCGGGGACGGCTGGGGCGGCAGCCGCCGACTTTTTGGCTTTGCCCTTCCCCCTCCCGACCACTTCCGTCCATTCATTGGACGGGGTGGTTGAGGGGAGAAGGGCGTCCTCCTGGACCTGGGATGAGGAGGACGGCCCCGGCTCGGAGCGCCCCTTATCCGCCGCAAGCTGCGGTCGGAGGCGCTTTTCCGGCAGGAGTCGGTCCTCTATTCCTGCCAGGCAGGCTCGCGTGAAGGCCCGCTCCTCCATTACCACCCTGCGGATTATGTCCTCAAGGTTGGAGTTGGAGGAGGGGCCGTCTGCCGCAGGACTCGTCTTCTTAGACGTCGACGTCGAAGGCGTTGATGACGTTCTCGTCGTCTCGGCAGGGGCCGTGGCTTCAGCCAGCTTGCGATGAAGCTCACTGACTTCCACCTGCAGGCGATCCACCCTCGCCTGCAGTTGCCGTGTCTCGTCAGTGGCCTTCCGCTGCACCAGCTCCTTGACCACACCAAGCAAGCTCGTGGCCCGACATTTGAGGGCCTTCTGGAAGGTCCCCTTCAAGTTTGAGGACTTTGAGGCAACCTCCAAAATTTCCTCCTCGTCCTCCTCCGCCATTTGTTCCAGCTCCAGCAGGGAGTGGTCCGCGTAGAGCACACGGGACGCACCGTACCCGGACTTTGCCCGGGTGACGTGCGCCCGCCTCTCCCTCGCGGCAACCCGCTCCTCAAGCTCCTGCTGGAGCTGCGCCCGCTGCGCAAGATCCAACTTACGTTGGGCGTCCGCGAGCCCAACGACGTGGGTGTCCGCGGCCGTCGGCTTTTTAGCCTTTGTCAGCCTCGCCGACCCTGACGCCGAGGAGCCCTCGGACCCATCCCGCAGGAAGGCCCGCTTTCGCGACTGCGAGTCGCCTGCACCCGAGACGCCAACCAGTGACTCATCGTCGGAGTCAGACAAATCCGACAAGTCCGTCCTTCCGAAGAAGCTAGCCGCAGACGGCGCGCGGCTAGCCTCTGACGCCGAAGCGTCGGTTTGGCCCTGAGAAGGGCCTTTGGGTTGGCCCTGAGAAGGGCCTTTGGGTTGGCCCTGAGAAGGGCCTTTGGGTTGGCCCTGAGAAGGGCCTTTGGGTTTAAAATACCGCCCGCAGGCATCCCGCGTTGGTTTAGGCATATCCTCCGCAGGTTCGTACTCTCAAGGCAAGATGAGCTACGATAATCACAGTGCACTTTGGCCGAGCCCAGTCTGCCACTCCGTTACGGTGGTCAAACTGGGTCGTTTCCAGGGGACGCGACGTGGACGCAAGCACTGTGGGGTGGTCCCCCACCCCAACCTAACCTAACCTAACCTAACCTAACCTTTTTTTTTTTTTTTTTTTTTTTTTTTTTTTTTTTTTTTTTTTTTTTTTTGTTGACGATGTGGAAATCCGCACGGATGTCCTCCGCCTGGGGAAGGCGGAGGGGTCTGTCAGACTCCAACTGACTAAAACCACACCGGTGTTCCCTCGCACACTTGCGTCAGGGGGCAGCGGGAACGAATGTGACTTCCGCTGCCCCGGACTAGTGCCGGCCCGCTTGACCAGTGCGGGCCTCGTCCCTGGGGGGAGTGAGGTGTACTCCCCCCGATACGTCATGAGAGGCGCGCGTGGAACACTACGCGCCGCCGTCTCGGGTCCAGTGAGATGGGGGGCGACGGATGTCCCCGAATCCGTCGCCCCTGGACCTGTTTAGGGGGGCCGGAAGAGGGCGTTATCCGCCCTCTGCCGACGCCCGGTGCGTCTGCTGCGGGATGGGAGGGAACTAGAGATCTCCCTCTCCCTTTCCGCAGCTTCCTTCTGCGACATGACGGTTTCGCAGAAGGACACCACCGCGTCCCAGGACTCTGTGCTGCCGACCATCGTGCGAACAACGGCCGGCAGCGACAGGTCTGCTCCTACCTCTGTGACAAGATCACGGCGCGGCTCATCCCACGCGGCACATTCCGCCAGCGTATGCCGCGCCGTATCCTCCAGACAGTGGACGCAGTGATGGCACCGAGCGTCCGGCTCCCTGCTTATGCGACACAGGTACTTCCCGAAGCAGCCGTGCCCCGAGAGCACCTGCGTCGCCCGAAACGTCAGGGAGCCGTGCTTCCTCCCGAGCCAGTCTTCGAGTACTAGCCGGATCGCCTCGATTGTGTCGAGGCCGGCGGAGGGATGGTCAAGCCTCCTCCGCCATTCTGCCACCATGACCTGTCGGAGCTGAGACCGGTGCAGCGTAATCTGTCGCTGCACCAGCCTTTCGCCCCGATCCCTGGCGTCCTCGCGCCACCGATGCAGTGTCGCGAGGGCTTTCGCCTCCAGGTCCCATGGTGGGGATCCGGCCAGTAAACAAGCCGCCTCGTAGGAGATCGTGCGATATCCCCGTATGACCCTGACGGCCATCGCTCTCTGCGGTTTCCGCAGGACTGCGATAGTGCGGGCCGTCAGGTCCGTCGCCCATACTGGGGCCCCATACAGGGCCATGGATCGCACGATCCCTACGTACAACCGCCTACAGGCGGTGCTCGGGCCCCCCAGATTGGGAAGCAGCGTTGACAGCGCGCCCGCCGCGCCCATCAACTTGGGCACCAGCCGCTGAAAGTGGGGTCCGAAGTCCCAACGGCTGTCGAGCACCAATCCCAGGTACTTCATGGTTGACTCGACAGCGATCCGGGCCCCCCCGACCACTATGTGTGCTCCCAGCGGCGGCGCCCGTCGGGGGCCATGAAACGCAATGGCCTCCGACTTGTTGAGGGCCACCTCCAGGCCCAGGCGTCGTATGCGGCTCACCACCTGTGAGACCGCAGCCGTAGCCAGCAACGCTGCTTCCCTGTACGAGCTACCCCGGGCAATGACCAGCGTGTCGTCCGCATAACACGTCAGGTTCACTCCCGGTGGAAGCTCGCACCGCAAAACCCAGTCGTAACCGATGTTCCACAGGGGAGGGCCCAGAACCGACCCCTGTGGAACACCGCACGACATCTCGCGACGGCCATCGCCGTCGCGTCCCATGTAGGTGACACACCTTCCCGACAGATAAGCCCCCACAATGTTGCGGAGGTAGAGAGGCACCCGGTGGTAGCGCAGGGCCTCCCTAATGCAACCCCAGGGCAGGGTGTTGAAAGCGTTGGAGATATCCAAGGACACCGCCAGCACCACCCCACCCCGAGACACTGCTTCCTCCGCCAGGACTCTCACCCTCATGATGGCGTCAATAGTAGAGCGCCCATGACGGAACCCAAACTGACTGTCGTCCAGGTTCGGCCCCTCTGAACACAAGTGGCCGACGAGGCGGTCTGCGATAATTCGCTCGAGCATCTTGCCCGCCTCGTCCAGCAGCACTATGGGCCGATAAGCGGACGACGAGTCCGCCGGGCGCCCTGCCTTCCTGAGCAAGACCAGTCGACCAGTCTTCCACCGGGTAGGGAACTGGCCCTGCTCAAGGCATGCCGAGAAGAGTCCTCTCAGTGGGGGCTCCAGCTCCTTCATGGCGAGGACCAGAGCGCGGCCAGGCACTCCATCGGGCCCCGGGGCAGTGTTTTTAGCCCGGAGCCGCAATACGGCCGCGCCCATCTCTGCCTGTGTCACCTCTGGGACGGTTTCGCCTTCATCTTCCTCCGACTCTGCAGCTGTGTGCAGGACCATCGGCGGTGGCTCGTACTCGGCTCTCTCAGGGAAGAGGGCCGAGACCACTCGCTCCAGGAACTGCGGCTCGAGACTTTCCGTTAGCGGGGGCGCCCACGGCCGAAGTTTCCCTCGGACCGACCGGTAAGGGCGCCCAAACGGATCCCCGTCTAGGCTCGCCAGCATTTCCTCTCTGGAGCGTGTCTTCGACTCGCCGATGGCCAGCCACAGAGCCAGCTTCGCCGCGCGGTACACCTCATACAGCGCGGCTTCTTCCTCAGGAACCCGTGGACGTCTTCTCCGGCACCGCGTGTACGGGCGTCTGGCGTCTGCGCACTCGACGCGCAGTCGCTCGATTTCGACGCACCACCAGTACAAGCGGCGCCGTGCGGACAGAGAGGAGACGCGTGGCATGCATGCGTCGCAGATCTGCGTCATCGCATCGCCAAACCACTGCGCCTCCAGTTCGACGTCGACGGGACCGACGGTGGCCGACTCCCGGATCCAGGCCTGGACTATGGCGGCTTCTTCGAGAGCTTCCCTGTCGAGGCGTTTCAGCGCCCAACGCGGGCCATCTCTTCGGGGCCCCGATTGGCTACGTCCTCCAGCGGTCTGGGTGGAGACGTCGAAGCGGATATATCGGTGATCCGATAGCGTCTCCACCTCCACCTCAACGTGCCAATCACGGACACGGTGCACGACAGCGGGACTAGCGAACGAGACGTCCACTATCGACCCGCCCCGCTGCCGTACACACGTGTAGGCGGAACCCCGATTTAAGACGGCCAGGCCCGTCGTTATGGCCCACTCCTCTAGCACTTCGCCTCTCGGGTCCGTGACGGGGGAACCCCACGCCGCAGACTTGGCGTTGAGGTCACCGAGAAGCAAAATGGGTCGAGGGTGAGACTGGCCGACGACGGCTCCCAACTCGACAAGGAAACTCTCGAAGTCGGCGAGACTCTTGTTGGGCGAAAAATACGCCCCAATCGTGACGATCCCGTTCACAAGGGCCGCAACCCAACCGTGACCACGGGATACGTCGACGAGAGTCGCGCCGATGATGGCCACTAGGCCGTCTAGATCCCCTTCCCAGTTATCCCGGGGGGGTATGAAATACGGCTCAGCGACCACCGCCACATTTATCGACCACTGCGCCATGCTCTGGAGCAGGAGATCCTGAGCTCTGGTGCAGTGGTTGATGTTCGCCTGGAGGAAATGGTAGTGTGCCATCACTAGCACTCCATTTCCTCGGCGCTCCGTCCCACCACAGGCCGGGAGTCGGCCGAAGAAGTGCTAGGTTGCGGGGGGGGTGCGTCCCCCGCAGCCTTGGCCCATCGCTTGCTGCGCTTTCTGGGCGCGCCGCAGGCTTTACCACCTACTCTGTGCCCCGCGGACTTTCCTGCAGCCGCACACAAACTGCAATGTGGGTCCGCGGAGCACTGGGACGCCTTATGGCCAGGCTGACCGCAGCGATAACATAAATCGCTGCGGTCTGTGTCACAGGTGCACACTGCCCGGACGTGCCCTTTCTCCAGGCACCGGTAGCACTGCATGGCCCTGGGTGCCAGCAGTGTAACTCTCGCTGACACCCAGCCCACCAGAAGACGTCCCGCATCAGCGACCTGCCTCGCCGCAGCCACCGGACACCGCACCCAGATGGTGCCAAGCCCGCCAGCGTTGACGCGGATGCCACCTGCCCGCACATTTTCGGCCGAGCAACCGCCGCTTCGGGCTATGGCCGCCACCACCTCCTCCGGGGTTACGGAGTCGTCCAGCCCATTGACGCGTACCTCAGCGGTCTTCATGGGTCTGGACACCCGCGCCTCCTCAGGGTTGAGGACGTCCCTCAGCTTCGCAGCCAGAGCGTCCGCCCGCTCAGTGCTGCTGGTCCCCGCCAACTCGAACATTTTGGCCCCCGTGGCTGCCGTTCGGAAACGGAAGCCGTCTGGGGTGCCAAAGTCGGCGAAGACCAGCTTGCTTTTTGCTTCCGCCAGTACCTTCTGGTAGGTGACGCCTCTGTCCTTTGCTTCGGGCTGAAGCGTCACCACCACTGCCTCTGAGCGAGGCACGCGGATCTTTGGGGATTTCTGGTTGCCCTTGGCAGCCGATCCCCCGGAGCCCGCGGTGGTCTTAGCCTTGCGGCCCCTCTTCTGCTTCTTTTTGCGGCTTTCGGCCGTCTTCCAGGCTCCCTCTTTTTCTTTAGGGGGCGAGCTGCTCCCCTCAGCGGGCTCTTTCGTACCCTTAACTACCTTTTTGGCCCCCTCTGTAGGCTTTTTGGGCGTCTGCGTGGTCTTTTGTGGCGCAGGTGGCGCTTTAGCCACCTGTGCCCACGTAGGCCCAGCCGTTGTTGGAGCGGGCTCCGTCTCTTTCCTCCGCTTGTCCGCTGCCAGCGGCGGGCGGAGGTTAACAGGGGGGTTAAGCCTGGGTTCTAGGCTGTCCAAGCGGGCGGTCATAATGCTCAACAGCCGGTTGAACTGGTCTTCCCCCAAAGACCCGTTCTGTGGCAGAGCGCGACTGTCCGAAGTCACACCCTGCTGCCGGCTGAAGTCCGCCCTCAGGGCGCTGACCTCCCGCTGGAGCTCCTCCATCTTCGTATGGAGACGGTGATTCTCCTCTTGGAGCTTCACCGTCTCCTCCGAGGTCGTCCTATCAAGGAGGACTTCCACAGCCTCCCTGATACCCTCCGCCGCTTCCTTAAGGGCCCGCGTAAAGGTGCCCTTTAGGTTGCCCGATTTTGTGGCAACCTTCAGGACGACGTCCAAGCCGTCCAAAACCTGGCGACTGAGAACCTCAGCCGTCAGTCCCTCGGGGCCAGCGGCGGTCTGCAACCGCCTCTCCCTTGCCTTGCGAGCCAACTCGGCGACTTCATCGGTCGCTGCGGCCTTCCGGCCCTCTCGCCTCGCGGCTTTGAGCTCCGCCTTGGTGCTCACTAACCCGGTGGAGGCCGCGGAATCGCTCTGTTCCACCTGCATGGCCCCCTCGGAGTCGCTCACTCGGCTGGCCACCGACGTATCGGGGCGCTTCAGGTAGCGGCCTCGCGTGTCACGTACCTCCGCCCCCGAAGTTTTGGCTCCGGAAGGTGACCCGCGACCTCTGCCCCTCCTTGCAGTCGGCACCTTAGCGGCCGGCAGGTTCTCCTCACTTGAGGACAAACCTGCCGACAACGCGTCCGACTCAAAGCGTGGCCGCTTCCCCCAAAACTTAGAGGGGCCGGCCGCAACTATTTGTGGTGCTTTGCCGGATTCCGACAGAACATCCACCCTCTCTAGAACCACTAGGGGCTCTACTGGAGCAACTGCTCCCGTCTTCAATGACGCAGTGCCATCTGACGCTGCGTCCTCCTTCTCCACAACTTTTTTATTTTGAATAATATCCATGTAATTCCCACGAGTATGGGGGATATAAAATGTCCATCCGGGCAGTGCCCCCTGTACCCGGATAAGCCTTTAACATTTATAACCCGCCAGGGGGTCGGCTGGTACCCTGGCGGGGGTCGCACTAGAGACTGATTGTTCCATGGGAACACCCGTCAGCCATACATCCCCTCACGGTGCGCCGCCGCTTGAGATTCGGGGTAACTTTTTATAGAGGTTTTCTACCTCGCGGTCCGGGCGGTTAAGCCAAGACCCTCGGTCCCGATCGAAGCCGCGAGACATGATCCACGACACTCCGATGATGGGATTACGAGAACGACGGGGACAGAGAGGGAAAGCGTCCCTCACTGCCGGCTCGGAGGCAGGGTGAGTGCACACCGAGCTCGCCGTTGCTCCTCCGCTGTGCCCTCTGCTTTTCAGAGGGTCACGCGGAACAGCCCCCCGTGGTCCAAGTTGGACCCCCCTCCTATGTCAGAATATTGGCCACAGACAGTAACATTCCTCGAAGAATAGGAATCTCTTCCCATTCCTTGAGGAAGGCTACTGCCCGCGCCCAGGGTGCACCGTCCCAGCCAGCTGCTGTTCCCTCCAAACGTATCGAGAGGGACCAGCAGCCGTCAGGCCCACGAGGAGGTTTTCTGACCCAGCACCCCAACCTAACCTTTTTTTTTTTTTTTTTTTTTTTTTTTGTCGCTGGGAAAAAATGCATTACGCACACCCTCCCATCGGGGGCTGGAAGGGTAGTGTGGGACTCCCCGGTCTGAGACCGGTATACCCACTAAAACGACCCAGCGGCATTCCCGCTTCGTCCTAGTGGCGGGGGACTGGGAAACCGGCACAGCCTTTACTTCCAGTCCTCCGCCGACGATGACCCGCACAGCGGACCTCACGCCCCCCCCGTGGGGAGGGGGACGGGCCCGGGAATGACAGACGAAGGTGGTGACGGGTGCAATGCGGGCGAAGGCACCCCCGCGCCTGTCGCCCGCCCGTCGCCACCATGAAGAGGGAGACCGCGTCTTCTCCGACCTCTTCTTCTTCTACGGAGCGGCGCTGCGAGAGGGTCTTCCTCCCGCGCGCGCTCCGCCGCCTCCTTTTGCGAGACTACGTCCTCGCAAAAGGAGGCGACCGCTGACCAGGCCCCCTCGGCGTCCAGGGCCATGTCCCCCCACGCGGCGGCCACGTATCCCGGTCCCCTCTCTAAGAGCGAGAGGGGAGGGGAGTCCGTGGAAGACCGCGCCACCAACGCCACCAGGCCGTCCCGGTCACCCAGCCAACGGCCAGGGACCGAGTAAGGCTCGGCGACCACCGCCAAGTCCACCAACCACTCAGCCATCGTCTGCATCAGCAGATCTTGGGCTGCCCTGCAGTGGTTGGCGTTCGCCTGAGGGATGCGATGTTCGACTATATCCATCAGTCGGACATCGCACCCCCCTCCGCAGCCGCCGCAGGAACGGCGGTACCAGCAGCCGCAACAGGCCCGGTTGGCGCCAGTACTTTGCCACGCTTAGGGGGAGGATTGCAGTTCCTCCCCTTCATCACGTGGTCCGCTTGGCTGCCACTGGCAGCACAGACCGAGCAGTGCGGCGTGGCGACCTTACAGGAGGCGGCTTGGTGGCCCCCCATGCCGCAGCGGTAGCAGGTGTCTGACCTGTCCACCGCGGACGGACACAGCGGCCGGGTGTGGCCGATGCCGAAGCACCGGAAACACCTCAGCGGCTGGTCCTCGAGTGCCCTGACCGCACACGAGCTGAATCCGACCGTCAGCCGGCCCTTCGCCAGGGCGGCTCTGGCAGCGGGAACCGGGCACCCAAGGCGGACGGTGCCCATGCCACCGCGGCCGGGCCTTATGTCCCGACTCTGAACCGCCGCGACGTCGCAGCCCCCTAACGCTGCGACCGCCTCCACCACCTCCTCCTTGGTGACGGAATCGTCGAGATCCGTCACCTCGAGTGTCACCAACTTTACCGGTCGGGCCACCTTGGCGGAGTCCGCGATGACCTCCCGCAGCTTAGCTGCAAAGAGGTCCGCGCGGGCTCCCCCCTCTGCCCCCGGGAACTCGAATAATCGAGCCCCGGCTTGGGTCCGCCGGCAAGACACACTACCGATCCCCAATTGAGTGGGATCGGCATTGCTACGCGCCCGCACTAAAATTGACATGTACGTCTCCCCTCGCTCCGCCGCCTCCGCGGTGAGGGTCACCACGACGGCCGCGGTTTTTGGGGAGACTAGCTGCCCCTTTCCCCTCGCTCTACCTCTACCTCCCTGCTTCCCTCTGCCGGTCGTCTGCGACTGGCTGGGAGCGGGGACGGCTGGGGCGGCAGCCGCCGACTTTTTGGCTTTGCCCTTCCCCCTCCCGACCACTTCCGTCCACTCATTGGACGGGGTGGTCGAGGGGAGAAGGGCGTCCTCCTGGACCTGGGATGAGGAGGACGGCCCCGGCTCGGAGCGCCCCTTATCCGCCGCAAGCTGCGGTCGGAGACGCTTTTCCGGCAGGAGTCGGTCCTCTATTCCTGCCAGGCAGGCTCGCGTGAAGGCCCGCTCCTCCATTACCACCCTGCGGATTATGTCCTCAAGGTTGGAGTTGGAGGAGGGGCCCTCTGCCGCAGGACTCGTCTTCTTAGACGTCGACGTCGAAGGCGTTGATGACGTCCTCGTCGTCTCGGCAGGGGCCGTGGCTTCAGCCAGCTTGCGATGAAGCTCACTGACTTCCACCTGTAGGCGATCCACCCTCGCCTGCAGTTGCCGTGTCTCGTCAGTGGCCTTCCGCTGCACCAGCTCCTTGACCACACCAAGCAAGCTCGCGGCCCGACATTTGAGGGCCTTCTGGAAGGTCCCCTTCAAGTTTGAGGACTTTGAGGCAACCTCCAAAATTTCCTCCTCGTCCTCCTCCGCCATTTGTTCCAGCTCCAGCAGGGAGTGGTCCGCGTAGAGCACACGGGACGCACCGTACCCGGACTTTGCCCGGGTGACGTGCGCCCGCCTCTCCCTCGCGGCAACCCGCTCCTCGAGCTCCTGCTGGAGCTGCGCCCGCTGCGCAAGGTCCAACTTACGTTGGGCGTCCGCGAGCCCAACGACGTGGGTGTCCGCGGCCGTCGGCTTTTTAGCCTTTGTCAGCCTCGCCGACCCTGACGCCGAGGAGCCCTCGGACCCATCCCGCAGGAAGGCCCGCTTTCGCGACTGCGAGTCGCCTGCACCCGAGACGCCAACCATTGACTCATCGTCGGAGTCAGACAAATCCGACAAGTCCGTTCTTCCGAAGAAGCTAGCCGCAGACGGCGCGCGGCTAGCCTCTGACGCCGAAGCGTCGGTTTGGCCCTGAGAAGGGCCTTTGGGTTGGCCCTGAGAAGGGCCTTTGGGTTGGCCCTGAGAAGGGCCTTTGGGTTGGCCCTGAGAAGGGCCTTTGGGTTGGCCCTGAGAAGGGCCTTTGGGTTTAAAATACCGCCCGCAGGCATCCCGCGTTGGTTTAGGCATAATATCCTCCGCAGGTTCGTACTCTCAAGGCAAGATGAGCTACGATAATCACAGTGCACTTTGGCCGAGCCCAGTCTGCCACTCCGTTACGGTGGTCAAACTGGGTCGTTTCCAGGGGACGCGACGTGGACGCAAGCACTGTGGGGTGGTCCCCCAACCTAACCTAACCTAACCTAACCTAACCTAACCTAACCTAACCTTTTTTTTTTTTTTTTTTTTTTTTTTTTTTTTTTTTTTTTTTTTTTTGTTGCGGGGTGGAAAATCCGCCCGGATGTCCTCCGCCTGGGGAGGGCGGAGGGGTCTGTCAGACTCCAACTGACTAAAAACCACCCCGGTGTTCCATCTCTCACCTACACCAGGGGTCGCGGGAACGTACGACTCTTCCGCAACCCCCGGCTGGTGCCGGCCCGCTATGGCGGGCCTCATCTCGGGTTGAGGGGGGAGTGAGGTGTTTGACTCCCCCCGCGACGTCTCAGAGGGGCGCGCGTGGAACACTACGCGCCGCCACCTCGGGTCCGATGTGTAGGGGGCGACGGACGTCCCCACGTCCGTTGCCCCTGGACCCATTTAGGGGGGCTGGAAGAGGGCGTTGTCCGCCCTCCGCCGACGCCCGGTGCGCCTGCTGCGGACTGGATGAGAGGTCGTGATCTCCCTCTCTCTTTCCGCAGCCTCCTTCTGCGAGATGACTGTTTCGCAGAAGGAAACCACTGCGTCCCAGGACTCCCCGCTACCGACCATCGAGTTCACGACGGCCGGCAGCGAGAGGTCGTTGCCTACTCCAGAGATGAGAGCACGGCGCGGCTCCTCCCAAGCGGCACACTCTACCAGCGTATGCCGCGCCGTGTCCTCCCGACAGTAACCTAACCTAACCTAACCTAACCTAACCTTTTTTTTTTTTTTTTTTTTTTTTTTTTTTTTTTTTTTTTTTTTTTTTTTGTCGCTGGGAAAAAATGCATTACGCATACCCGCCCATCGGGGGAGGGACGGGCTATGTGGGACTCCCCGGTCTGAGACCGGTATACCCACTAAAACGACCCAGCGGCATTCCCGCTTCGTCTAAGTGGCGGGGGACTGGGAAACCGGCACAGCCTTAACGACCAGTCCTCCGCCGACGAGTGTCCTTCAAGTGGACCCCTCACGCCCCCCCGATGGGGAGGGGGAAGGGTCCGGGAATGACCAACGAAGGCAATGACGGGTGCAATGCGGGCGAAGGCACCCCCGCACCTGTCGCCCGCCCGTCGTCACCATGAGGAGTTAAAGGACCCCAACCAGGGCCATAGCTCCCCACGCGGCGGCCACGTATCCCGGTCCCCTCTCCAAGAGCGAGAGGGGAGGGGAGTCCGTGGGAAACCGCGAATCCAACGCCACCAAGCCGTCCCAGTCGCCCAGCCAACGGCAAGGGATCGAGTAAGGCTCGGCGACCAACAAGTCCACCAACCACTCAGCCATGGTCTGCATAGTGGTTGGGGTTCGCCTGAGGGATGCGATGTTCGACCCTATCCTTTAGTCAGACATCGCACTCCCTTCCGCAGCCGTCGCTGGAGCGGCGGTGCTAGCGACAGCATCAAACCCGGACGGCATCTGCGCTTTGCCCCGCTTAGGGGGAGGATTGCAGTTCCTCCCCCTCATAACGTGGCCTGCTGGGCAGCCACTGGCGGCACACACCGCGCAGTGCGGCGTGGCGGCCTCGCAGGAGGCGGCCTTGTGGCCCTCCTTGCCGCAGCGGTAGCACGTGTCCGTCCTGTCCACCGTGGACGGACACAGGGGCCGGGTATGTCCAATGCCGAAGCACCGGAAACACCGTAGAGGCTGGGCCTCGAGTGTCCGGACTGCACACGAGCTAAACCCGACCAAAAGACGTCCCTTGGCCAGGACGGCTTTGGCAGTGGCGATTGGGCACTCGAGGCGAATGGTGCCCATGCCGCCGCGGCCAGGCCTTAAACCTAACCTAACCTAACCTTTTTTTTTTTTTTTTTTTTTGTCGCTGGGAAAAAATGCATTACGCATACCCGCCCATCGGGGGATGGACGGGCTATGTGGGACTCCCCGGTCTGACCCGGTATACCCACTAAAACAACCCAGCGGCATTCCCGCTTCGTCCAAGTGGCGGGGGACTGGGAAACCGGCACAGCCTTAACGACCAGTCCTCCGCCGACGATTGCCCTTCATGTGGACCCCTCACGCCCCCCCCGTGGGGAGGAGGAAGGGCCCGGGAATGACCAACGAAGGCAATGACGGGTGCAATGCGGGCGAAGGCACCCCCGCACCTGTCGCCCGCCCGTCGTCACCATGAGGAGTTAAAGGACCCCAACCAGGGCCATAGCTCCCCACGCGGCGGCCACGTATCCCGGTCCCCTCTCCAAGAGCGAGAGGGGAGGGGAGTCCGTGGAAAACCGCGAAACCAATGCCACCAAGCCGTCCCAGTCGCCCAGCCAACGGCAAGGGATCGAGTAAGGCTCGGCGACCAACAAGTCAACAAACCACTCAGCCATGGTCTGCATCAGCAGATCCTAGTAGGCTGACCTGTAGTGGTTGGGGTTCGCCTGAGGGATGCGATGTTTGACCGTATCCTTCAGTCGGACATCGCACTCCCCTCCGCAGCCGTCGCTGGAGCGGCGGTGCTCGCGACAGCATCAAACCCGGACGGCATCTGCACTTTGCCCCGCTTAGGGGGAGGATTGCAGTTCCTCCCCCTCATAACGTGGCCTGCTGGGCAGTCACTGGCGGCACACACCGCGCAGTGCGGCGTGGCGGCCTCGCAGGAGGCGGCCTTGTGGCCCTCCTTGCCGCAGCGGTAGCACGTGTCCGTCCTGTCCACCGTGGACGGACACAGGGGCCGGGTGTGTCCAATGCCGAAGCACCGGAAACACCGTAGAGGCTGGGCCTCGAGTGTCCGGACTGCACACGAGCTAAACCCGACCAAAAGACGTCCCTTGGCCAGGACGGCTTTGGCAGTGGCGATTGGGCACTCGAGGCGAATGGTGCCCATGCCGCCGCGGCCAGGCCTTATGTCCCGGCCTCGGACCGCCGCGACGCCACAGCCCCCTATCGCTGCGACCGCCGCCACCACCTCCTCCTTGGTGACGGAGTCATCGAGGTCCGTCACCTCTATGGCCGCCGACTTGACCGGTCGGGCCACCCTGGCCGAATCCGCGATGACCTCTTGCAGCTTCGCTGCGAAGAGGTCCGCATGGGCGCTCCCCTCTGCTCCCGGGAACTCGAAAATTCGAGCCCCGGCTTGGGTCCTTCGGCAGGACACACTGCCGATCCCCAGTTGGGTGGGATCGGCATTGGCACGCGCCCGCACCAAAATCGACGCGTACGTCTCCCCTCGCCCTTCAGCCTCCGCGGTGAGCGTCACCACGACGGCCGCGGTTTTTGGGGGGACCAGCTGCCTCCCTTTCGCTTTCCCCTTCCCCTTTCCGTTGCCGGTCGTCTGCGACTGGCTGGGAGCGGTGGTGGCGGGGACGGCAGGGACGGCCGTCGCCGACTTTTTCCCCTTCCCCTTTCCTTTGCCGGTCGTCTGCACCTGGCTGGGAGCGGTGGCAGCGGGTACGGCAGGGACGGCCGTCGCCGACTTTTTGCCCTTCCCCTTACGGACCACTTCCGTCCACTCGTTGGACGGGGTGGTTGAGGGCAGGAGGGCGTCTTCCGCCTGGGAGGAGGACGGCCCCGGCTCGCACTGCCTCTTGTCCGCCGCAAGCGGCGGTCGGACGCGTTGCTCCGGCAAGAGAACCTAACCTAACCTAACCTAACCTAACCTAACCTAACCTAACCTAACCTAACCGTTGATATCTTCGACATTAAGGGTGCGTTTTTGACGCTGTTTTCAGCATTTTTAGACTTTAGTGGGCCTCCGCCTACGTTCTGACCACATTGCACCACCCTGCAAGCGTTTTCAAAAAACCTCCCTTCCAACACTTAGAACAAATTTAGAATTTCAGATAAAATCTTCCAAATTTAGTGTTATTTCAAATTTTCCCACAGATTTGACGTTAGTTTACAGTTGCAATAGTACTCACCTACCATCCCTGTGATCCGGTGCGCGTTTCGTGTCCCGGAGTCCAGGTTGGAGGTTGAAAACCTAAATTTTTTGAGTCAAAAACTGGTTTTTTGACCAAAACCCAAAATTTTTATTCGGCACCCACCTTGTTTTATTTCGTAGTTAGCTAGCCCGCGCGAAGACGCGTCTCTGGACACCTCTTTCGCGAGTCTAGCTCAAATAAAATTTTGTCCTCCCACCCGCCCTATTGTGTATAGGAAGGCCGGAGTGGGATTTTCGTTAAAAAAAACAATTTTGTTTTTATTTTGGCTTTTTAGCATTTGTTGGATCTCAAGAAAGTGTTCGGAGGGAAATTGGCGCTTTTATTTTATATTTATTGACAAACTTTTGACAAAATTTTACCTTGACCGTCGTTTATCAGTGGACGACTCTAATATTATCAGTTTTACAGTTAATTTTATTGTATTCTAATTTAGTATCGAAATTTAATCTATAAATGTAATCTTTAGTTTAGCTTATTATTACTTCTTACTGTGTTCCCCCTTTACATGGACACAAAAATACCGCTGACTAAGTTTTTAAGTTTAAATTAGGATTTTAAGACCGTGTTAAGGTAAATAAATTAATTAACAATTATAATTTATTATCATACCTTCTGTGTACCCCCCTTTACAGGGACACAGAAGTATCCAGTGTCCTCTGACACACCTCTCTCCTCCCGAGCGGGTATTATTGAACTGACCTCCTCTTTAAGGGGGTCCGTTTTAATAGTATCCTACTCTCGACAGTCGATATGTTTCGCACCCCATCCGCTACCTTGAGGACAATGAACTCGGGGAGCTCGCCGCGATCGGCGGAGAAGGCGGGGCCTTCGCCTGCCGACGCGAGGAGGAGAATCTCCTTCGGAGAAGACACTCCTTCCGCGTCACAGAAAAACCCTGCTACTCCGGGGACGCGCCGGGCTCCTTTCGACTCCTTAATATCGCTCAGGAAGCCTGAGGCCGGGCACCGCAGCCGCATTGCGGAGGCGAGAGCTTGCCTGAATAAGGCTAAGATAAATTTGGGCAACTCTCGCAACCTCAAAGCCGAGATAAAAGCTGCGGTGCTCGAAGCCATTAACAGGCTTTTTGAGCTTGTTAAGGAGTCGGAGCGTGACAAGAGTCCTGCTTCACCTGCACCCGTAGCCGTACCGGTACCCGCGCCCACTGCTGACTTGTGTCCCCAACCCATCTCCATCGAGGTTCTTGCTAGCCAGACTGAGCTCCTGCTCACCTTAAAGGAGCATATCTCGGAGTTAAAGGAAAACTCCGAGAAACTTGAAAAACTCCGAGACAGTCTGGCTAGCAAGGAAAGTGTGGGCGAGACAACTTACGCGAGTGTAGCGGCCGTCACCAAAGGCCAAACCGGGGCACAGGCCCTGGAGCGAACGACGCTGCACTCCGTGGTTGTCTCGTCAACAAATGAGATGGAAACTGGGGACGAAATACTCGAAAGAGTGAGGGAAGCGGTGGACGCGAAGGAGGGCTGGGTGCGGGTCGAAAGAGTGAGAAAGGCAAAGGACCGCAAAATAATCATGGGGTGCGAAACTAAGGAGGAGAGATCCAAACTTAAGGAACGACTGAGAGCCGCCGGAGGAAACCTTGTCGTCGAGGAAGTGGCAAACCGGGACCCGCTTCTGGTTCTTAGGGACGTGTTGTCAGTACACAGTGACGACGAAGTACTGAAAGCCCTGAGGAACCAGAACCGGGAGATTTTTCACGACCTCGGCGACAAGGAACAAAGAATGTCGGTGAAGTTTAGGAGGAAGACGAGGAACCCACACATGAACAGCATTGTGCTGAGTGTGTCCCCCACGATCTGGAGGCGCGCACTCGAAGGAGGCAAACTTCGGATTGACCTCCAGCGAGTGCGAGTCGAGGACCAGACGCCTCTGATGCAGTGCACCCGTTGCTTAGCATACGGGCACGGGAAACGCCTATGTACGGAGCCAGCTGATCTGTGTAGTCACTGTGGCGGACTACATTTAAGATTGGACTGCCCAGTGAAGCAGATCGGCGAAGCAGCGACGTGCATAAACTGCACCAGAGGCAAGCTGGGGGATCACCAGCACAATGCTTTCAGCAGCGAATGCCCAGTGCGTAGGAAGTGGGACGCATTCGCCAGAGCATCGATAGCTTATTGCTAAGGATGTCGGTGCGCCCACTTCCACGTACACTGGGATGTTCACCATGAATCATGCCGAGCGAATCACTTGGGTAGTGAAAAGTAAAGCAGGTAACCTGAGCCAGTTTCATGGGAAAATAGCTCAGATTAGACGAGACACAAAAATACCTCTAGGTGCATCGTTGGGCTGGTTCAAATATAGTGGAAAAATTAGTAAAATAGTAATAACAGTACACATAAATAATCATAATTATACAAGATAGCTTTTAAAATATTTGATATTTAACTATATTATAAGAATATAGCTTTATAATATCAAATAAATAAAAATAATAGTATATGATTATGGTAATAAAAGTAATGGTATAAAATTGATATTAATAAAATAGATTGAAGTAAGTAGTATTAGTAAAAATCATAGAAGTAATTCATAGAAACTAAAATATAAACTAAAATAAACGGTAAACAATAATAGTGAAACATTTCAGTAAAGATACATTAGTACACGTATATAGTCATTAAAATACACCAGCAAAAAACATTAATAAAAGAGCGTGGTCTCCTCGGCCTCCTAAAATTCACCGATAGATAAGGCAAAACCTCCGCAACAAAGGGCTCTGACCATGTTAGAGGAACACTGGCGGGGCAGGAGTGTGGTTTTAGCCGGTTCGATTCCGGCACTACCTCGACTGTCTCACAACCTGTGTGATAGTCTAGGTGTCCGTGGGGATTTCCCACTCCTGCCAAACCAAAAAAAAAAAAAAAAAAAACCTAACCTAACCTAACCCCAGTTGCACTCGGTCTCTCGAGCTGGAAGCATACAAAACTCACGCGCTCCGCACTTAAAAAATCAAATAAATTGGTTTTTGTGATCCTATTACAACAAGTTTAGTGTCCTAGAAAGTGGAAACCGGCGCCGCACAAAGTGCTGCACCCATATTGTGCCGTGTCATAACGCCTGAAAAGTTATTCGTGAAAAACCCTTCTTTTGGAGGTTAAGTGGTAACCGCGTTTTACAAAAACGCATGCGCTGCCAAAACAAGATCTGTGACCCCGCACTTTTTCATCGGCTTCGAGTTGGCATCGTGGTTCCCGACCACCTGGGCCACCAAACATTACCCTGACATCGAGTTTCAGCGAGATATTCAGCAAGTTGTAAAAACCGCATGCTCTGAAAAAGCTGAAAGAGTGGAGGCAGCGGCACGAAATTTGGCGTCAACTTGGACCATTATAATAAAAGGCGAGTGCAACTATTCTTAGAATTTTAAGACGACTGGAAGATTTTATATTTCAACTGAAATTTGTAAACTTTGGACCTGAATATCTTCGGTCCCTATCAACATACTGAAGTTCTTCAACTGCACACCGTGGCGCGCTCACTGGTTTAGTAAAGACCTAAATTTTTAGATTTTTAGTTTCAGTAGTTATTAAGTTATAGGGAAATCTTCAGGAAAACCAGATTTTTAAATTTTATCACAAGTCAAATCGGATTTTAAAATTGTTTATTCTTGTATCTTGTAGCACTATAATTCATGTATTTTTAGCATATTTTTTCAAAATTTTTAGTCAATTAGTTTTAAAGTTATAGAATTTTATGTGTTTTTTGTATATAATTCAGTAATAATAGGAAATAATCATCTTTTTATTATATTATCGTGTTCTGGTGCTATATTTGGACTAAATTAAGCCCAAACACGGGCCCAGTATCTACTGATTTGGCTTTTTTGTTAAAAAACACCACATTAGGTTTTTAGGTTTTAATTTTTAGACTAACATAGCTCGGAAACCGCTGGTCTGATTGCCGCCGGATTTTCTCTGAAGCTGGTGGCGTACCACCAACTTTGGGAAAATATAATTTTCAGGCTGTTTCAGGACCTGAAATTTTTCAGCCCTGAAACCATTCTTGGCGGATAGGGGGGGTAGAGCCAGGCACAGCATTCGAGACCGCGTTTCTCTGTGGCAAACGGTTGCGGAGTTATAGCCACCCAAAGTAGGGTTTTGACAGTTACCCCCACCATTTGGGGAACTTTGACTCAACGTAGCTCCGGATCCGGGGGTCGCAGAGACTTGCCGTTTTCGCAGTGGTGCTTGGGGAGACAACCTCTGTCCGACCCATTGGGTTTCAGGCGTTTTGGAGCTGAGTAATTTCAGGAGCCTGAAAACCAGTTTACGCGTCGGAGCAGGACGAGCCAAGCCGAACAAGTCCAAGCTCGGGTGCTCTGCGATTGCTGGGGGGGAAGTTATACCGGGTTGAAAATTGAGTTTGACAGTTCTAGAACTGTCAAACCATTTTTCAAGCTCGGATAGCTCCCGAGTCGGGGGTCGTAGAGGGCTCGGGTTTTCTTTGGGGACATCGGCCGGCCCCTCCCTACCCGATAAGCGTATTTTTGGCGGCTTTCAGGACCCAAGATTTTTCAGGCCTGAAACCTGCCCCACGGGGTGGATCTCTTCGAGCCGATTCAGGAAAGCCCGGGCACGGTGGTATTCGGCCGGACGGTTCCGGAGAAAACCATCAGTAACCAAATTCCGGACGCCATCTTGGATCGAAAACCGGAATTTCAAACTGCATTATCTCCGGAACCCTTTGGGATAGGGTGGCCGTGTTTGGGTTCATTGGATCTGGCTCGGTGGGCTCTATCTAGTGATAGCAACAAGGAGACTCTATATAGAGCCGCTCTACAAAAAATTTTTTGATAACGGTTTTTTTTACGACCTGCATTAACTGTAAGGCCTATGTGGAGCCCCTTATGAATGCCTGAGTTCTTCTGGCCAGGATTAGAGTCTTGGTAGAGACGTTTTACTTTAAAGACAACATAGTTTTAAGGATCTTGTACGGTTTTGTTCTTTTGAGCACTAGACACTTTATTTTATTTTATTTTACATTATTTTAAATTACCTGTCGTCCCTATTGACGACTCTATATTGAAATTTTGACACATACCTTCAACATGTTCGGCATTAGAACGCCCATAAAGACGACCGACGGAGGAAAGTCGCCATCAGGAACTGGGCCAGCGGCCTCTCAAAACGTTAGACGCAGCATAGGGGAGTGGGAAGCCACAAGTACCGGCCCCACTGCAAACGACACCTTCAGCATAGAAAGGACATCGCAGGCTGGCCCTGCGAAAATTAAAATTAGATCTGCTTCGACCCAGGAGAGCAATGTTGTGACAGCGTCTACGGCGAGGAGGTCCGTCGAAAGATCCTCACCGCCAAAAGTCAAATATGTGGACCGGACTGCGGAAGCTAAGGCCTGCTTAACAAAGACAAAGCTGCAACTGAGTATTACCAGAAACACCAAGAATGAGATAAAAACAGCTATCTCTGAAGCCACAGAACGACTTTACCAGTTGGTAAAGGAGACGGAAACGGAGCTTAAGGTTGCCAAGCAAAGACTGACTCAGGAAGGACCGGTTGCGACAGACCCAAAAACAACAGCCACAAAAACTTTGCCTCCTGAAGAAATGAATAGTCTCCTAGAAAAGATGGAACAACACGAAAAGCTCCTAGAAGAAAACAATAAAAAAATGGAGGAGCTCAGTAAGAAAATGGACCACCAGAAGGAATGTCTAGAGAGGAGCACCTATGCGAGTGTGACAGCAACTCGGGTCGCAAAGTCACTGCCAGGGCGCAGTACATTGCACTCGGTTGTGGTCACCTCCAAGGATGAAACCGAGACAGGCGACGAAGTCCTCAGTAGGGTGAGGAAAGCGATAGATGCAAAAGATGAGTGGATCAAGGTAGAGAAGGTGAGGAAAGCTAGGGACAGAAAAATTATAATTGGATTGGAAACAGAAGAGGAAAGGCGGAAAATGAAGACCCGATTGCAAGAAGAAGGAGTCGACCTCACTGTCGAGGAAGTCAAGAACAAGGACCCGCTTCTGATACTCAAAAACGTCCTTGTCGTGAATACCGATGAAGACCTTGTCGGGGCGTTGAGAAGCCTGAATAAAGGTGTTTTTGGTGGCCTCGACAGTGGGGAGGACAGAGTGGTAGTAAAGTATAGGAGGAGGACACGTAACCCTCTCATTGGCCACGTCATCATCGCCGTCTCGCCTACCATCTGGCGACGTGCTCTAGAAATCGGGACCGTCCACATAAAACTCCAGCGCATAAGGATCGAGGATCAGAGCCCGCTGATCCAATGCACCCGCTGCCTTGGCTTCGGGCACGGTAAGCGGTTTTGTAAAGAGCCTGCTGACCTATGCGGCCACTGTGGCGGACCACATGTGAGAGCAGAGTGCCCAGACTGGCTCGCAGGATCGCCACCCGCTTGCCGGAACTGCACGAAGTCGAAAATTGAGCACGACACGCAGCACAATGCTTTTAGCCACGATTGCCCGGTACGGAAAAAGTGGGATGACGTGGCCAGATCGACTGTAGCGTACTGCTAAGGGCACCCCTGTGGGACATGCCCCCTACGGGGTATTGCAGGCTAACCTCCAACGCAAGAGATTAGCCACCAACGAGCTTCTCATAGAGGCCGCAAAGCGTGGAACAACGGTGGCCCTCTTACAAGAACCGTACGTAGCCCGGGCCAAAGTAATGAAGAGTTACAGGGGCGTTAGGATCTTCCAGAACACTGCCATAGGAGATGGGACTGTTAAAGCTGCAATAGCCGTCTTTAACAACGACCTTGTAGTGAAACAGTACCCGAAACTCACCACAAATAACATCTCAGTGGTGGGAATCTTGACCAGTGCCTGGGAGATCACGCTTGTCTCTTTTTACTTTGAGCCAGACCAGCCTATCGAGCCATACCTAGAACATCTAAGGCAAATATGGCTCGTCGTCGGCTCCAGAAACCTGATCGTTGGAGGGGATGCAAATGCAAAGAGTATGTGGTGGGGTAGCCCGGCAGGCGATCCCAGAGGGGAAGAAATGGTTGGAACTCTCGGCGAGCTAAACCTTAACATTCTCAACCGAGGGGAAATTCCGACCTTCGACACCATCCGAGGAGGGAAGCGGTACAGCAGTCACGTGGACATTACCGCTTGCTCCAATGATATCTTGGACCTTATAGACGACTGGAGGGTAGACGAGGGACTCACGAGCTCGGACCATAACGGCATTGTGTATAGGATCCTATTGCAAAAGTCTAAAGGAATCAAAATCGAGAGAACCACCAGGAAATTTAACACCAAAAAAGCCAATTGGTCCAAATTTAATGAGAAATTTGCCCAATTGAAAACGGTATATAAATTTACAGCAGCCGAAATAGATAAAACAACAAACATAGAGCAGCTCGATATACTTATTCAAAATTTGACAAAAGCAATAGACGAAGCATGCAGACTTTCGATACCAGCTAAAAAAGTCAAAGAGCAGCTTACCTTGCCGTGGTGGTCCGAGAAACTCGCTGAGATGAAGAAGAGAGTCGCTACCAAGAAGCGCAGGATTCGCTGTGCCGCTCCAATTCGGAGGTCGAAGGTCGTAGAGGAGTACCTGAAACAGAAATTAGAGTATGAGATGGAAGTGGCCAAAGCTCTAACCGAGAGTTGGAAGGAATTCTGTGGGAAGCAGGATAGAGAGGGAGTCTGGGAGGGGATATACAGGGTGATAGGTAGGACGCAGCGTAGGGAGGAGGATCTGCCATTGGAACGCGACGGTGAGGTATTGGACGCGAGAGGCTCCGTGAAGCTCCTAGCGGAAACATTTTATCCGGAAGACCTATCGGAATGCGACAATGCTTACCACCGATCTATTCGGACTAAAGCCGAACACGTGAATTGTGGCGAACAAAATGATTTTTGCGACCCACCGTTCACGATGGCGGAACTTAGGAATTCGGTGGAGTCCTTCAATCCTAAGAAGGCACCGGGTTCCGATGGCTTTACAGCCGATATCTGCTGTCATGCCGTGAAAAATGACCCGGAAGTATTTTTAAGGCTCCTCAACAAGTGCCTCGAAATTCATCACTTCCCCACGTCCTGGAAGGAGGCAACGGTAGTGATACTGAGGAAACTTGGGAAAGATAGCTACTCCACTCCCAAAGCATATAGGCCGATTGGGCTATTGCCTATATTAGGGAAAATTTTCGAAAAGATGCTGGTGGCCCGCCTTAAGTTCCACCTATTACCGAGGATGAGCACCCGTCAGTACGGATTCATGCCACAAAGGAGCACGGAGGACTCCCTCTATGCTCTCATGCAGTACGTCCATAGTAAGCTAGCACAAAAAAGGATAGTCACGCTAGTATCCTTAGACATAGAGGGAGCATTTGACAGTGCCTGGTGGCCAATGATTAGGGTCCGACTGGCGGAAGAGAAATGTCCAATTAACCTCAGGCGGGTCTTGGACAGCTACCTCAGTGACCGGAAAGTCTCTATCAGGTACGGTGGGGAAGTATATAGTAAGGGGACAAGCAAAGGCTGTGTCCAGGGCTCAATAGGTGGACCCATATTGTGGAACTTGGTCCTGGACCCTCTCCTCAAAGCTTTGGAAGATAGGGGGAACTACATCCAGGCGTTTGCGGATGATGTTCTATTGATTTTTGACGGTGATACTGCACTGGAGGTGGAGGAATGTGCCAATGCTGCTCTCAGTCATGTTCTGGCGTGGGGTGTACAGAACAAACTAAAATTTGCTCCACACAAGACCACCGCTATGGTGATTACAAGAAAACTTAAATACGACACACCACGCCTGAGCATGGGGGGGATCGACATTGGCATGTCCAAAGAAATAAAGCTTCTGGGAGTAACAATAGATGAGAAGTTAACATTTAACACCCACGTTTCACTCATCTGCAGGAGGGCAATAGGAATCTACAAGCAGTTGTGCAGAGCCGCAAAGGTCAGTTGGGGGCTCAACCCAGAGGTTATTCGGGTACTGTACGTGGCGGCAATAGAGCCCATAATACTTTATGCTGCCAGCGTTTGGGCACCAGCTGCTAAGAAGTTGGGAGTTATAAAACAACTTCGGACCGTTCAGCGTGGGATTGCCCAAAAAATGTGCAAGGCGTATCGGACGGTGTCCTTGCACTCCGCTCTGTTGCTGACAGGGATGCTCCCGCTCGACCTTCGCGTCCGGGAGGCGGCTGCGCTCTACGAAGCAAGGAGGGGAATGCCCCAGCCTGTATTGGGGGACAGAGTTGTGGAGCGGATGTTCCCAGCGCTGGAGGCCCCGCACCCCGCAGAGCAAATGAGCCTGGAGTTTGGAAGCCTGGTAGACGAAGAACAATATAACGAGCACAGCAATTTTGCTGTGCGTATCTTTACCGACGGCAGCAAGATTGAGGGCAAGGTTGGAGCGGCGTTATCCTTGTGGAATGGCGCCGCCGAAACGAAAACCCTCAAGCTTGCTCTGCCGTCCTACTGCACCGTCTATCAGGCAGAACACCTGGCTCTACAGAGAGCAGCAGGGGAAGCCCTCAAGCGCAATGAAACCACGTTTGGCATTTTCAGCGACTCTATGGCGGCTCTCCAATCGGTGACCAATACACGTTCCACCCACCCCTTGGCAGTAGAAACCAGAGACGCCTTAAGACGCTGCAAGCTCCAGAACAAGAGCGTCTCTTTGTTCTGGATTAAAGCCCACGCAGGGTTGGAGGGGAACGAGAGAGCCGACCAGCTTGCGAAGGAAGCCGCCCTAGGGTCGAAGAAGAGGCCGGACTATGATCTGTGTCCCGTTTCATTCGTCAAGCGTAGAATCCGATTGGAGACGCTTGGCGAATGGAACGAGAGGTATAGAACGGGTGATACGGCTTCGGGCACAAAGGTTTTCTTTCCGGACGCGGTGGTAGCGTACGGCGTGGTGCGCAAGATAAAACATACGAGTATAGTCACGCAAATCTTGACGGGGCACGGTGGATTCTCTGCATACTTGAAACGCTTCAAGTGTAAGGAGAATCCATCGTGCGCCTGCGAACCTGGTGTCGAGGAGTCGGTTCTGCACATACTGTTTGAATGCCCTATTACCGCAAAAATGCGGTACGAGATGGAACAGAAGCTCGCCTTGGACTTAGTTGCACAAAATGCGCCAAATTTAATGATGGGAAAGAAAAGAGATATGTTTTTGAATTATTGTGAAGAAATTGCTTCTATGGTGATCAAAAGAAACAAAACCGTTTAAGAAAGTATGCTGCTATAATATAGTATGTTATATTAAAAGTCAGCATAGCATAAAAATTGTATTACAAATTAAGAAATAGGTATCGATTACAATACGAAAATAGAAATAAGATAAATTAGATAGATATATAAATATGTGAGTGCAAAATAAATGCTCCCCCTATTCTGTAAGATTTGAACAAGTAATAAGATAAGAAACTGTTTAATATTATACAATAAGATAATACAATAAGTAAAATAGATATAAGTAAAATAAGAAAGACATATATATTAGTGTAAAACATTAAATGCTCCTTCTATTCTGTAAGATTTGGAAAAGTAACAAAATAAGATCTGTAAAATAAAATAAGAATAATGATGTATACTAAATTGTAAAATAGAAATAAGCAAAAATTGCTTTGAAATTTCAATCTGCGAGCCGGATAAAGTGGAGTCGATCGCACACATAATAATAGAATGTCCAGTTTTCTTATTGGAACGATACGATGCCGAGCGGAGATTGGAGACGGCTATTAATATAGACAACATACAAAAACTTATGTCAGATACCGAAAGTAGAAAAATTTTAGTAGAATACTGCTTAACAGTAGCAACAAAAGTAATCAACAGAAATAAATAAAAGTAAGGAGCTGTGCTTTTTCAGATTTAAGCGATTCTCATCAAGAACAGAAATTTAGAAATAAGCATAGTAAAACGTAAAACATTTATTTAATTTTTTCAGTTATTAAATTCACTTTTATCTAAATTCTTAAGTACTTTTGCAAAATAAAAACAATTAAAATCAGATAAAAATTTAAAGTTAAACTTTCATTAATGAACGAAACTGTAAACAAAACAGTATTAGAAACGACCAATGCAGTAAAAAGATCTCTGACCATGTCAGGGGGACACTAGACAGGCAGGAGGTGGTTTTAGTCAGTTGGAGCCTGACACTATCCAGACTGGCTCGTTATGAGTCAGCCTGGGTGTAAGTCCGACCGGATTTCCCCTCCTGCCAAAAAAAAAAAAAAAAAAAAAAAAAAAAAAAAAAAAAAAAAAAAAAAAAACCTAACCTAACCTAACCTAACCTAACCTAACCTTTTTTTTTTTTTTTTTTGTTGACGATGTGGAAATCCGCACGGATGTCCTCCGCCTGGGGAAGGCGGAGGGGTCTGTCAGACTCCAACTGACTAAAACCACACCGGTGTTCCCTCGCACACTTGCGTCAGGGAGCAGCGGGAACGAATGTGACTTCCGCTGCCCCGGACTAGTGCCGGCCCGCTTGACCAGTGCGGGCCTCGTCCCTGGGGGGAGTGAGGTGTACTCCCCCCGATACGTCATGAGAGGCGCGCGTGGAACACTACGCGCCGCCGTCTCGGGTCCAGTGAGATGGGGGGCGACGGATGTCCCCGAATCCGTCGCCCCTGGACCTGTTTAGGGGGGCCGGAAGAGGGCGTTATCCGCCCTCTGCCGACGCCCGGTGCGTCTGCTGCGGGATGGGAAGGAGCTCGATATCTCCCTCTCCCTTTCCGCAGCCTCCTTCTGCGACATGACGGTTTCGCAGAAGGACACCACCGCGTCCCAGGACTCTGTGCTGCCGACCATAGAGCGAGCAACGGCCGGCAGCGACAGGTCTGCTCCTACCTCAGTCACAAGAGCACGGCGCGGCTCATCCCACGCGGCACATTCCGCCAGCGTATGCCGCGCCGTGTCCTCCAGACAGTGGACGCAGTGATGGCACCGAGCGTCCGGCTCCCTGCTTATGCGACACAGGTACTTCCCGAAGCAGCCGTGCCCCGAGAGCACCTGCGTCGCCCGAAACGTCAGGGAGCCGTGCTTCCTCCCGAGCCAGTCTTCGAGTACTGGCCGGATCGCCTCGATTGTGTCGAGTCCGGCGGAGGGATGGTCAAGCCTCCTCCGCCATTCTGCCACCATGACTTGTCGGAGCTGTGACCGGTGCAGCGTAATCTGTCGCTGCACTAGCCTTTCGCCCCGATCCCTGGCGTCCTCGCGCCACCGATGCAGTGTCGCGAGGGCTTTCGCCTCCAGGTCCCATGGTGGGGATCCGGCCAGTAAACAAGCCGCCTCGTAGGAGATCGTGCGATATCCCCGTATGACCCTGACGGCCATCGCTCTCTGCGGTTTCCGCAGGACTGCGATAGTGCGGGCCGTCAGGTCCGTCGCCCATACTGGGGCCCCATACAGGGCCATGGATCGCACGATCCCTACGTACAACCGCCTACAGGCGGTGCTCGGGCCCCCCAAATTGGGAAGCAGCGTTGACAGCGCGCCCGCCGCGCCCATCAACTTGGGCACCAGCCGCTGAAAGTGGGGTCCGAAGTCCCAACGGCTGTCGAGCACCAATCCCAGGTACTTCATGGTTGACTCGACAGCGAAACCTAACCTAACCTTTTTTTTTTTTTTTTTTTTTTTTTTGTGTCGCTGGGAAAAAATGCATTACGCATACCCGCCCATCGGGGGATGGACGGGCTATGTGGGACTCCCCGGTCTGACCCGGTATACCCACTAAAACAACCCAGCGGCATTCCCGCTTCGTCCAAGTGGCGGGGGACTGGGAAACCGGCACAGCCTTAACGACCAGTCCTCCGCCGACGATTGCCCTTCATGTGGACCCCTCACGCCCCCCCCGTGGGGAGGAGGAAGGGCCCGGGAATGATTAACGAAGGCAATGACGGGTGCAATGCGGGCGAAGGCACCCCCGCACCTGTCGCCCGCCCGTCGTCACCATGAGGAGTTAAAGGACCCCAACCAGGGCCATAGCTCCCCACGCGGCGGCCACGTATCCCGGTCCCCTCTCCAAGAGCGAGAGGGGAGGGGAGTCCGTGGAAAACCGCGAAACGAACGCCACCAAGCTAAGGCTCGGCGACCAACAAGTCCACTAACCATTCAGCCATGGTCTGCTTCAGCAGATCCTAGTAGGCTGACCTGTGATGGTTGGGGTTCGCCTGAGGGATGCGATGTTCGACCCCATCCTTCAGTCGGACATCGCACTCCCCTCCGCAGCCGCCGCTGGAGCGGCGGTGCTAGCGACAGCATCAAACCCGGACGGCATCTGCGCTTTGCCCCGCTTAGGGGGAGGATTGCAGTTCCTCCCCCTCATAACGTGGCCTGCCGGGCAGCCACTGGCGGCACACACCGCGCAGTGTGGCGTGGCGGCCTCGCAGGAGGCGGCCTTGTGGCCCTCCTTGCCGCAGCGGTAGCACGTGTCCGTCCTGTCCACCGTGGACGGACACAGGGGCCGGGTGTGTCCAATGCCGAAGCACCGGAAACACCGTAGAGGCTGGGCCTCGAGTGTCCGGACTGCACACGAGCTAAATCCGACCAAAAGACGTCCCTTGGCCAGGACGGCTTTGGCAGCGGCGATTGGGCACTCGAGGCGAATGGTGCCCATGCCGCCGCGGCCAGGCCTTATGTCCCGGCCTTGGACCGCTGCGACGCCACAGCCCCCTATCGCTGCGACCGCCGCCACCACCTCCTCCTTGGTGACGGAGTCATCGAGGTCCGTCACCTCTATGGCCACCGACTTGACCGGTCGGGCCACCTTGGCCGAATCTGCGATGACCTCTTGCAGCTTCGCTGCGAAGAGGTCCGCATGGGCGCTCCCCTCTGCTCCCGGGAACTCGAAAATTCGAGCCCCGGCTTGGGTCCTTCGGCAGGACACACTGCCGATCCCCAGTTTGGTGGGATCGGCATTGGCACGCACCCGCACCAAAATCGACGCGTACGTCTCCCCTCGCCCTTCAGCCTCCGCGGTGAGTGTCACCACGACGGCCGCGGTTTTTGGGGGGACCAGTTGCCTCCCTTTCGCTTTCCCCTTCCCCTTTCCCTTGCCGGTCGTCTGTGATGGGCTGGGAGCGGTGGTGGCGGGGACGGCAGGGACGGCCGTCGCCGACTTTTTACCCTTCCCCTTTCCCTTGCCGGTCGTCTGTGACTGGCTGGGAACGGTGGTGGCGGGGACGGCAGGGACGGCCGTCGCCAACTTTTTGCCCTTCCCCTTACGGACCACTTCCGTCCACTCGTTGGACGGGGTGGTTGAGGGCAGAAGGGCGTCTTCCGCCTGGGAGGAGGACGGCCCCGGCTCGCACTGCATCTTGTCCGCCGCAAGCGGCGGTCGGACGCGTTGCTCCGGCAAGAGCCGGTCTTCGATCCCTGCGAAGCAGGCTCTTGTGAAGGCCCTCTCCTCCATTATAACCTTGCGGATGATATCCTCAAGGTTGGAGGCGGGGCCCTCTGCCGCAGGGCTCGACTCGGCCTGTCGTGGCCGGGCCGTGGCTTCAGCCAGCTTCTGATGAAGCTGGCTGACCTCCGACTGCAGGCGATCTATCCTCGCCTGCAGTTGCCGCGTCTCGTCGGTGGCCTTTCGGTAGACCAGCTCCGCGACTACACCACGCATGCTCGCGGCCCGGCATTTAAGGGCCTTTTATAGGGTCCCCTTCAGGTTGGAGGACTTAGAGGCGACCTCCATAATCTCCTCCTCGTCCTCCTCCGCCATCCTCTCCAGCTCTGCCAGAGAGTGGTCCGCGTATATTACACGGGACGCACCGTACCCGGATTTGGCCCGGGCGACGTGCGCCCGTTTCTCCTTTGCGGCCACCCTCTCTTCCAGCTCTTGCTGGAGCTGCGCCCGCCGAGACAGATCCAGCTGACGTTGGGCATCCAAGAGCCCAACGTCGTGGGTAAACGCGGCTGCCGTCGGCTTTTTAGCCTTTGACAGCCTCGTCGACCCCGAGGCCGAGGAGCCCTCGGACCCCCGGCCCCGCTTCCGCGACCTAGAGTCGTCCGCGTCCGACACACTAACAGGTGAGTCGTAGTCAGACGACTCGTCCGCCCCTCCGAAGAAGCTAGCCGCAGACGGCGCGCGGCTAGTTTCTGACGCCGGAGCGTCAGAGAGGCCCTGAGAAGGGCCTTTGGGTTGGCCCTGAGAAGGGCTTTTTGGTTTTAAAACCCGCGACTTGGACTTTGCGTCCGACTTAGAACCGCGCGGCCGCTTCCCCCAAAACTTGGAGGGACCGGCCGCAACAGATTGTGGTGACACTGTCACCCTCTCCAGAACCACCAGGGGCTCTGCTGGAGCAACTGCTCCCGTCTTCGATGACGCAGTGCCAGAATCTGACGCTGCGTCCGCCTTCTCTACAACTTTTTTATTTTTGATTAAATCCATAGAATTCCCACGAGTATGGGGGATATAAAACGTCCATCCGGGCAGTGCCCCCTGTACCCGGATAAGCCTTTAACATTTATAACCCGCCAGGGGGTCGGCCGGTACCCTGGCGGGGGTCGCACTAAAGACTGATTGTTCCATGGGAACACCCGTCAGCCATACATCCCCTCACGGTGCGCCGCCGCTTGAGATTCGGGGTAACTTTTTATAGAGGTTTTCTACCTCGCGGTCCGGGCGGTTAAGCCAAGACCCTCGGTCCCGATCGAAGCCGCGAGACATGATCCACGACACTCCGATGATGGGATTACGAGTACGACGGGGACAGAGAGGGAAGGCGTCCCTCACTGTCTGCTCGGAGGCAGGGTGAGTGCACTCCGAGCCCGTCCTTGCTCCTCCGCTGTGCCCTCTGCTTTTCAGAGGGTCACGACGAAAGCGCCCCTCTTGTCCAAGTTGGACCCCTCCTATGTCAGAATATTGGCCACAGGCAGTAACATTCCCCGAAGAATAAGAATCTCTTCCCATTCCTTGGGGAAGGCCACTGCCCGCGCCCAGGGTGCACCGTCCCAGCCAGCTGCTGTTCCCTCCAAACGTATCGAGAGGGACCAGCAGCCGTCAGGCCCACGAGGAGGTTTTCTGACCCAGCACCCCAAACCTTTTTTTTTTTTTTTTTTTTTTTTGTGTCGCTGGGAAAAAATGCATTACGCATACCCGCCCATCGGGGGATGGACGGGCTATGTGGGACTCCCCGGTCTGACCCGGTATACCCACTAAAACAACCCAGCGGCATTCCCGCTTCGTCCAAGTGGCGGGGGACTGGGAAACCGGCACAGCCTTAACGACCAGTCCTCCGCCGACGATTGCCCTTCATGTGGACCCCTCACGCCCCCCCCGTGGGGAGGAGGAAGGGCCCGGGAATGACCAACGAAGGCAATGACGGGTGCAATGCGGGCGAAGGCACCCCCGCACCTGTCGCCCGCCCGTCGTCACCATGAGGAGTTAAAGGTCCCCAACCAGGGCCATAGCTCCCCACGCGGCGGCCACGTATCCCGGTCCCCTCTCCAAGAGCGAGAGGGGAGGGGAGTCCGTGGAAAACCGCGAAACGAACGCCACCAAGCTAAGGCTCGGCGACCAACAAGTCCACTAACCACTCAGCCATGGTCTGCATCAGCAGATCCTGGTAGGCTGACCTGTGATGGTTGGGGTTCGCCTGAGGGATGCGATGTTCGACCCTATCCTTCAGTCGGACATCGCACTCCCCTCCGCAGCCGTCGCTGGAGCGGCGGTGCTAGCGACAGCATCAAACCCGGACGGCATCTGCGCTTTGCCCCGCTTAGGGGGAGGATTGCAGTTCCTCCCCCTCATAACGTGGCCTGCCGGGCAGCCACTGGCGGCACACACCGCGCAGTGCGGCGTGGCGGCCTCGCAGGAGGCGGCCTTGTGGCCCTCCTTGCCGCAGCGGTAGCACGTGTCCGTCCTGTCCACCGTGGACGGACACAGGGGCCGGGTGTGTCCAATGCCGAAGCACCGGAAACACCGTAGAGGCTGGGCCTCGAGTGTCCGGACTGCACACGAGCTAAACCCGACCAAAAGACGTCCCTTGGCCAGGACGGCTTTGGCAGCGGCGATTGGGCACTCGAGGCGAATGGTGCCCATGCCGCCGCGGCCAGGCCTTATGTCCCGGCTTTGGACCGCTGCGACGCCACAGCCCCCTATCGCTGCGACCGCCGCCACCACCTCCTCCTTGGTGACGGAGTCATCGAGGTCCGTCACCTCTATGGCCACCGACTTGACCGGTCGGGCCACCTTGGCCGAATCTGCGATGACCTCTTGCAGCTTCGCTGCGAAGAGGTCCGCATGGGCGCTCCCCTCTGCTCCCGGGAACTCGAAAATTCGAGCCCCGGCTTGGGTCCTTCGGCAGGACACACTGCCGATCCCCAGTTTGGTGGGATCGGCATTGGCACGCGCCCGCACCAAAATCGACGCGTACGTCTCCCCTCGCCCTTCAGCCTCCACGGTGAGCGTCACCACGACGGCCGCGGTTTTTGGGGGGACCAGTTGCCTCCCTTTCGCTTTCCCCTTCCCCTTTCCCTTGCCGGTCGTCTGTGATGGGCTGGGAGCGGTGGTGGCGGGGACGGCAGGGACGGCCGTCGCCGACTTTTTCCCCTTCCCCTTTCCTTTGCCGGTCGTCTGCGACTGGCTGGGAGCGGTGGTGGCGGGGACGGCAGGGACGGCCGTCGCTGACTTTTTGCCCTTCCCCTTACGGACCACTTCCGTCCACTCGTTGGACGGGGTGGTTGAGGGCAGAAGGGCGTCTTCCGCCTGGGAGGAGGACGGCCCCGGCTCGCACTGCCTCTTGTCCGCCGCAAGCGGCGGTCGGACGCGTTGCTCCGGCAAGAGCCGGTCTTCGATCCCTGCGAAGCAGGCTCTTGTGAAGGCCCTCTCCTCCATTACAACCTTGCGGATGATATCCTCAAGGTTGGAGGCGGGGCCCTCTGCCGCAGGGCTCGACTCGGCCTGTTGTGGCCGGGCCGTGGCTTCAGCCAGCTTCTGATGAAGCTGGCTGACCTCCGACTGCAGGCGATCTATCCTCGCCTGCAGTTGCCGCGTCTCGTCGGTGGCCTTTCGGTGGACCAGCTCCGCGACTACACCGCGCATGCTCGCGGCCCGGCATTTAAGGGCCTTCTGTAGGGTCCCCTTCAGGTTGGAGGACTTAGAGGCGACCTCCATAATCTCCTCCTCGTCCTCCTCCGCCATTTTCTCCAGCTCTGCGAGAGAGTGGTCCGCGTATATTACACGGGACGCACCGTACCCGGACTTGGCCCGGGCGACGTGCGCCCGTTTCTCCTTTGCGGCCACCCTCTCTTCCAGCTCTTGCTGGAGCTGCGCCCGCCGAGACAGATCCAGCTGGTGCTGGGCGTCCGCGAGCCCAACGTCGTGAGTATACGCGGCTGCCGTCGGCTTTTTAGTCTTCGACAGCCTCGTCGACCCCGAGGCCGAGGAGCCCTCGGACCCCCGGCCCCGCTTCCGCGACCGAGAGTCGTCCGCGTCCGACACACTAAAAGGAGAGTCGCAGTCAGACGACTCGTCCGCCCCTCCGAAGAAGCTAGCCGCAGACGGCGCGCGGCTAGTTTCTGACGCCGGAGCGTCAGAGAGGCCCTGAGAAGGACCTTTGGGTTGGCCCTGAGAAGGGCTTTTTGGTTTTAAAAACCGCGACTGGGACTTTGCGTCCGACTTGGAACCGCGCGGCCGCTTCCCCCAAAACTTGGAGGGACCGGCCGCAACAGATTGTGGTGACACTGTCACCCTCTCCAGAACCACCAGGGGCTCTGCTGGAGCAACTGCTCCCGTCTTCAATGACGCAGAGCCAGAATCTGACGCTGCGTCCGCCTTCTCTACAACTTTTTTGTTTTTCAGTAAATCCATAGAATTCCCACGAGTATGGGGGATATAAAACGTCCATCCGGGCAGTGCCCCCTGTACCCGGATAAGCCTTTAACATTTATAACCCGCCAGGGGGTCGGCCGGTACCCTGGCGGGGGTCGCACTAAAGACTGATTGTTCCATGGGAACACCCGTCAGCCATACATCCCCTCACGGTGCGCCGCCGCTTGAGATTCGGGGTAACTTTTTATAGAGGTTTTCTACCTCGCGGCCCGGGCGGTTAAGCCAAGACCCTCGGTCCCAATCGAAGCCGCGAGACGTGATCCACGACACTCCGATGATGGGATTACGAGTACGACGGGGACAGAGAGGGAAGGCGTCCCTCACTGTCTGCTCGGAGGCAGGGTGAGTGCACTCCGAGCCCGTCCTTGCTCCTCCGCTGTGCCCTCTGCTTTTCAGAGGGTCACGACGAAAGCGCCCCTCTTGTCCAAGTTGGACCCCTCCTATGTCAGAATATTGGCCACAGGCAGTAACATTCCCCGAAGAATAAGAATCTCTTCCCATTCCTTGGGGAAGGCCACTGCCCGCGCCCAGGGTGCACCGTCCCAGCCAGCTGCTGTTCCCTCCAAACGTATCGAGAGGGACCAGCAGCCGTCAGGCCCACGAGGAGGTTTTCTGACCCAGCACCCCAAACCTAACCTAACCTAACCTAACCTAACCTAACCTTTTTTTTTTTTTTTTTTTTGTTGACGATGTGGAAATCCGCACGGATGTCCTCCGCCTGGGGAAGGCGGAGGGGTCTGTCAGACTCCAACTGACTAAAACCACACCGGTGTTCCCTCGCACACTTGCGTCAGGGGGCAGCGGGAACGAATGTGACTTCCGCTGCCCCGGACTAGTGCCGGCCCGCTTGACCAGTGCGGGCCCCGTCCCTGGGGGGAGTGAGGTGTACTCCCCCGATACGTCATGAGAGGCGCGCGTGGAACACTACGCGCCGCCGTCTCGGGTCCAGTGAGATGGGGGGCGACGGATGTCCCCGAATCCGTCGCCCCTGGACCTGTTTAGGGGGGCCGGAAGAGGGCGTTGTCCGCCCTCTGCCGACGCCCGGTGCGTCTGCTTCGGGATGGGAAAGAGCTCGATATCTCCCTCTCCCTTTCCGCAGCCTCCTTCTGCGACATGACGGTTTCGCAGAAGGACACCACCGCGTCCCAGGACTCTGTGCTGCCGACCATAGAGCGAGCAACGGCCGGCAGCGACAGGTCTGCTCCTACCTCAGTCACAAGAGCACGGCGCGGCTCAACCCACGCGGCACATTCCGCCAGCGTATGCCGCGCCGTGTCCTCCAGACAGTGGACGCAGTGATGGCACCGAGCGTCCGGCTCCCTGCTTATGCGACACAGGTACTTCCCGAAGCAGCCGTGCCCCGAGAGCACCTGCGTCGCCCGAAACGTCAGGGAGCCGTGCTTCCTCCCGAGCCAGTCTTCGAGTACTGGCCGGATCGCCTCGATTGTGTCGAGGCCGGCGGAGGGATGGTCAAGCCTCCTCCGCCATTCTGCCACCATGACCTGTCGGAGCTGTGACCGGTGCAGCGTGATCTGTCGCTGCACCAGCCTTTCGCCCCGATCCCTGGCGTCCTCGCGCCACTGATGCAGTGTTGCGAGGGCTTTCGCCTCCAGGTCCCATGGTGGGGATCCGGCCAGTAAACAAGCCGCCTCGTAGGAGATCGTGCGATATCCCCGTATGACCCTGACGGCCATCGCTCTCTGCGGTTTCCGCAGGACTGCGATAGTGCGGGCCGTCAGGTCCGTCGCCCATACTGGGGCCCCATACAGGGCCATGGATCGCACGATCCCTACGTACAACCGCCTACAGGCGGTGCTCGGGCCCCCCAAATAACCTAACCTAACCTAACCTAACCTAACCTAACCTAACCCCCAGTTGCACTCGGTCTCTCGAGCTGGAAGCATACAAAACTCACGCGCTCCGCACTTAAAAAAATCAAATAAATTGGTTTTTGTGATCCGATTTCGACAAGTTTAGTGTCCTTGAACGCGGAAGCCGGCGCCGCACAAAGTGCCGCACCCATATTGTGCCGTGTCATAACGCCTGAAAAGTTATTTGTGAAAAACCCTTCTTTTGGAGGTTAAGTGGAAAATGTGTTTTTCAAAAACGCATGCGCTGCCTAAACAAGATCTGTGACCCCGCACTTTTTCATCGGCATCGAGTGGGCATCGTGGTTCCCGACCACCTGGGCCACCCAACATCACCCTGACATCGAGCTTCAGCGAGATATTCAGCAATTTGTAAAAACCGCATGCTCTGAAAAAGCTGAAAGAGTGGAGGCAGCGGCATGAAATTTGGCGTCAACTTGGACCATCACAAGAAAAGGCGAGTGCAACAATTTTTAGATTTTTAAGACGACTGGAAGATTTTATATTTCAACTGAAATTTGTAAACTTTGGACTTGAATATCTTCGGTCCCTATCAACATTTTGAGATTCTTCAACTGCACACCGTGGCGCGCTCACTGGCTTAGCAAAGACCTAAATTTTTAGATTTTTAGTTTCAGTAGTTATTAAGTTATAGGGAAATTTTCAGGAAAACCAGATTTTTAAATTTTTTCACAAGTCAAATCGGATTTTTAAATTGTTTATTCTTGTATGTTGTAGCACTATAATTCACATATTTTTAACATATTTTTTCATAATTTTTAGTCAATTAGTTTTAAAGTTATAGAATTTTATGTGTTTTTTGTTTATAATTCAGTAATAATAGGAAATAATCATCTTTTTATTATATTATCGTGTTCTGGTGCTATATTTGGACTAAATTAAGCCCAAACACGGGCCCAGTATCTACTGATTTGGCTTTTTTGTTAAAAAGCACCACATTAGGTTTTTAGGTTTTAATTTTTAGATTTACATAGCTCAGAGACCGCTGGTCCGATTGCCGCCGGATTTTCACTGAAGCTGGTGGCGTACCGCCAACTTTGGGAAAAAATAATTTTCAGGCTGTTTCAGGACCTGAAAATTTTCAGCCCTGAAAACATTCTTGGCGGATAGAGGGGGTGGAGCCAGGCACAGCATTCAAGACCGCGTTTCTCTGTGGCAAACGGTTGCGGAGTTATAGCCACCCAAAGTAGGGTTTTGACAGTTACCCCCACCCTTTGGGGAACTTTGACTTAACATAGCTCCGCATCCGGGGGTCGCAGAGACTTGCCGTTTTCACAGTGGTGTTTGGGGGGACAACCTCTGTCCGACCCATTGGGTTTCAGGCGTTTTGGAGCTGCGAAATTTCAGGAGCCTGAAAACCAGTTTACGCGTCGGAGCAGGACGAGCCAAGCCGAACAAGTCCAAGCTCGGGTGATCTGCGATCGCTGGGAGGGAAGTTATACCGGATTGAAAATTGAGTTTGACAGTTCTAGAACTGTCAAACCATTTTTCAAGCTCGGATAACTCCCGAATTGGGGGTCGTAGAGGGCTCGGGTTTTCTTTGGGGACTTCGGCCGGCCCTTCCCAACCCACTAAGCGTATTTTCGGCGGCTTTCAGGACCCAAGATTTTTCAGGCCTGAAACCTGCACCGCGGGGTAGATCTCTTCGAGCCGATTCAGGAAAGCCCAGACACGGTGGTATTCGGCCGGACGGTTCCGGAGAAAACCATCGGTAACCAAATTCCGGACGCCATCTTGGATTGGCAACCGGAATTTCAAACTGCTTTATCTCCGGAACCCTTTGGGATAGGGTGGCCGTGTTTGGGTTCATTGGATCGGGCTCGGCGGGCTCTATCCAGCGATAGCAACAGGGAGACTCTACATAGAGCGGCTCTACAAAAATTTTATTGATTATGGTTTTCACGACCGGCATTAATTGTAAGGCCTAAGTGGAGCCCCCTGATGACTGCCTGAGTTCTTCCGGCCTGGATTAGTCTTGGTAGAGACGTTTTATAAGGGACATTATAGTTTTAAGGATCTTTTACGGTTTTGTTCTTTTGAGCTCTAGACTTTATTATTAATTTATTTTTCCATTTTTAATTTACCTACCGTCCCTATTGACGAATTTATATTGTAATTCTGACGCATATTTCCAACATGTTCGGCTTTAGAACGCCCTCAAAGACGACCGACGGAGGAAAGTCGCCATCAGGACCTGGGCCAGCGGCCGCTCAAAGCGTAAGACGCAGTATAGGAGAGTGGGAAGCCACTAATACTGGCTCCACTGCAAATGACACTTTCAACGTGGAAAGTACGTCGCAGGCTGGCCCTGCGAAAATTAAAATTAGGTCTGCTTCGACTCAGGAGAGCAAGGTTGTGACAGCGTCCACGGCGAGGAGGTCCGTTGAAAGATCCTCACCGCCAAAAGTCAAATATGTGGACCGGACTGCGGAGGCTAAGGCCTGCCTGACAAAAACAAAGCTGCAACTAAGCATTACTAGAAATACCAAGAATGAGATAAAAACAGCCATCTCTGAAGCCACAGAACGACTTTACCAACTGGTAAAGGAGACTGAAACGGAGCTTAAGGTTGCCAAACTAAGACTGGATAAGGAAGAGCCAGTTGTAACAGACCCAAAACCAACAGCCACACAGACTTTCCCTCCTGAAGAAACAAGTATACTTATACAAAAGATGGAACAACACACAAAACTCCTAGAAGAAAGCAACAAAAAAATGGAGGAGCTCAGCGAGAAAATGGAACACCAGAAGGAATACCTAGAGAGGAGCACCTATGCGAGTGTGACCGCAACTCGGACTGCAAAGTCACTGCCAGGGCGCAGTACATTGCACTCGGTTGTGGTCACCTCCAAGGATGAAACCGAGACGGGTGACGAGGTCCTAAGCAGGGTGAGGAAAGCGATAGACGCCAAAGACGAGTGGATTAAAGTAGAGAAGGTGAGGAAAGCTAGGGACAGAAAAATAATAATCGGACTAGAAACAGAGGAAGAAAGGCGGAAAATTAAGACCCGACTACAAGAAGAAGGAGTCGACCTCACTGTCGAGGAAGTCAAGAATAAGGACCCGCTTCTAGTACTCAAAAACGTCCTTGTCGTTAATACCGACGAAGACATTGTCGGGGCGTTGAGAAGCCTGAATAAAGGTGTTTTTGGCGGCCTCGGCAGTGGGGAAGACAGAGTGGAAATTAAATATAGGAGGAGGACACGTAACCCTCTCATCGGCCACGTCATCATCGGGGTCTCGCCCACCATCTGGCGACGGGCTCTAGAAGTTGGGACCATGCACATAAAACTTCAGCGAATAAGAGTCGAGGATCAGAGCCCGTTGATCCAATGCACCCGCTGCCTAGGCTTCGGGCACGGTAAGCGGTTCTGTAAAGAGCCTGCGGACCTATGTGGCCATTGTGGCGGACCGCATGTGAGAGCAGAGTGCCCGGACTGGCTCTCAGGCTCACCACCCGTTTGCCGGAACTGCACAAAGTCGAGGATAGAGCACGACGCGCAGCACAATGCTTTTAGCCACGATTGCCCAGTGCGGAAAAAATGGGATGACGTGGCCAGATCAACTGTAGCATATTGCTAAGGGCACCCCAGTGGGTCATGCCCCCTACGGGGTATTGCAGGCTAACCTCCAACGCAAGAGATTAGCTACCAACGAGCTTCTTATAGAGGCCGCGAAGCGTGGAACAGCAGTGGCCCTCTTGCAGGAACCGTACGTAGCCGGAGCCAAAGTAATGAAGAGTCACAGGGGCGTTAGGATCTTCCAGAACACTGGCATAGGAGATGGGACCGTTAAAGCTGCAATAGCCGTCTTTAACAACGACCTTGTAGTTAAACAGTACCCGAAACTCACCACTAATAACATCTCAGTGGTGGGAATCCTGACCAGTGCCTGGGAGATCACGCTTGTCTCTTTTTACTTTGAGCCAGACCAGCCTATCGAGCCATACCTAGAACATCTAAGGCAAATATGGCTCGTCGTCGGTTCCAGGAACTTGATTGTTGGAGGGGACGCCAATGCAAAGAGTATGTGGTGGGGTAGCCCGGCGGGCGATCTCAGAGGGGAAGAAATGGTTGGAACTATCGGCGAGCTAAACCTTAACATTCTCAACCGAGGGGAAATTCCGACCTTTGACACTATCCGAGGAGGGAAACGGTACAGCAGTCACGTGGATATTACCGCTTGCTCCAATGATATCTTGGACCTGATAGACGACTGGAGGGTAGATGAGGGACTCACGAGTTCGGACCATAATGGCATTATGTTTAGGATCTTCTTGCAAAAATCTAAAGGCATCAAAATCGAAAGAACTACGAGGAAATTTAATACTAAAAAAGCCAATTGGTCCAAATTTAATGAGAAGTTTGGCCAATTGAAAACAGTATATAAATTTACAGCAGCCGAAATAGGCAAGGTTACAAACATTGAGCAGCTTGATACATTAATATATAATTTGACTAAAGCAATAGACGAAGCATGCAGACTTACAATACCATCTAAAAAAGTCAAAGAGGAGCTTACCTTGCCATGGTGGACCGAGAGACTCGCTGAGATGAAGAAGACAGTCGCTACCAAGAAGCGCAGGATTCGCTGTGCCGCCCCAATTCGGAGGTCGAAGGTCGTAGAGGACTACCTGAAACAGAAATTAGAGTATGAGATGGAAGTGGCCAAAGCTCTAACCGAGAGTTGGAAGGAATTCTGTGGGAAGCAGGATAGGGAGGGGGTCTGGGAGGGAATATACAGGGTGTTAGGTAGGACGCAGCGTAGGGAGGAGGATCTGCCATTGGAACGAGACGGTGAGGTATTGGACGCGAGAGGCTCCGTGAAGCTGCTAGCGGAAACATTTTATCCGGAAGACCTATTGGAATGCGACAATACTTACCACCGATCCATTCGGACTAAAGCCGAACACGTGAACTGTGGCGAACAAAATGATTTTTGCGACCCACCGTTCACGATGGCGGAACTTAGGAATTCGGTGGAGTCCTTCAATCCTAAGAAGGCACCGGGTTCCGATGGCTTTACAGCCGATATCTGCTGCCGTGCCGTTGAAAATGACCCGGAAGTATTTTTAAGGCTCCTCAACAAGTGCCTCGAAATCCATCACTTCCCCACGTCCTGGAAAGAAGCAACGGTAGTGATACTGAGGAAGCCCGGGAAAGATAGTTACTCCACTCCCAAAGCATATAGGCCGATTGGGCTATTGCCTATATTAGGGAAAATTTACGAAAAAATGCTGGTGGCCCGCCTTAAGTTCCACCTATTACCGAGGATGAGCACCCGTCAGTACGGATTCATGCCACAAAGGAGCACGGAGGACTCCCTCTATGCTCTCATGCAGCACGTCCACGGGAAGCTAGCACAAAGAAGGATAGTTACGCTAGTATCCTTAGACATAGAGGGAGCATTCGACAGTGCTTGGTGGCCAATGATTAGAGTCCGACTGGCGGAGGAGAAATGTCCAATCAACCTCAGGCGGGTCATGGACAGCTACCTCAGTGACCGGAAAGTCTCGATCAGGTACGGTGGGGAAGTATATAGCAAGGGGACAAGCAAGGGCTGTGTCCAGGGCTCAATAGGGGGACCCATATTGTGGAACTTAGTCCTAGACCCTCTCCTAAAAGCTTTGGAAGATAGGGGAAACTACATCCAGGCTTTTGCGGACGATGTACTTTTAGTTTTTGACGGTGAGACTGCACTGGAGGTGGAGGAATGTGCCAATGCCGCTCTCAGTCATGTTCTGGCGTGGGGTGTCCAGAATAAACTAAAATTTGCTCCGCACAAGACCACCGCTATGGTGATTACAAGAAAATTAAAATATGACACACCACGCCTGAGCATGGGGGGGATCGACGTTGGCATGTCCAAAGAAATAAAGCTTCTGGGAGTGACATTAGATGAGAAGCTAACATTTAACACCCACGTTTCACTCATCTGCAGGAGGGCGATTGGGATTTACAAGCAGTTGTGCAGAGCCGCAAAGGTCAGTTGGGGACTCCACCCAGAGGTAATTCGTGTACTGTACGTGGCGGCAATAGAGCCCATAATACTTTATGCTGCCAGCGTTTGGGCACCAGCTGCCAAGAAAGTGGGAGTTATAAAACAACTTCGTACTGTCCAGCGTGGGATTGCCCAAAAAATGTGCAAGGCGTATCGGACGGTGTCCCTGCACTCGGCTCTGTTGCTGACAGGGATGCTCCCGCTCGACCTTCGCGTCCGGGAGGCGGCTGCGCTCTACGAAGCAAGGAGGGGAATGCCCCAGCCTGTATTGGGGGACAGAGTTGTGGAGCGGATGTTCCCAGCGCTGGAGGCCCCGCACCCCGCGGAGCAAACGAGCCTGGAGTTTGGAAGCCTGGTGGACGAGGAACAATATAACGAACACAGTAATTTTGCTGTGCGTATCTTTACCGACGGCAGCAAGATTGAGGGCAAGGTTGGAGCGGCGCTATCCTTGTGGAATGGCACCGCCGAAACGAAAACCCTCAAGCTTGCTCTGCCGTCCTACTGCACCGTCTACCAGGCAGAACTCCTGGCTCTGCAAAGAGCAGCGGGGGAAGCGCTCAAGCGCAACGAAACCACGTTCGGCATCTTCAGCGACTCTATGGCGGCTCTCCAATCGGTGACCAATACACGTTCCCCCCACCCCTTGGCAGTGGAAACCAGAGACGCATTAAGACGCTGCAAGCTCCAGAACAAGAGCGTCTCCTTGTTCTGGATTAAAGCCCATGCAGGGTTGGAGGGAAACGAGAGAGCCGATCAGCTTGCGAAGGAAGCCGCCTTAGGGTCGAAGAAGAGGCCGGACTATGATCTGTGCCCCGTTTCATTCGTCAAGCGTAGAATCCGATTGGAGACACTTGGCGAATGGAACGAGAGGTATAAAACGGGTGATACGGCTTCGGGCACGAAACTTTTCTTCCCGGACGCGGTGGTGGCGTACGGCGTGGTGCGCAAGATTACTCATACGAGTATAGTCACGCAGATCTTGACGGGGCACGGTGGATTCTCTGCATACTTGAAACGCTTCAAGTGTAAGGAGAATCCATCGTGCGCCTGCGAACCTGGTATCGAAGAGTCGGTTCTGCACATACTGTTTCAATGCCCAATCACCGCAAAAATGCGGTACGAGATGGGGCAGAAGCTCGCCGTGGATTTAGTTGCAGAAAATGCGCCCGATTTAATGATGGGAAAGAACAGAGAGGTGTTTATAAATTATTGTAAAGAAATAGCTTCTATAGTGATCAAAAGAAACAAAACCGTATAAGAAAGTATGCTGCTATAATATAGTATGTTATATTAAAAGTTAGCATAGCATAAAACTGTATTATAAAAAAGAAATAGGTAACGTATACAATATGTAAAATAGAAATAAGTAAACTAAGATAGATATGAGTGCAAAACATTTGCTCCCCTTATGCCGTAAAATTTGATAAAACAATAAGACAATAAGATAAAAAACTGTTAATTACAATAAGATAAAACAATTTGTAAAATAGATATAAGTAAATTAAGATAGGTATTAATATATGACTGTTAAACAATAAATGCTCCCCCTACTTTGTGAGATATGGAAAAGTAATAAGATAAGAAACTGTTAAGTAAAATAAGAATATTTATTATGTATTGTAAAATAGGAATAAGAAAAATGTAGTGTAACCATTGTATACAAATGTCACGAAATAAAAACTCTTCGCCCTGTTTATTATTAGACACCGAATGAAAATAAAGACAAGTAGATAGTCAGATAGGATATGATAGCTGGGAATCCCACCCATAACAGATGCAAATGAGGATGAATGAAAGAAAGATCAAGTATGAAGGATAAATGTGCGAGAGGAAAAAATGCGAGAACTGGTATGAACGTATAAAGCCGACCATAGTCTCCGATCATGTTGGAGGTACTAGAAAAAAAAAAAAAAAAAAAAAAAAAAAAAAAAAAAACCTAACCTAACCTAACCTAACCTAACCTTTTTTTTTTTTTTTTTTTTTTTTTTTTTTTTTTTTTTTTTTTTTTTTTTTTGTCGCTGGGAAAAAATGCATTACGCACACCCTCCCATCGGGGGATGGAAGGGTAGTGTGGGACTCCCCGGTCTGAGACCGGTATACCCACTAAAACGACCCAGCGGCATTCCCGCTTCGTCCTAGTGGCGGGGGACTGGGAAACCGGCACAGCCTTTACTTCCAGTCCTCCGCCGACGATGACCCGCACAGCGGACCTCACGCCCCCCCCGTGGGGAGGGGGACGGGCCCGGGAATGACAGACGAAGGTGGTGACGGGTGCAATGCGGGCGAAGGCACCCCCGCGCCTGTCGCCCGCCCGTCGCCACCATGAAGAGGGAGACCGCGTCTTCTCCGACCTCTTCTTCTTCTGCGGAGTGGCGCTGCGAGAGGGTCTTCCTCCCGCGCGCGCTCCGCCGCCTCCTTTTGCGAGACTACGTCCTCGCAAAAGGAGGCGACCGCTGACCAGGCCCCCTCGGCGTCCAGGGCCATGTCCCCCCACGCGGCGGCCACGTATCCCGGTCCCCTCTCTAAGAGCGAGAGGGGAGGGGAGTCCGTGGAAGACCGCGCCACCAATGCCACCAGGCCGTCCCGGTCACCCAGCCAACGGCCAGGGACCGAGTAAGGCTCGGCGACCACCGCCAAGTCCACCAACCACTCAGCCATCGTCGGCATCAGCAGATCTTGGGCTGCCCTGCAGTGGTTGGCGTTCGCCTGAAGGATGCGATGTTCGACTATATCCATCAGTCGGACATCGCACCCCCCTCCGCAGCCGCCGCAGGAACGGCGGTACCAGCAGCCGCAACAGGCCCGGTTGGCGCCAGTACTTTGCCACGCTTAGGGGGAGGATTGCAGTTCCTCCCCTTCATCACGTGGTCCGCTTGGCTGCCACTGGCAGCACAGACCGAGCAGTGCGGCGTGGCGACCTTACAGGAGGCGGCTTGGTGGCCCCCCATGCCGCAGCGGTAGCAGGTGTCTGACCTGTCCACCGCGGACGGACACAGCGGCCGGGTGTGGCCGATGCCGAAGCACCGGAAACACCTCAGCGGCTGGTCCTCGAGTGCCCTGACCGCACCCGAGCTGAATCCGACCGTCAGCCGGCCCTTCGCCAGGGCGGCTCTGGCAGCGGGAACCGGGCACCCAAGGCGGACGGTGCCCATGCCACCGCGGCCGGGCCTTATGTCCCGACTCTGAACCGCCGCGACGTCGCAGCCCCCTAACGCTGCGACCGCCTCCACCACCTCCTCCTTGGTGACGGAATCGTCGAGATCCGTCACCTCGAGTGTCACCAACTTTACCGGTCGGGCCACCTTGGCGGAGTCCGCGATGACCTCCCGCAGCTTAGCTGCAAAGAGGTCCGCGCGGGCTCCCCCCTCTGCCCCCGGGAACTCGAATAATCGAGCCCCGGCTTGGGTCCGCCGGCAAGACACACTACCGATCCCCAATTGAGTGGGATCGGCATTGCTACGCGCCCGCACTAAAATTGACATGTACGTCTCCCCTCGCTCCGCCGCCTCCGCGGTGAGGGTCACCACGACGGCCGCGGTTTTTGGGGAGACTAGCTGCCCCTTTCCCCTCGCTCTACCTCTACCTCCCTGCTTCCCTCTGCCGGTCGTCTGCGACTGGCTGGGAGCGGGGACGGCTGGGGCGGCAGCCGCCGACTTTTTGGCTTTGCCCTTCCCCCTCCCGACCACTTCCGTCCACTCATTGGACGGGGTGGTCGAGGGGAGAAGGGCGTCCTCCTGGACCTGGGATGAGGAGGACGGCCCCGGCTCGGAGCGCCCCTTATCCGCCGCAAGCTGCGGTCGGAGGCGCTTTTCCGGCAGGAGTCGGTCCTCTATTCCTGCCAGGCAGGCTCGCGTGAAGGCCCGCTCCTCCATTACCACCCTGCGGATTATGTCCTCAAGGTTGGAGTTGGAGGAGGGGCCGTCTGCCGCAGGACTCGTCTTCTTAGACGTCGACGTCGAAGGCGTTGATGACGTCCTCGTCGTCTCGGCAGGGGCCGTGGCTTCAGCCAGCTTGCGATGAAGCTCACTGACTTCCACCTGCAGGCGATCCACCCTCGCCTGCAGTTGCCGTGTCTCGTCAGTGGCCTTCCGCTGCACCAGCTCCTTGACCACACCAAGCAAGCTCGCGGCCCGACATTTGAGGGCCTTCTGGAAGGTCCCCTTCAAGTTTGAGGACTTTGAGGCAACCTCCAAAATTTCCTCCTCGTCCTCCTCCGCCATTTGTTCCAGCTCCAGCAGGGAGTGGTCCGCGTAGAGCACACGGGACGCACCGTACCCGGACTTTGCCCGGGTGACGTGCGCCCGCCTCTCCCTCGCGGCAACCCGCTCCTCAAGCTCCTGCTGGAGCTGCGCCCGCTGCGCAAGATCCAACTTACGTTGGGCGTCCGCGAGCCCAACGACGTGGGTGTCCGCGGCCGTCGGCTTTTTAGCCTTTGTCAGCCTCGCCGACCCTGACGCCGAGGAGCCCTCGGACCCATCCCGCAGGAAGGCCCGCTTTCGAGACTGCGAGTCGCCTGCACCCGAGACGCCAACCATTGACTCATCGTCGGAGTCAGACAAATCCGACAAGTCCGTTCTTCCAAAGTAGCTAGCCGCAGACGGCGCGCGGCTAGCCTCTGACGCCGAAGCGTCGGTTTGGCCCTGAGAAGGGCCTTTGGGTTGGCCCTGAGAAGGGCCTTTGGGTTGGCCCTGAGAAGGGCCTTTGGGTTTAAAATACCGCCCGCAGGCATCCCGCGTAGGTTTAGGCATAATATCCTCCGCAGGTTCGTACTGTCAAGGCAAGATGAGCTACGATAATCACAGTGCACTTTGGCCGAGCCCAGTCTGCCACTCCGTTACGGTGGTCAAACTGGGTCGTTTCCAGGGGACGCGACGTGGACGCAAGCACTGTGGGGTGGTCCCCCAATAAGTGCATATTGGCTGAGATTTGATCCTGCAACCCATGATTCACAGGTCAACCGCTAAACCGTCAGGCTATTTACTTCGGTAACCTAACCTTTTTTTTTTTTTTTTTTTTTTTTTTTTTTTTTTTTTTTTTTTTTTGTCGCTGGGAAAAAATGCATTACGCACACCCTCCCATCGGGGGATGGAAGGGTAGTGTGGGACTCCCCAGTCTGAGACCGGTATACCCACTAAAACGACCCAGCGGCATTCCCGCTTCGTCCTAGTGGCGGGGGACTGGGAAACCGGCACAGCCTTTACTTCCAGTCCTCCGCCGACGATGACCCGCACAGCGGACCTCACGCCCCCCCTGTGGGGAGGGGGATGGGCCCGGGAATGACAGACGAAGGTGGTGACGGGTGCAATGCGGGCGAAGGCACCCCCGCGCCTGTTGCCCGCCCGTCGCCACCATGAAGAGGGAGACCGCGTCTTCTCCGACCTCTTCTTCTTCTGCGGAGCGGCGCTGCGAGAGGGTCTTCCTCCCGCGCGCGCTCCGCCGCCTCCTTTTGCGAGACTACGTCCTCGCAAAAGGAGGCGACCGCTGACCAGGCCCCCTCGGCTTCCAGGGCCATGTCCCCCCACGCGGCGGCCACGTATCCCGGTCCCCTCTCTAAGAGCGAGAGGGGAGGGGAGTCCGTGGAAGACCGCGCCACCAACGCCACCAGGCCGTCCCGGTCACCCAGCCAACGGCCAGGGACCGAGTAAGGCTCGGCGACCACCGCCAAGTCCACCAACCACTCAGCCATCGTCTGCATCAGCAGATCTTGGGCTGCCCTGCAGTGGTCGGCGTTCGCCTGAAGGATGCGATGTTCGACTATATCCATCAGTCGGACATCGCACCCCCCTCCGCAGCCGCCGCAGGAACGGCGGTACCAGCAGCCGCAACAGGCCCGGTTGGCGCCAGTACTTTGCCACGCTTAGGGGGAGGATTGCAGTTCCTCCCCTTCATCACGTGGTCCGCTTGGCTGCCACTGGCAGCACAGACCGAGCAGTGCGGCGTGGCGACCTTACAGGAGGCGGCTTGGTGGCCCCCCATGCCGCAGCGGTAGCAGGTGTCTGACCTGTCCACCGCGGACGGACACAGCGGCCGGGTGTGGCCGATGCCGAAGCACCGGAAACACCTCAGCGGCTGGTCCTCGAGTGCCCTGACCGCACACGAGCTGAATCCGACCGTCAGCCGGCCCTTCGCCAGGGCGGCTCTGGCAGCGGGAACCGGGCACCCAAGGCGGACGGTGCCCATGCCACCGCGGCCGGGCCTTATGTCCCGACTCTGAACCGCCGCGACGTCGCAGCCCCCTAACGCTGCGACCGCCTCCACCACCTCCTCCTTGGTGACGGAATCGTCGAGATCCGTCACCTCGAGTGTCACCAACTTTACCGGTCGGGCCACCTTGGCGGAGTCCGCGATGACCTCCCGCAGCTTAGCTGCAAAGAGGTCCGCGCGGGCTCCCCCCTCTGCCCCCGGGAACTCGAATAATCGAGCCCCGGCTTGGGTCCGCCGGCAAGACACACTACCGATCCCCAATTGAGTGGGATCGGCATTGCTACGCGCCCGCACTAAAATTGACATGTACGTCTCCCCTCGCTCCGCCGCCTCCGCGGTGAGGGTCACCACGACGGCCGCGGTTTTTGGGGAGACTAGCTGCCCCTTTCCCCTCGCTCTACCTCTACCTCCCTGCTTCCCTCTGCCGGTCGTCTGCGACTGGCTGGGAGCGGGGACGGCTGGGGCGGCAGCCGCCGACTTTTTGGCTTTGCCCTTCCCCCTCCCGACCACTTCCGTCCACTCATTGGACGGGGTGGTCGAGGGGAGAAGGGCGTCCTCCTGGACCTGGGATGAGGAGGACGGCCCCGGCTCGGAGCGCCCCTTATCCGCCGCAAGCTGCGGTCGGAGGCGCTTTTCCGGCAGGAGTCGGTCCTCTATTCCTGCCAGGCAGGCTCGCGTGAAGGCCCGCTCCTCCATTACCACCCTGCGGATTATGTCCTCAAGGTTGGAGTTGGAGGAGGGGCCGTCTGCCGCAGGACTCGTCTTCTTAGACGTCGACGTCGAAGGCGTTGATGACGTCCTCGTCGTCTCGGCAGGGGCCGTGGCTTCAGCCAGCTTGCGATGAAGCTCACTGACTTCCACCTGCAGGCGATCCACCCTCGCCTGCAGTTGCCGTGTCTCGTCAGTGGCCTTCCGCTGCACCAGCTCCTTGACCACACCAAGCAAGCTCGCGGCCCGACATTTGAGGGCCTTCTGGAAGGTCCCCTTCAAGTTTGAGGACTTTGAGGCAACCTCCAAAATTTCCTCCTCGTCCTCCTCCGCCATTTGTTCCAACTCCAGCAGGGAGTGGTCCGCGTAGAGCACACGGGACGCACCGTACCCGGACTTTGCCCGGGTGACGTGCGCCCGCCTCTCCCTTGCGGCAACCCGCTCCTCAAGCTCCTGCTGGAGCTGCGCCCGCTGCGCAAGATCCAACTTACGTTGGGCGTCCGCGAGCCCAACGACGTGGGTGTCCGCGGCCGTCGGCTTTTTAGCCTTTGTCAGCCTCGCCGACCCTGACGCCGAGGAGCCCTCGGACCCATCCCGCAGGAAGGCCCGCTTTCGCGACTGCGAGTCGCCTGCACCCGACACGCCAACCATTGACTCATCGTCGGAGTCAGACAAATCCGACAAGTCGGTTCTTCCGAAGAAGCTAGCCGCAGACGGCGCGCGGCTAGCCTCTGACGCCGAAGCGTCGGTTTGGCCCTGAGAAGGACCTTTGGGTTGGCCCTGAGAAGGGCCTTTGGGTTGGCCCTGAGAAGGGCCTTTGGGTTGGCCCTGAGAAGGGCCTTTGGGTTGGCCCTGAGAAGGGCCTTTGGGTTGGCCCTGAGAAGGGCCTTTGGGTTTAAAATATCGCCCGCAGGCATCCCGCGTAGGTTTCGGCATATCCTCCGCAGGTTCGTACTCTCAAGGCAAGATGAGCTACGATAATCACAGTGCACTTTGGCCGAGCCCAGTCTGCCACTCCGTTACGGTGGTCAAACTGGGTCGTTTCCAGGGGACGCGACGTGGACGCAAGCACTGTGGGGTGGTCCCCCAACCTAACCTAACCTTTTTTTTTTTTTTTTTTTTTTGTCGCTGGGAAAAAATGCATTACGCACACCCTCCCATCGGGGGATGGAAGGGTAGTGTGGGACTCCCCGGTCTGAGACCGGTATACCCACTAAAACGACCCAGCGGCATTCCCGCTTCGTCCTAGTGGCGGGGGACTGGGAAACCGGCACAGCCTTTACTTCCAGTCCTCCGCCGACGATGACCCGCACAGCGGACCTCACGCCCCCCCCGTGGGGAGGGGGGCGGGCCCGGGAATGACAGACGAAGGTGGTGACGGGTGCAATGCGGGCGAAGGCACCCCCGCGCCTGTCGCCCGCCCGTCGCCACCATGAAGAGGGAGACCGCGTCTTCTCCGACCTCTTCTTCTTCTGCGGAGCGGCGCTGCGAGAGGGTCTTCCTCCCGCGCGCGCTCCGCCGCCTCCTTTTGCGAGACTACGTCCTCGCAAAAGGAGGCGACCGCTGACCAGGCCCCCTCGGCGTCCAGGGCCATGTCCCCCCACGCGGCGGCCACGTATCCCGGTCCCCTCTCTAAGAGCGAGAGGGGAGGGGAGTCCGTGGAAGACCGCGCCACCAACGCCACCAGGCCGTCCCGGTCACCCAGCCAACGGCCAGGGACCGAGTAAGGCTCGGCGACCACCGCCAAGTCCACCAACCTTTCAGCCATCGTCTGCATCAGCAGATCTTGGGCTGCCCTGCAGTGGTTGGCGTTCGCCTGAAGGATGCGATGTTCGACTATATCCATCAGTCGGACATCGCACCCCCCTCCGCAGCCGCCGCAGGAACGGCGGTACCAGCAGCCGCAACAGGCCCGGTTGGCGCCAGTACTTTGCCACGCTTAGGGGGAGGATTGCAGTTCCTCCCCTTCATCACGTGGTCCGCTTGGCTGCCACTGGCAGCACAGACCGAGCAGTGCGGCGTGGCGACCTTACAGGAGGCGGCTTGGTGGCCCCCCATGCCGCAGCGGTAGCAGGTGTCTGACCTGTCCACCGCGGACGGACACAGCGGCCGGGTGTGGCCGATGCCGAAGCACCGGAAACACCTCAGCGGCTGGTCCTCGAGTGCCCTGACCGCACACGAGCTGAATCCGACCGTCAGCCGGCCCTTCGCCAGGGCGGCTCTGGCAGCGGGAACCGGGCACCCAAGGCGGACGGTGCCCATGCCACCGCGGCCGGGCCTTATGTCCCGACTCTGAACCGCCGCGGCGTCGCAGCCCCCTAACGCTGCGACCGCCTCCACCACCTCCTCCTTGGTGACGGAATCGTCGAGATCCGTCACCTCGAGTGTCACCAACTTTACCGGTCGGGCCACCTTGGCGGAGTCCGCGATGACCTCCCGCAGCTTAGCTGCAAAGAGGTCCGCGCGGGCTCCCCCCTCTGCCCCCGGGAACTCGAATAATCGAGCCCCGGCTTGGGTCCGCCGGCAAGACACACTACCGATCCCCAATTGAGTGGGATCGGCATTGCTACGCGCCCGCACTAAAATTGACATGTACGTCTCCCCTCGCTCCGCCGCCTCCGCGGTGAGGGTCACCACGACGGCCGCGGTTTTTGGGGAGACTAGCTGCCCCTTTCCCCTCGCTCTACCTCTACCTCCCTGCTTCCCTCTGCCGGTCGTCTGCGACTGGCTGGGAGCGGGGACGGCTGGGGCGGCAGCCGCCGACTTTTTGGCTTTGCCCTTCCCCCTCCCGACCACTTCCGTCCACTCATTGGACGGGGTGGTCGAGGGGAGAAGGGCGTCCTCCTGGACCTGGGATGAGGAGGACGGCCCCGGCTCGGAGCGCCCCTTATCCGCCGCAAGCTGCGGTCGGAGGCGCTTTTCCGGCAGGAGTCGGTCCTCTATTCCTGCCAGGCAGGCTCGCGTGAAGGCCCGCTCCTCCATTACCACCCTGCGGATTATGTCCTCAAGGTTGGAGTTGGAGGAGGGGCCGTCTGCCGCAGGACTCGTCTTCTTAGACGTCGACGTCGAAGGCGTTGATGACGTCCTCGTCGTCTCGGCAGGGGCCGTGGCTTCAGCCAGCTTGCGATGAAGCTCACTGACTTCCACCTGCAGGCGATCCACCCTCGCCTGCAGTTGCCGTGTCTCGTCAGTGGCCTTCCGCTGCACCAGCTCCTTGACCACACCAAGCAAGCTCGCGGCCCGACATTTGAGGGCCTTCTGGAAGGTCCCCTTCAAGTTTGAGGACTTTGAGGCAACCTCCAAAATTTCCTCCTCGTCCTCCTCCGCCATTTGTTCCAGCTCCAGCAGGGAGTGGTCCGCGTAGAGCACACGGGACGCACCGTACCCGGACTTTGCCCGGGTGACGTGCGCCCGCCTCTCCCTCGCGGCAACCCGCTCCTCAAGCTCCTGCTGGAGCTGCGCCCGCTGCGCAAGATCCAACTTACGTTGGGCGTCCGCGAGCCCAACGACGTGGGTGTCCGCGGCCGTCGGCTTTTTAGCCTTTGTCAGCCTCGCCGACCCTGACGCCGAGGAGCCCTCGGACCCATCCCGCAGGAAGGCCCGCTTTCGAGACTGCGAGTCGCCTGCACCCGAGACGCCAACCATTGACTCATCGTCGGAGTCAGACAAATCCGACAAGTCCGTTCTTCCAAAGTAGCTAGCCGCAGACGGCGCGCGGCTAGCCTCTGACGCCGAAGCGTCGGTTTGGCCCTGAGAAGGGCCTTTGGGTTGGCCCTGAGAAGGGCCTTTGGGTTGGCCCTGAGAAGGGCCTTTGGGTTTAAAATACCGCCCGCAGGCATCCCGCGTAGGTTTAGGCATAATATCCTCCGCAGGTTCGTACTGTCAAGGCAAGATGAGCTACGATAATCACAGTGCACTTTGGCCGAGCCCAGTCTGCCACTCCGTTACGGTGGTCAAACTGGGTCGTTTCCAGGGGACGCGACGTGGACGCAAGCACTGTGGGGTGGTCCCCCAATAAGTGCATATTGGCTGAGATTTGATCCTGCAACCCATGATTCACAGGTCAACCGCTAAACCGTCAGGCTATTTACTTCGGTAACCTAACCTTTTTTTTTTTTTTTTTTTTTTTTTTTTTTTTTTTTTGTCGCTGGGAAAAAATGCATTACGCACACCCTCCCATCGGGGGATGGAAGGGTAGTGTGGGACTCCCCAGTCTGAGACCGGTATACCCACTAAAACGACCCAGCGGCATTCCCGCTTCGTCCTAGTGGCGGGGGACTGGGAAACCGGCACAGCCTTTACTTCCAGTCCTCCGCCGACGATGACCCGCACAGCGGACCTCACGCCCCCCCTGTGGGGAGGGGGATGGGCCCGGGAATGACAGACGAAGGTGGTGACGGGTGCAATGCGGGCGAAGGCACCCCCGCGCCTGTTGCCCGCCCGTCGCCACCATGAAGAGGGAGACCGCGTCTTCTCCGACCTCTTCTTCTTCTGCGGAGCGGCGCTGCGAGAGGGTCTTCCTCCCGCGCGCGCTCCGCCGCCTCCTTTTGCGAGACTACGTCCTCGCAAAAGGAGGCGACCGCTGACCAGGCCCCCTCGGCTTCCAGGGCCATGTCCCCCCACGCGGCGGCCACGTATCCCGGTCCCCTCTCTAAGAGCGAGAGGGGAGGGGAGTCCGTGGAAGACCGCGCCACCAACGCCACCAGGCCGTCCCGGTCACCCAGCCAACGGCCAGGGACCGAGTAAGGCTCGGCGACCACCGCCAAGTCCACCAACCACTCAGCCATCGTCTGCATCAGCAGATCTTGGGCTGCCCTGCAGTGGTCGGCGTTCGCCTGAAGGATGCGATGTTCGACTATATCCATCAGTCGGACATCGCACCCCCCTCCGCAGCCGCCGCAGGAACGGCGGTACCAGCAGCCGCAACAGGCCCGGTTGGCGCCAGTACTTTGCCACGCTTAGGGGGAGGATTGCAGTTCCTCCCCTTCATCACGTGGTCCGCTTGGCTGCCACTGGCAGCACAGACCGAGCAGTGCGGCGTGGCGACCTTACAGGAGGCGGCTTGGTGGCCCCCCATGCCGCAGCGGTAGCAGGTGTCTGACCTGTCCACCGCGGACGGACACAGCGGCCGGGTGTGGCCGATGCCGAAGCACCGGAAACACCTCAGCGGCTGGTCCTCGAGTGCCCTGACCGCACACGAGCTGAATCCGACCGTCAGCCGGCCCTTCGCCAGGGCGGCTCTGGCAGCGGGAACCGGGCACCCAAGGCGGACGGTGCCCATGCCACCGCGGCCGGGCCTTATGTCCCGACTCTGAACCGCCGCGACGTCGCAGCCCCCTAACGCTGCGACCGCCTCCACCACCTCCTCCTTGGTGACGGAATCGTCGAGATCCGTCACCTCGAGTGTCACCAACTTTACCGGTCGGGCCACCTTGGCGGAGTCCGCGATGACCTCCCGCAGCTTAGCTGCAAAGAGGTCCGCGCGGGCTCCCCCCTCTGCCCCCGGGAACTCGAATAATCGAGCCCCGGCTTGGGTCCGCCGGCAAGACACACTACCGATCCCCAATTGAGTGGGATCGGCATTGCTACGCGCCCGCACTAAAATTGACATGTACGTCTCCCCTCGCTCCGCCGCCTCCGCGGTGAGGGTCACCACGACGGCCGCGGTTTTTGGGGAGACTAGCTGCCCCTTTCCCCTCGCTCTACCTCTACCTCCCTGCTTCCCTCTGCCGGTCGTCTGCGACTGGCTGGGAGCGGGGACGGCTGGGGCGGCAGCCGCCGACTTTTTGGCTTTGCCCTTCCCCCTCCCGACCACTTCCGTCCACTCATTGGACGGGGTGGTCGAGGGGAGAAGGGCGTCCTCCTGGACCTGGGATGAGGAGGACGGCCCCGGCTCGGAGCGCCCCTTATCCGCCGCAAGCTGCGGTCGGAGGCGCTTTTCCGGCAGGAGTCGGTCCTCTATTCCTGCCAGGCAGGCTCGCGTGAAGGCCCGCTCCTCCATTACCACCCTGCGGATTATGTCCTCAAGGTTGGAGTTGGAGGAGGGGCCGTCTGCCGCAGGACTCGTCTTCTTAGACGTCGACGTCGAAGGCGTTGATGACGTCCTCGTCGTCTCGGCAGGGGCCGTGGCTTCAGCCAGCTTGCGATGAAGCTCACTGACTTCCACCTGCAGGCGATCCACCCTCGCCTGCAGTTGCCGTGTCTCGTCAGTGGCCTTCCGCTGCACCAGCTCCTTGACCACACCAAGCAAGCTCGCGGCCCGACATTTGAGGGCCTTCTGGAAGGTCCCCTTCAAGTTTGAGGACTTTGAGGCAACCTCCAAAATTTCCTCCTCGTCCTCCTCCGCCATTTGTTCCAACTCCAGCAGGGAGTGGTCCGCGTAGAGCACACGGGACGCACCGTACCCGGACTTTGCCCGGGTGACGTGCGCCCGCCTCTCCCTCGCGGCAACCCGCTCCTCAAGCTCCTGCTGGAGCTGCGCCCGCTGCGCAAGATCCAACTTACGTTGGGCGTCCGCGAGCCCAACGACGTGGGTGTCCGCGGCCGTCGGCTTTTTAGCCTTTGTCAGCCTCGCCGACCCTGACGCCGAGGAGCCCTCGGACCCATCCCGCAGGAAGGCCCGCTTTCGCGACTGCGAGTCGCCTGCACCCGACACGCCAACCATTGACTCATCGTCGGAGTCAGACAAATCCGACAAGTCGGTTCTTCCGAAGAAGCTAGCCGCAGACGGCGCGCGGCTAGCCTCTGACGCCGAAGCGTCGGTTTGGCCCTGAGAAGGACCTTTGGGTTGGCCCTGAGAAGGGCCTTTGGGTTGGCCCTGAGAAGGGCCTTTGGGTTGGCCCTGAGAAGGGCCTTTGGGTTGGCCCTGAGAAGGGCCTTTGGGTTGGCCCTGAGAAGGGCCTTTGGGTTTAAAATATCGCCCGCAGGCATCCCGCGTAGGTTTCGGCATATCCTCCGCAGGTTCGTACTCTCAAGGCAAGATGAGCTACGATAATCACAGTGCACTTTGGCCGAGCCCAGTCTGCCACTCCGTTACGGTGGTCAAACTGGGTCGTTTCCAGGGGACGCGACGTGGACGCAAGCACTGTGGGGTGGTCCCCCAACCTAACCTAACCTTTTTTTTTTTTTTTTTTTTTTGTCGCTGGGAAAAAATGCATTACGCACACCCTCCCATCGGGGGATGGAAGGGTAGTGTGGGACTCCCCGGTCTGAGACCGGTATACCCACTAAAACGACCCAGCGGCATTCCCGCTTCGTCCTAGTGGCGGGGGACTGGGAAACCGGCACAGCCTTTACTTCCAGTCCTCCGCCGACGATGACCCGCACAGCGGACCTCACGCCCCCCCCGTGGGGAGGGGGGCGGGCCCGGGAATGACAGACGAAGGTGGTGACGGGTGCAATGCGGGCGAAGGCACCCCCGCGCCTGTCGCCCGCCCGTCGCCACCATGAAGAGGGAGACCGCGTCTTCTCCGACCTCTTCTTCTTCTGCGGAGCGGCGCTGCGAGAGGGTCTTCCTCCCGCGCGCGCTCCGCCGCCTCCTTTTGCGAGACTACGTCCTCGCAAAAGGAGGCGACCGCTGACCAGGCCCCCTCGGCGTCCAGGGCCATGTCCCCCCACGCGGCGGCCACGTATCCCGGTCCCCTCTCTAAGAGCGAGAGGGGAGGGGAGTCCGTGGAAGACCGCGCCACCAACGCCACCAGGCCGTCCCGGTCACCCAGCCAACGGCCAGGGACCGAGTAAGGCTCGGCGACCACCGCCAAGTCCACCAACCTTTCAGCCATCGTCTGCATCAGCAGATCTTGGGCTGCCCTGCAGTGGTTGGCGTTCGCCTGAAGGATGCGATGTTCGACTATATCCATCAGTCGGACATCGCACCCCCCTCCGCAGCCGCCGCAGGAACGGCGGTACCAGCAGCCGCAACAGGCCCGGTTGGCGCCAGTACTTTGCCACGCTTAGGGGGAGGATTGCAGTTCCTCCCCTTCATCACGTGGTCCGCTTGGCTGCCACTGGCAGCACAGACCGAGCAGTGCGGCGTGGCGACCTTACAGGAGGCGGCTTGGTGGCCCCCCATGCCGCAGCGGTAGCAGGTGTCTGACCTGTCCACCGCGGACGGACACAGCGGCCGGGTGTGGCCGATGCCGAAGCACCGGAAACACCTCAGCGGCTGGTCCTCGAGTGCCCTGACCGCACACGAGCTGAATCCGACCGTCAGCCGGCCCTTCGCCAGGGCGGCTCTGGCAGCGGGAACCGGGCACCCAAGGCGGACGGTGCCCATGCCACCGCGGCCGGGCCTTATGTCCCGACTCTGAACCGCCGCGGCGTCGCAGCCCCCTAACGCTGCGACCGCCTCCACCACCTCCTCCTTGGTGACGGAATCGTCGAGATCCGTCACCTCGAGTGTCACCAACTTTACCGGTCGGGCCACCTTGGCGGAGTCCGCGATGACCTCCCGCAGCTTAGCTGCAAAGAGGTCCGCGCGGGCTCCCCCCTCTGCCCCCGGGAACTCGAATAATCGAGCCCCGGCTTGGGTCCGCCGGAACCTAACCTAACCTAACCTAACCTAACCTAACCTTTATTTTTTTTTTTTTTTGTTGACGATGTTGAAATCCGCACGGATGTCCTCCGCCTGGGGAAGGCGGAGGGGTCTGTCAGACTCCAACTGACTAAAACCACACCGGTGTTCCCTCGCACACTTGCGTCAGGGGGCAGCGGGAACGAATGTGACTTCCGCTGCCCCGGACTAGTGCCGGCCCGCTTGACCAGTGCGGGCCTCGTCCCTGGGGGGAGTGAGGTGTACTCCCCCCGATACGTCATGAGAGGCGCGCGTGGAACACTACACGCCGCCGTCTCGGGTCCAGTGAGATGGGGGGCGACGGATGTCCCCGAATCCGTCGCCCCTGGACCTGTTTAGGGGGGCCGGAAGAGGGCGTTATCCGCCCTCTGCCGACGCCCGGTGCGTCTGCTGCGGGATGGGAGGGAACTAGAGATCTCCCTCTCCCTTTCCGCAGCTTCCTTCTGCGACATGACGGTTTCGCAGAAGGACACCACCGCGTCCCAGGACTCTGTGCTGCCGACCATCGTGCGAACAACGGCCGGCAGCGACAGGTCTGCTCCTACCTCTGTGACAAGATCACGGCGCGGCTCATCCCACGCGGCACATTCCGCCAGCGTATGCCGCGCCGTATCCTCCAGACAGTGGACGCAGTGATGGCACCGAGCGTCCGGCTCCCTGCTTATGCGACACAGGTACTTCCCGAAGCAGCCGTGCCCCGAGAGCACCTGCGTCGCCCGAAACGTCAGGGAGCCGTGCTTCCTCCCGAGCCAGTCTTCGAGTACTGGCCGGATCGCCTCGATTGTGTCGAGGCCGGCGGAGGGATGGTCAAGCCTCCTCCGCCATTCTGCCACCATGACCTGTCGGAGCTGAGACCGGTGCAGCGTAATCTGTCGCTGCACCAGCCTTTCGCCCCGATCCCTGGCGTCCTCGCGCCACCGATGCAGTGTCGCGAGGGCTTTCGCCTCCAGGTCCCATGGTGGGGATCCGGCCAGTAAACAAGCCGCCTCGTAGGAGATCGTGCGATATCCCCGTATGACCCTGACGGCCATCGCTCTCTGCGGTTTCCGCAGGACTGCGATAGTGCGGGCCGTCAGGTCCGTCGCCCATACTGGGGCCCCATACAGGGCCATGGATCGCACGATCCCTACGTACAACCGCCTACAGGCGGTGCTCGGGCCCCCCAAATTGGGAAGCAGCGTTGACAGCGCGCCCGAACCTTTTTTTTTATTTTTTTTATTAAGTGGTGAAAAATGCCTAACGCATACCGCCCCGTCCGGGGAGACGGTTTGGCTATGTGGGGCTTGCACCCACTAAAAAACACCACCGTGAGCCTACTGTCGCCTTGGTGGATGGGCCACGAGAACTGCTACGCATGACGTTCGCGACCCACCCAGCGCAGCCCGCTTCCGGGCACCAACTCCTTTGACGATGTCCGGGCTCACCTGAGACATCGCCACCGCTCGCGAGGGCCGTGCAATGCGACAGCGATAGACTCCCCGATCTATCGCCCGCTGGCACCTCCTAGGGCGGCATCAAGTCGCCATGGCGCCTCCTCCGCCGCCCTGTCCTCCTGCGACGAATCGCGTCAGCGAGGGCGTCCTCCTCCCTGACGCGCTCCGCCGCTTCCTTCTGCGAGATGACGTCCTCGCAGAAGGATGCCACTGCTTCCCAAGCCCCCCCGCTGTCGACCATGGCCTTGGCCACAGCCGGCAAGGAGAGGTCTGCCCCGATTGCTGCTGCGAGAGCACGGCGCTGCAGCACCCAAGCAGGACAATGCTCGAGGGTGTGAAGGGCCGTGTCCTCGCTGCAGCCACACTGGTGACACACGGGAGTCGCCTCCCGTCTAGCCACTTTGTGCAGGTATTTGCCAAAGCAGCCATGCCCTGACAATACCTGCACTATACGGAAGGTCAACGTCCCGTGTCGCCTCCGTACCCACTGTTCCAGGATCGGCTGGATAGCCCCCACGGTCCAGTGTCCTGCGCTCGGCGTCTCCAGCCTCACCTTCCACAGCCTCAGGGTTTGGGACTGAGCCTCCCTGCGCCACCTCGTGACCAGCTCAGGCGGCGGACGTCTGCCACTCTCCGCCTGCATATTTGCGCCTCGCCGGTAGACTTCGGCGAGCACTTGGGCCTCCAAATCCCACGGGGGTGTGCCCGCAAGGGCGCATGCCGCTTCCGTGGACACAGTGCGGTATCCGCGTATGACCCTGACCGCCATGACTCTCTGTGGCCTCCGCAGTAGAGCCATGTTCTGGGCGGACAGGGACTCCGCCCACACCGGGGCCCCGTATAGCGCCATCGAGCGAACCACCCCCGTATATAGCCGTCGGCATACCAAATTCGGTCCACCCAGGTTTGGCAACAGCCGGCTGAGGGCAGACGCCGTGCCGATCAGCTTCGGCACAAGCTGAGCAAAGTGCTCGCCGAAGTTCCACCTCCGGTCCAAAACCAGGCCCAGGTATTTCATGCTTGCCCGTACCGCTATCCTTACACCACCGATAGTGAGGTGTGCGTCAGCCGGTGGCCAGCGTCGGGGCGCATGAAATACCAGGGCCTCCGTCTTTTCTAGCGCCACCCTGAGGCCCAGTGCCTCGATTCGTCCCACGACGAGGGACGCGCCTTCGACGACAGAGCGTGCCGCTTCCTCGTAGTTCTCTCCCCGGGCCGTGACGAGAGTGTCGTCAGCGTAGCAGATGACGCTCTGCCCGGGGGAGAGCACACTGCGCAGCGCCCAGTCGTAGCCTATGTTCCACAGGGGCGGACCCAAAACCGACCCCTGTGGAACACCGCACGCGATGGCTCTGCGCGCAACTTGGCTTTCGCGTCCCTCGTAGCAGACGAACCGCCCCTGCAGGTAATCCGCTACAAGCTGCCTCAAGTAGCGCGCCCGAACCTAACCTAACCTAACCTAACCTAACCTCGCCCACAAGATTGTTTTGAAGATCAAACCGGCTGGTACAATCACGCAAATCTTGACGGGGCACGGTGGGTTCTCCGAATACCTGCACCGTTTCAAGTGTAAGGAGAACCCATGGTGCATCTGCGAGCCGGATCAAGTGGAGTCGATCGCACACATCCTCACAGAATGCCCAGTTTTTGAAATGGAACGACAGGATGCCGAACAGAGATTGGAGACAGCTATGAATACAGATAACATACAAAAATTAATGTCAGAAACCAAAAGTAGAAAAATTTTATTAGAATACTGCTTAACAGTTGCAACAAAAGTGATCAACAGGAATAAATAAAAGTAAGGATCTGTGCTTTTTCAGATTTAAGCGATTCTCATCAAGAACAGAAATTTAGAAATAAGCATAAGAAAACGTAAAGCATTTATTTAATTTTTTAGTTATTAAATTCACTTTTATCTAAATTCTAAAGCTTTTTTGCGATATAAAAACAATTAAAATCAGATTAAAATTTAAAGTTAAACTTTCATTAATGAAAGGAATTATAAAGAAAATAGAAGTAGAAACGAAAAATGTATTAAAAAGGTCTCTGACCGGATTTCCCCTCCTGCCAAATTTCCTCGGGGCCAGCGGCGGTCTGCAACCGCCTCTCCCTTGCCTTGCGAGCCAACTCGGCGACTTCGTCGGTCGCTGCGGCCTTCCGGCCCGCTCGCCTCGCGGCGTTGAGCTCCGCCTTGGTGCTCACTAACCCGGTGGAGGCCGCGGAATCGCTCATTTCCACCTGCATGGCCCCCTCGGAGTCGCTCACTCGGCTGGCCACCGACGTATCGGTGCGCTTCAGGTAGCGGCCCCGCGTGTCACGTGCCTCCACCCCCGAAGTTTTGGCTCCGGAAGGTGACCCGCGGCAGGTTCTCCTCACTTGAGGACAAACCTGCCGACAACGCGTCCGACTCAACGCGGCCGCTTACCCCAAAACTTAGAGGGGCCGGCCGCAACTATTTGTGGTGCGTCGCCGGACTCCGACAACACACTCACCCTCTCGAGAACCACTAACGGTTCTCCTGGAGCCACTGCTCCCGACGTCAATGACGCAGTGCCAGAACCTGACGCTGCGTCCGCCTTCTCCACAACTTTTTTATTTTGATTATCCATGTAACTCCCACGAGTATGGGGGATATAAAAAACCTAACCTAACCTAACCTAACCTTTTTTTTTTTTTTTTTTTTTGTCGCTGGGAAAAAATGCATTACGCATACCCGCCCATCGGGGGATGGACGGGCTATGTGGGACTCCCCGGTCTGAGACCGGTATACCCACTAAGTCCTCCGCCGACGAGTGCCCTTCAAGTGGACCCCTCACGCCCCCCCGATGGGGAGGGGGAGGGGTCCGGGAATGACCAACGAAGGCAATGACGGGTGCAATGCGGGCGAAGGCACCCCCGCACCTGTCGCCCGCCCGTCGTCACCATGAGGAGTTAAAGGACCTCCATCGTCCAATGGAGGACGATGGCGTCCCTCGCCTCCCGCCGCACGGCCTCTCGCTCCTCGGCGACGGGGCGCTCCCCGAGCGCCCTGCGATGCGCCGTCCACTCATACACCCTGGCCAGCACCCAAGCCTCCAACTCCCAAGGAGGGGTGCCGGCCAGAGCGCACGCCGCCGAAAAACCCACCGACCGGTAGGCCCTCGCCACCCGCAGTGCAATGGCCCTTTGGGGCTTGCGGATGGCGGTCGCGTTCTCCCTCCTGTGGAGGGAGTCCGCCCAAATGGGGGCCCCGTACAGGGCCATGCTCCGCAAGATGCCGGCATAGAGGCGCCGGCATTTCGCCTTGGGCCCCCCCAGGTTCGGGAGGAGCCACGAGAGGGCGTCCGCGGCCTTCAACAGGCGCGTCGACAGCCCGCTGAAATGCGGGCCGAAGCGCCACCTGTCGTCCAGCACCAGGCCCAGATATTTCATCCGGGGCTGGACCTCTATACGGACGCCCTCCACGACGATGTGGGCGTCGGGTGGGCAGCGCTGCCGAGGCCCGCGAAAGAACACGGCCTCGGTCTTGTGCAGCGCCACCTTCAATCCCAGGCGGCGGATCCTCTCTGCAACCAAGGATCCGCCAGCCGAGGCCAGACAGGCCGCGTCCGCGAAGCTCCTCCCCCGTGCAGTGAGCAGGGTGTCATCCGCGTAGCATATGACACTCGTGCCCGGGAGGAGGGCTCCCCGCAGCAGCCAATCGAACCCGATGTTCCACAGCGGGGGCCCAAGCACCGACCCCTGTGGAACACCGGACTCTGCGCCGTACCGCCTCACTGTGGCCGTCTTGTCTACGAGGAGGACCTCTCGGTCCTCCAAGTAACTGGCCAGGAGGCTCCGCAGATATTGGGGCACTCCGTGATACCGGAGCGCCTCCGGGGTGGTCCCCCAACCTAACCTAACCTAACCTAACCTTTTTTTTTTTTTTTTTTTTTTGTCGCTGGGAAAAAATGCTTTACGCATACCCGCCCATCGGGGGATGGACGGGCTATGTGGGACTCCCCGGTCTGACCCGGTATACCCACTAAAACAACCCAGCGGCATTCCCGCTTCGTCCAAGTGGCGGGGGACTGGGAAACCGGCACAGCCTTAACGACCAGTCCTCCGCCGACGATTGCCCTTCATGTGGCCCCTCACGCCCCCCCCAAGGGGAGGGGGAAGGGCCCGGGAATGACCAACGAAGGCAATGACGGGTGCAATGCGGGCGAAGGCACCCCCGCACCTGTCGCCCGCCCGTCGTTACCATGAGGAGTTAAAGGACCCCAACCAGGGCCATAGCTCCCCACGCGGTGGCCACGTATCCCGGTCCCCTCTCCAAGAGCGACAGGGGAGGGGAGTCCGTGGAAAACCGCGAAACCAATGCCACCAAGCCGTCCCAGTCGCCCAGCCAACGGCAAGGGATTGAGTAAGGCTCGGCGACCAACAAGTCAACAAACCACTCAGCCATGGTCTGCATCAGCAGATCCTAGTAGGCTGACCTGTAGTGGTTGGGTTCGCCTGAGGGATGCGATGTTTGACCCTATCCTTCAGTCATTAAGGGTGTGTTTTTGACGCTGTTTTCAGCTTTTTAAGACTTTAGTAGGCCTCCGCTTACGTACTGACCACTTTGCACCACCCTGCAAGCGTTTTGAAAAAATTTACCTTCAACCCTTACATCATTTTTAAAAAAAAAAACGATAAAATCTTCCAAATTTAGTGTTATTTCAAATTTTCCCACAGATTTGACGTTAGTTTATAGTTGCAATAGTACTCACCTACCATCCCTGTGATCCGGTGCGCGTTTCGTGTCCCGGAGTCCAGGTTGGAGGTTGAAAACCTAAATATTTTGAGTCAAAAACTGGTTTTTTGACCAAAACCCAAAATTTTTGTTCGGCACCCACCCCTTTCTATTTCGTAATTAGCTAGCCCGCGCGAAGACACGTCTCTGGACACCTCGCTCGTGGGTCTAGCTCAAATAGAACTTGGCATTTCGCCTTGGGCCCCCCCAGGTTCGGGAGGAGCCACGAGAGGGCGTCCGCGGCCTTCAACAGGCGCGTCGACAGCCCGCTGAAATGCGGGCCGAAGCGCCACCTGTCGTCCAGCACCAGCATCAGCAGATCTTGGGCTGCCCTGCAGTGGTTGGCGTTCGCCTGAAGGATGCGATGTTCGACTGTATCCATCAGTCGGACATCGCACCCCCCTCCGCAGCCGCCGCAGGAACGGCGGTACCAGCAGCCACAACAGGCCCGGTTGGCGCCTGTACTTTGCCACGCTTAGGGGGAGGATTGCAGTTCCTCCCCTTCATCACGTGGTCCGCTTGGCTGCCACTGGCAGCACAGACCGAGCAGTGCGGCGTGGCGACCTTACAGGAGGCGGCTTGGTGGCCCCACATGGCGCAGCGGTAGCAGGTGTCTGACCTGTCCACCGCGGACGGACACAGCAGCCGCCGACTTTTTGGCCTTGCCCTTTCCCCTCCCGACCACTTCCGTCCACTCATTGGACGGGGTGGTCGAGGGGAGAAGGGCGTCCTCCTGGACCTGGGATGAGGAGGACGGCCCCGGCTCGGAGCGGCCCTTATCCGCCGCAAGCGGCGGTCGGAGGCGCTTTTCCGGCAGGAGCCGGTCCTCTATTCCTGCCAGGCAGGCTCGCGTGAAGGCCCGCTCCTCCATTACCACCTTGCGGATTATGTCCTCAAGGTTGGAGTTGGAGGAGGGGCCCTCTGCCGCAGGACTCGTCTTCTTAGACGTCGACGTCGAAGGCGTTGATGACGTCCTCGTCGTCTCGGCAGGGGCCTGCTGCGGCCGGGCCGTGGCTTCAGCCAGCTTGCGATGAAGCTCACTGACTTCCACCTGCAGGCGATCCACCCTCGCCTGCAGTTGCCGTGTCTCGTCAGTGGCCTTCCGCTGCACCAGCTCCTTGACCACACCAAGCAAGCTCGCGGCCCGACATTTGAGGGCCTTCTGGAAGGTCCCCTTCAAGTTTGAGGACTTTGAGGCAACCTCCAAAATTTCCTCCTCGTCCTCCTCCGCCATTTGTTCCAGCTCCAGCAGGGAGTGGTCCGCGTAGAGCACACGGGACGCACCGTACCCGGACTTTGCCCGCGTGACGTGCGCCCGCCTCTCCCTCGCGGCAACCCGCTCCTCAAGCTCCTGCTGGAGCTGCGCCCGCTGCGCAAGATCCAACTTACGTTGGGCGTCCGCGAGCCCAACGACGTGGGTGTCCGCGGCCGTCGGCTTTTTAGCCTTTGTCAGCCTCGCCGACCCTGACGCCGAGGAGCCCTCGGACCCATCCCGCAGGAAGGCCCGCTTTCGCGACTGCGAGTCGCCTGCACCCGAGACGCCAACCATTGACTCATCGTCGGAGTCAGACAAATCCGACAAGTCCGTCCTTCCGAAGAAGCTAGCCGCAGACGGCGCGCGGCTAGCCTCTGACGCCGAAGCGTCGGTTTGGCCCTGAGAAGGGCCTTTGGGTTGGCCCTGAGAAGGGCCTTTGGGTTGGCCCTGAGAAGGGCCTTTGGGTTGGCCCTGAGAAGGGCCTTTGGGTTTAAAATACCGCCCGCAGGCATCCCGCGTTGGTTTAGGCATAATATCCTCCGCAGGTTCGTACTCTCAAGGCAAGATGAGCTACGATAATCACAGTGCACTTTGGCCGAGCCCAGTCTGCCACTCCGTTACGGTGGTCAAACTGGGTCGTTTCCAGGGGACGCGACGTGGACGCAAGCACTGTGGGGTGGTCCCCCAACCTAACCTTTTTTTTTTTTTTTTTTTTTTTTTTTTCGCTGGGAAAAAATGTCGTTACCATGAGGAGTTAAAGGACCCCAACCAGGGCCATAGCTCCCCACGCGGTGGCCACGTATCCCGGTCCCCTCTCCAAGAGCGACAGGGGAGGGGAGTCCGTGGAAAACCGCGAAACCAATGCCACCAAGCCGTCCCAGTCGCCCAGCCAACGGCAAGGGATTGAGTAAGGCTCGGCGACCAACAAGTCAACAAACCACTCAGCCATGGTCTGCATCAGCAGATCCTAGTAGGCTGACCTGTAGTGGTTGGGTTCGCCTGAGGGATGCGATGTTTGACCCTATCCTTCAGTCATAAAGGGTGTGTTTTTGACGCTGTTTTCAGCTTTTTAAGACTTTAGTAGGCCTCCGCTTACGTACTGACCACTTTGCACCACCCTGCAAGCGTTTTGAAAAAATTTACCTTCAACCCTTACATCATTTTTAAAAAAAAAAACGATAAAATCTTCCAAATTTAGTGTTATTTCAAATTTTCCCACAGATTTGACGTTAGTTTATAGTTGCAATAGTACTCACCTACCATCCCTGTGATCCGGTGCGCGTTTCGTGTCCCGGAGTCCAGGTTGGAGGTTGAAAACCTAAATTTTTTGAGTCAAAAACTGGTTTTTTGACCAAAACCCAAAATTTTTGTTCGGCACCCACCCCTTTCTATTTCGTAATTAGCTAGCCCGCGCGAAGACACGTCTCTGGACACCTCGCTCGTGGGTCTAGCTCAAATAGAACTTGGCATTTTTCCAAAATTATTGTTTTTTAATTTGTTTCTGCTACCACCAAAATCCACCTAAGGGATCACGCTAGGGGTGCTGGGTCAGAAAACCTCCTCGTGAGCCCGATGGCGCTGGTCCCTCTCGATACGTCTGGAGGGAACAGTTGCTGTCGGGACGGTGCACCCTGGGCGCCGGCAGTGTCCTTCCCCGAGGAGTGGGAAGAGATTCCTATTCCCCGGGGAATGTCACTGCCAGTGGCGAATATTCTGACGTGGTGGGGTCCAACCCGGACCAACGCGGCGTTTCTCCGCGTGACCCTCTGAAAAGCAGAGGGCACAGCGGAGGAGCAAGGGCGGGCTCGGAGTGCACTCACCCTGCCTCCGAGCAGACAGCGAGGGACGCAGTCCTTCTCTGTCCCCGTCGTTCTCGTAATCCCATCATCGGAGTGTCGTGGATCACGTCTCGCGGCTTCGATCGGGACCGAGGGTCTTGGCTTAACCGCCTGGACCGCGAGGTAGAAAACCTCTATAAAAAGCTACCCCGAATCTCAAGCGGCGGCGCACCGTGAGGGGATGTATGGCTGACGGGTGTTCCCATGGAACAATCAGTCTTTAGTGCGACCCCCGCCAGAGTACCAGCCGACCCTCTGGCGGGTTATAAATGTCAAAGGCTTATCCGGGTACAGGGGGCACTGCCCGGATGGACCTCTTATTTCCCCCACACTCGTGGGAACATAATGGTTAAACCTTATAAAAAAAATCAAGCCGGTGACGGCAAAGAGAGGGAGAGGAGGGATGCGGGGTCGAAGTCCGAAGCCGCATCCAGTGAGGTGAGCGCGGGATGCTCTGAGAGCTCCTGCGTCGAGAGGACAGGGGCTGCTGCGGAGGAACGCAAGCGGTCCAGACCGGAAGGCGACCGCGAGTCGTCTTCCGAAGGGGAGCTTGCCTCGGCCCCTAAAATTTCCACCAGCAGGCGTGGTGGAATAAGGGGCACGGGGAGGGGGCTCTCGGCCTCGGAGAGATCGAGGGTGGCCGGTCGCGGACAGGCCCGTTCGGGATGTGATGACGCGGCAGGTGAAGCTGGCGGCTCCGATATGGAGCGTAAGGCCAGGTTTCAAAAGGAGGTGGAAGCTGCGATTAGGGTCGTGGCCTTGAAGAAGTTGACATCGTCAAAACTCGGGGCCATACCTGCGGCTTCCGCCTCCATCATGGCGGCGGTGAAGGCCAGTTATCCTCCACCAGGCGAAGTGGCGAAACTGCGGGCGGAGGTCGCCCGCCTGACGGCCGCAACGGAGCTTCTCCACAAGGAGAACTTGAAGCTTCGGGCAGACCTGACCGGTCTGCGAGAGTCTGGCTCTCGCGAGATGCCCCAGCGGCAAAGCCAACCCGTGCCGGTGGAGAACCAGGTCCTGAACCTGGTTCGGCAGGAGCTGGCTGCCTTCCAGGCGCGGTTTTCCATCCTGGAGGGCATTGTACTGCGCCCCCCCCTGGCGGCAAACAAGGCGGCCTCGGGCCCGGGGGCGGGCCACATATGCGGCTGCAGTAGCTGCCGTTTCTGGACCGGGGCAGCCTGGGCAATCCTCCGGCAGGACTAGGCCGGCCGCGGCACAGAAGAAGGGCAAGGCGGCTCCTCAGGCGGCGAATGTGCCAGCGCCAGCAGCAAGCCGGCCGCAGCCACCGCCGCCACCCCCCCTGCCTGCCATGGCCGAAACCGAGTGGCAGGTGGTCGGGGAAAGGAAGAAGGGGCGAAAGGCGGCCAAAAAGGCCCAAAAGGAGGAGCGAAGGCGGCAGCACAAGGCGCGAAGCGTCGCGGCTCGACTCCGCGCCCCGAAGACCGCAGCTGTAGTGATCACGCTACAGCCGGAAGCGGAAAAGAGGGGCGTGTCCTACCGCGACGTGCTCGCGAAGGCGAAAGCGACGGTGGATCTCGCAGAGCTCGGGATCACCGAGGGACTCCGGCTCAAAGTCACCGCGACGGGGGCTCGGGCACTGGAGATCCCGGGTGCAAATAGCGGCCCATCCGCTGACGCTCTGGCTGAAAAGCTTAGAGCGTCCCTAGATGCGGCCGAGGCCCGAGTGTCCAGGCCCGTCAGATGCGCAGACCTGCGCATCCTGGGTCTGGACGACTCTGTGACCCAAGAGGAGGTGGTCGCCGCCGTCACCAGGATCGGTGGGTGTCCTGCCGAGCAGGTCAGGGCAGGCACCCTACGTCCGGACCACACGGGTATGCGAACCGTTATGGTAAGCTGCCCTGTGACGGCGGCAAGTAAAATCGTGGAGGCTGGAAGGCTCCTGGTGGGCTGGGTGTCAGCGCAGGTGAAGCTGCTGGAGCCCCGACCTCTGAGGTGTTACCGGTGCCTCGTGGGGCAGCACGTGAGTTGTCGGTGCTCCTCGGAGGTGGACCGCAGCGGCGACTGCTTCCGATGCGGTCAGCCCGGTCACATGGCCGCGGCTTGCTCCGCCACGCCGTATTGCACTGCATGTGCGGCAGCGGGCAAACCGGCCGATCACCGGGCAGGGGGCAAGGCCTGCGCACCACCCAACAGGACCAGGGGCAGGAGCAAGGGAAGGCCTCCAGCCGCCAGCTCCACCGTCGCCACCGCCACAGCCGCCGCCACTGTCGCTGTCGCTGCCGCCACGTCTGCCGCCGCAACATCTGTGGCGGGGCCCTCACAGGGGGCCCGGGAGGGGGCTGAAATGGAGTGCCAATAATGGCCCCATTACGCCTTCTCCAGGCGAACATCAACCACTGCCGCTGTGCTCAGGATCTGTTGCTCCAGAGCATGGCGGAGTGGTTGATTAACGTCGCCGTGGTCGCTGAGCCGTACTTTGTCCCGCCCAGGGAAGACTGGGTGGAGGACCTGAGCGGCTCAGTGGCCATAATTTCGTCGGCCGCCGCCGGTACCCCGACCCTTGAGAGTGTCAGGAAGGGTCAGGGTTGCTTAGCAGCACGGTTCGGGGAGATCGTCGTAGCGGGAGTCTACTTCTCCCCGAGCCGAACTCTCGCCGAGTTCCACAACTCCCTCATGGAGTTGAGTGTCGTCATCCGAAACTATTCCCTCCCCGTGCTTGTGCTCGGGGACTTCAATGCCAAAAATTTGGCTTGGGGTTCTCGTTCATCGTAGGATGGTGGAGGACTGGGCTCTGGAGGCGGGCCTGGTCGTCCTAAATCGGGGTTCTGTCCCCACGTGTGTGCGGATGCGGGGCGAGTCGGTGGTGGACATCTCGTTCGCTAGCCCCGCTCTGTCACCGCGTGTCGTTGACTGGCGCGTCATGGAGGGGGTGGAGACCTATTCCGACCACCGGTACATCCGGTTTGATGTCTCCGCCCAAGACTCAAGCGCGCCGGTCCTACAGGCGACGAGTGGTCCGCGTTGGGCGCTGAAGCAGCTGGACCGGGAGCTCCTCCTGGAAGCCTCGATAGTGCAGGCCTGGGTGACATCACCGAACAGGCCTGCCGACGTCAACAATGAGGCAGGGTGGTTCCAGGAGGCCATGTCCAACATTTGCGACGTGGCAATGCCCCGAGTTCGGCCAGGAAGCGCCCGGCGTCAGGTGTACTGGTGGTCGCGAGAGCTGACGTCTCTGCGCGAGGCGTGCGTAGCCGCGCGGCACCCATACGCCAGGCATCGCAGGCTCCGCATCCGCCCTCCGGATGCGGCAGCCATTGAGGCGGAGCTGTACGAGGGATACAGAGCAGCGAAGACCGCCCTCCAGGAGGCTGTCCAGCGGGCCAGAGACCTGGGCCGCGAGGAGATGCTGGAGACTCCCGACAGAGATCCGTGGGGGCGCCCTTACAAGATGGTGCGGGACAAACTCCGCACCTGGGCCCCCCCGCTGACGCAGAGTCTCCGCCCTCAGCTCGTGGAGGACGTGGTGAGCGCTCTGTTCCCTCTGCGAGGGGAACATCCTCCCCCGCCTATGGCTCCGCCGCTTGCGGTGCCGGAAGCGGACCACATCGAGGACGATGACGACATTCCGGAAGTGACCGGGGTAGACCTGAGAGCGGCGGTAGGCAGGCTTAAAGCCAAAAAAAATACCGCCCCGGGACCCGATGGCTTGCCTGGCAAAGCCTGGGTCCTGGCCTCGGAGGCTCTCGGGCCCCGACTGGAAGGGCTCTTAAGCGCATGCTTGGAGAGAGGCCAGTTCCCGCTTCGTTGGAAGACGGGGAAGCTGGTCCTCATCCGGAAGCCGGGGCGCCCTGCGGACTCTCCGTCCGCATACCGGCCCATTGTGTTGCTCGACGAGGTGGGCAAGCTCTTCGAAAGAGTCATTGCCAACCGCCTCGCCGGGCACCTTGTGGGGATGGGGCCGGATCTGGCGGAACACCAGTTTGGTTTCCGCAGAGGGCGCTTGACGGTGGACGCCATCATGCGCGTAAGGGCTCTCGCGACGCAGGTCCTCACCGGACACGGTTGTTTCGGGAGGTTCCTGCACCGAATCGGGCGGGAGGAAACGCCCGGGTGTCACCACTGCGAGGATCGGCCGGAGGACACGGTGGAGCACACTGTGGAGCTATGCCCCGCTTGGGCTGAGCACCGCCGTGTCCTCGTAGCGGCGATTGGCGGCGGCGACCTCTCGCGTCCGGCCCTGGTTCAATCCATGGTCCGGAGCGAGAGGGAATGGGAAGCCGTCGCCTCCTTCTGCGAAGCAGTCATGCTAGCGAAGGAGGTGGCGGAACGTGAGAGGGAGAGAACCTCACGTCCCAGCCGCCGCGGGAGACGCCCCGGGCGTCGGGGGGCAACCAGTGGCCCCCGGCCACCGTAGGCGCGGGCCTGTGGACGGTAAGTAATGGGCTAGCTCACCGTCCGTCCGTCTTATGACGACAGACCGTGCCGACGGCGCGTTCGTGTTCCACGCGCGCCTCAAGGAGATGTCAGCAAATCGGAAGGGGTCCGAGAGGGCCGATGCCTGCCAGGGCTGCGGGTTGTTCGAAAGAGATACCGTGCCCCTGGAACGCAAAGGGCTAAGAAGGAACATGGATGGGTTTTAGTCAGTCAAGTCTGACACTCCCTTCCGCTCCGCCCAGAGCGGAAGAAGTCATTTGATGACTTCCCATCCTAAAAAAAAAAAAAAAAAGGGGATCACGCTAAACACTAAAACGTTGATATCTTCGACATTAAGGGTGTGTTTTTGACGCTGTTTTCAGCTTTTTAAGACTTTAGTAGGACTCCGCTTACGTACTAACCACTTTGCACCACCCTGCAAGCGTTTTGAAAAAATTTACCTTCAACCCTTACATCATTTTTAAAAAAATTCGATAAATTCTTCCAAATTTAGTGTTATTTCAAATTTTCCCACAGATTTGACGTTAGTTTATAGTTGCAATAGTACTCACCTACCATCCCTGTGATCCGGTGCGCGTTTCGTGTCCCGGAGTCCAGGTTGGAGGTTGAAAACCTAAATTTTTTGAGTCAAAAACTGGTTTTTTGACCAAAACCCAAAATTTTTGTTCGGCACCCACCCCTTTCTATTTCGTAATTAGCTAGCCCGCGCGAAGACGCGTCTCTGGACACCTCGCTCGTGGGTCTAGCTCAAATAAAATTTTGCCCTCCCACCCGCCCTATTGTGTATAGGAAGGCCGGAGTGGGATTTTCGGCAAAATTTATTTTTTGTTTTTTGCTCATTTTAGGCCTGAAGATAAATAAAAGAAATAAAAGGGATAAAAGGGAAATAGCGCAAAATTTTGACGTAACGTCGTCTTACCAGCGGACGACTTATATTTTTACTATTATTTTATTTAATTTGACTACTTACTGTGTTTCCCCCTTAACAGGGACACAGAAGTACCTACAACTGACAGAATTGATTCGAGCAGTAGATAGTTTTTTTTAATCATAAAGCGAGTTTTAATCAATTATTAATTATTATTTTATTATTATCTGTGTTTCCCCCATATACAGGGACACAGTATCCAGTAACCTTTGACGCCTCTCTCATCTCTTTAGACATCGTGGACCTGACCCCCTCTCTACAGGGGTCCACTTAGATTATTAACTATTTTAAGCAAAAAATATTCCGCACCCCAACCACTACCTTGAGGACGATGGGCTCCGGGAGCTCGCCGCGATCGGCGGAGAAACCAAGGCTTTCGCTTGCTGACGCGCGGAGGAGAATCTCTTTCGGAGAAGACACTCCCTCCGCGTCTCAAAAGGGCCCTGCTACTCCGGGGACGCGTCGAGCTCTTGTCAGTGCTCCAAGATCGCTTATGAAGTCTGAGGCCGGGCACCCCAGACGCATTGCGGAGGCGAGAGCTTGCCTAAATAAAGCTAAACTTAATTTGGGCAACTCTCGAAACCTCAAGGCCGAAATCAAGACTGCGGTGCTCGAAGCCATAAACAGGCTTTATGAGCTGGTCAAGGAGTCTGAGCGTGACAAGGCCCCCGCCGCACCCGCACCCGTAGCCGTACCGGTACCCGCGCCCACTGCTGACTTTTGTCCCCAACCCATCTCCATCGAGGTTCTTGCTAGCCAGACTGAGCTCCTGCACACATTAAAAGAGCATATCTCGGAGTTGAAGGATAACTCCGTGAAACTCGAAAGACTCCGAGACAGTCTGGCTGGCAGGGAAAATGCTGGGGAGACAACATACGCGAGTGTAGCGTCCTTTAGTAAAGGCCAAACCGGGGCACAGGCCCTGTAGCGAACGACGCTGCACTCCGTGGTTGTCTCGTCAACAAACGAGATGGATACTGGGGACGAAATACTCGAGAGAGTTAGAAAAGCGGTGGACGCAAAGGAAGGCTGGGTGCGTGTCGAGCGAGTAAGAAAGGCCAAAGACCAAAAGGTGGTGATGGGGTGCGCAACCAAGGAGGAGAGAGCTAAGTTAAAAAGTCGATTGGAAACGGCCGGAGAGAACCTCGTCGTCGAGGCAGTGAAGAACAGGGACCCGCTTCTGGTTCTTAGGGACGTGCTGTTAATACACAGCGATGATGAAGTGCTGCGAGCCCTTAGGAACCAGAACCGGGAGATCTTTCACAGCCTCGGGGACGAGGAAAAGAAAATCGCAATTAAGTTTCGGAAGAAGTCAAGAAACCCACTCGTAAACAGCATTGTGCTGAGTGTTTCCCCCGCAATCTGGAGACGCGCGCTCGATGTAGGCAAGCTTCGTATTGACCTGCAAAGAGTGCGCGTCGAAGACCAGACGCCTCTGGTGCAGTGCACCCGTTGTTTGGCATACGGACACGGCAAACGCCTGTGTACGGAGCCCGCCGATCTGTGCAGCCACTGTGGCGGCACACATCTCAGGGTGGACTGCCCGGCTAAACAGATTGGCGAAGCAGCGGCGTGCATAAACTGCACCAGAGCCAAGCTGGGGGAGCAACAGCACAATGCGTTTAGCACGGAATGCCCGGTACGCAGGAAGTGGGACGCATCCGCGCGAGCAACAATAGCGTATTGCTAAAGTTGTCGGTGCGCCCACTTCCGCATACCCAGAGACAACCAGTTTGACACAACCAGATCGCAGACGCATTGAGCGAGCCACTAGGGTTGGCTCAATGGAAAACGTTAATTGGAGTCACTTTCATGAGAAAGTGGCTGAACTTAAGCAGGACCGTTTTTTTTTTTTTTTTGTTGACGATGTGGAAATCCGCACGGATGTCCTCCGCCTGGGGAAGGCGGAGGGGTCTGTCAGACTCCAACTGACTAAAACCACACCGGTGTTCCCTCGCACACTTGCGTCAGGGGGCAGCGGGAACGAATGTGACTTCCGCTGCCCCGGACTAGCCGGCCCGCTTGACCAGTGCGGGCCTCGTCCCTGGGGGGAGTGAGGTGTACTCCCCCCGATACGTCATGAGAGGCGCGCGTGGAACACTACGCGCCGCCGTCTCGGGTCCAGTGAGATGGGGGGCGACGGATGTCCCCGAATCCGTCGCCCCTGGACCTGTTTAGGGGGGCCGGAAGAGGGCGTTATCCGCCCTCTGCCGACGCCCGGTGCGTCTGCTGCGGGATGGGAGGGAACTAGAGATCTCCCTCTCCCTTTCCGCAGCTTCCTTCTGCGACATGACGGTTTCGCAGAAGGACACCACCGCGTCCCAGGACTCTGTGCTGCCGACCATCGTGCGAACAACGGCCGGCAGCGACAGGTCTGCTCCTACCTCTGTGGCAAGATCACGGCGCGGCTCATCCCACGCGGCACATTCCGCCAGCGTATGCCGCGCCGTATCCTCCAGACAGTGGACGCAGTGATGGCACCGAGCGTCCGGCTCCCTGCTTATGCGACACAGATACTTCCCGAAGCAGCCGTGCCCCGAGAGCACCTGCGTCGCCCGAAACGTCAGGGAGCCGTGCTTCCTCCCGAGCCAGTCTTCGAGTACTGGCCGGATCGCCTCGATTGTGTCGAGGCCGGCGGAGGGATGGTCAAGCCTCCTCCGCCATTCTGCCACCATGACTTGTCGGAGCTGTGACCGGTGCAGCGTAATCTGTCGCTGCACTAGCCTTTCGCCCCGAGCCCTGGCGTCCTCGCGCCACCGATGCAGTGTCGCGAGGGCTTTCGCCTCCAGGTCCCATGGTGGGGATCCGGCCAGTAAACAAGCCGCCTCGTAGGAGATCGTGCGATATCCCCGTATGACCCTGACGGCCATCGCTCTCTGCGGTTTCCGCAGGACTGCGATAGTGCGGGCCGTCAGGTCCGTCGCCCATACTGGGGCCCCATACAGGGCCATGGATTGCACGATCCCTACGTACAACCGCCTACAGGCGGTGCTCGGGCCCCCAAAATTGGGAAGCAGCGTTGACAGCGCGCTTGCCGCGCCCATCAACTTGGGCACCAGCCGCTGAAAGTGGGGTCCGAAGTCCCAACGGCTGTCGAGCACCAATCCCAGGTACTTCATGGTTGACTCGACAGCGATCCGGGCCCCCCCGACCACTATGTGTGATCCCAGCGGCGGCGCCCGTCGGGGGCCATGAAACGCAATGGCCTCCGACTTGTTGAGGGCCACCTCCAGGCCCAGGCGTCGTATGCGGCCCACCACCTGTGAGACCGCAGCCGTAGCCAGCAACGCTGCTTCCCTGTACGAGCTCCCCCGGGCAATGACCAGCGTGTCGTCCGCATAACACGTCAGGTTCACTCCCGGTGGAAGCTCGCACCGCAAAACCCAGTCGTAACCGATGTTCCACAGGGGAGGACCCAAAACCGACCCCTGTGGAACACCGCACGACATCTCGCGACGGCCATCGCCGTCGCGTCCCATGTAGGTGACACACCTTCCCGACAGATAAGCCCCCACAATGTTGCGGAGGTAGAGAGGCACCCGGTGGTAGCGCAGGGCCTCCCTAATGCAACCCCAGGGCAGGGTGTTGAAAGCGTTGGAGATATCCAAGGACACCGACAGCACCACCCCACCCCGAGACACTGCTTCCTCCGCCAGGACTCTCACCCTCATGATGGCGTCAATAGTAGAGCGCCCATGACGGAACCCAAACTGACTGTCGTCCAGGTTCGGCCCCTCTGAACACAAGTGGCCGACGAGGCGGTCTGCGATAATTCGCTCGAGCATCTTGCCCGCCTCGTCCAGCAGCACTATGGGCCGATAAGCGGACGACGAGTCCGCCGGGCGCCCTGCCTTCCTGAGCAAGACCAGTCGACCAGTCTTCCACCGGGTAGTGAACTGGCCTTGCTCAAGGCACGCCGAGAAGAGTCCTCTCAGTGGGGGCTCCAGCTCCTTCATGGCGAGGACCAGAGCGCGGCCAGGCACGCCATCGGGCCCCGGGGCAGTGTTTTTAGCCCGGAGCCGCAATACGGCCGCGCCCATCTCTGCCTGTGTCACCTCTGGGACGGTTTCGCCGTCATCTTCCTCCGACTCTGCAGCTGTGTGCAGAACCATCGGCGGTGGCTCGTACTCGGCTCTCTCAGGGAAGAGGGCCGAGACCACTCGCTCCAGGAACTGCGGCTCGAGACTTTCCGTTAGCGGGGGCGCCCACGGCCGAAGTTTCCCTCGGACCGACCGGTAAGGGCGCCCAAACGGATCCCCGTCTAGGCTCGCCAGCATTTCCTCTCTGGAGCGTGTCTTCGACTCGCCGATGGCCAGCCACAGAGCAACTTAAGCAGGACCGTGAGTCAACTCTAATGGAATCGACAAGTTGTGTTGAACCTGGTGCGAAATTCTGCTGCCACTGCTTAAAATCAGAAGCACTAATCTATATAAATAAAATACTCAAAACATTAGGCATTCTAGTTATAAATTTAGGCAAATTATGTGATATTAAATTATATACTAAGTATATTGTGCAAATATCAGAAAATAAGTTTAAAAAAATAAATAAATAAAGAAAAGCAAAATTAAATATGAGGACATAAGTCGCAGAAATACGCAAGGGCATGAATATACGTGTTATTAAGGTGGAAGTTTAATCGCGCTTTCCCATACATTGTTTTTTTCCCAAATTCTCGATACTTATATGCTTTTTGTAGAAGTAATGAAACAACATGATGTTATTACGAATTAGTGTTGTCGCAAATCCCTTCAAACATAAAGAAATAACAAGGTTTGTAGGATTTCCAGGGCCGAAAAAAAACGAAAAATCTTTGCATGTGTGCGTGCTTGGAGTCACACCATCTACCGGATATCTAAAGAACAATCAAGCCTCTTGCATAAAAAACCTCGAAATAATTATCTGCTAGGACTAGATGGCGTGACGTTGTCATTGTAAGGTGGTGACAGTAAGTCTTAGTGTGTGCGTGACTTTTGATTTCATTCTTCAAACAAGTAGGTAGGTAGGTAGATAAATCTAATTTGGGTAAATTAGATTTATAATTTCATAAGAATGAAGTTAAATATTCTTAAACTATGTCAAGTTGTTCACCCAACCCAATGTTTGAAAGTACCTATTAGGGATGAAATGTGTAATTCGGAGTTGGTTCTAATTTTATTGCGTGATAGCTAAAACTTATTAGTTATTAACAAGTAGGTATTCAGACATACCAAACATTCGTTATGAAGCCACAGCTTTTTGTACGTGGACTTTTCGCGGTTTATCTAATAAACTAATAATGTACTTACATTATATAACATTACATTCATTCATCACACTATTTACATTCATGAATGTAGGTAAGTACTACCTGCTTACCTACTAAAACATACCGACGCAGTCAAGGTTATGTTGGGAGATTATACAAATATGCATTAGTATTTAATTTGGTTGAAACTACGTAAACTTACAAACATTAGGTATATACATTCTTTCTATTTCCAAGAAACATTGAAGCATAAAACAAAATACATCAACGTTTAATCTCGAAAATGTAGTCTTTAAATGCTTGACAGTAAAGATTATATTGATCGCATTATAATGTCTGTTAGATTTCCGAGAACCGAAATCTAAATCACAAAATTCGCGCTATCCTTTTTACTCCGCTATGTTACCCTTAGTTAGAAAGAGAGAAAGCGGGTTTCTAACGAAATCCAACCAAACTCAAACTGCCGTGTTTACGTTTGGATTTCATTTGGTGATGGATGTGATCCAGTGATTTTATTGTCGATTCGGTTGGTGGTAGATCGTTAGCGTTTGGTTCGGATAGGTAGATTATTAGAATCAGATCTTCAAGTTTGAGAAATCTATACGAATCGATTTTCTAAATTAAACTGCATATAAGCGCAGACAAAATTAGCGTTAAATAAATAAAACAAAGATTTTTTTCCAGTCTCTGTGTCAATTTGATTTATATTTGATTAGGTATACAAAATTATACATTATGATTGCAGACGAAAATATTAGGTAAAAAAAAAATAAGCAGCCGTCGACCTCCTATGTTAAAAATTGCTCAGAGTAACAGGCTTTCCAAATGATCTAAAAACAAAAAGTTTGTTTCATTACCTACAGTCAATGACGTATCACTACATAGTATAAAACAAAGTCGCTTCCCGCTGTCTGTCCCTATGTATGCTTAGATCTTTAAAACTACGCAACGGATTTTGATGCGGTTTTTTTTTAATAGATAGAGTGATTCAAGAGGAAGGTTTATAAGTATAATATATGCATAATATAGTAGAGAAACACTGATAATGTTAGAGGTTTCCAATGTGATGTCGACAGACATTCTGTAGTATATTTAGTATCTGCATTGCACCCGCGCGAAGCCGGGGCGGGTCGCTAGTTATAAATAAAGCGATGTTGGCGGGCACGGGCCGTACCGCCGTACGGGAGAGGAATCAATGTCAAGAAATAATTATGTAGGTATTAAATTTTTAATTTTGAAATTGTTGTGTTATACCTGTGCGAAGCCGGGGCGGCCTGCTAGTTCGATAATAAAAATAAGTAAAGCCAAGGATACACTAGGGGACAAATGTGCCACGACATGTATCGGCGACATGTCAAGCGAAGCCGGCCGATTTCGCCTGACAAATATGGCGACAACGCGCGACTTATGTCCGCAGCGACGTCAGACGAAATCGTGCGACTTCGCGAAACTTCGCCTGACATATCTAGCGACATCACGAAGTTTCGTTTCACAAGGCAGGCGATATCCAGCCACCGAGGTAGTGTTGTTGGCTGCGGCGTACACAATTAATATTAAAAGTCAAAGAAAAAAGACGAGAAGATGGTGGGTTAGAAAGTACTATGTAAAGTATGATGTCGCGCAATGTGACGACTCGGACAAAATAGGTAAGTTTATGTGGAACTAGCAGCCCGCCCCGGCTTCGCACGGGTATTTAACAATACACAAACATAAAAAACCCTTCTATTTGCGTCAGGAACTAAAAACATCTAAACGTCAGGAACTAAAAAAAATCTCTGTGGTGTGAAATTCTGTATGGTGTCGGGTTCTGTATGGTGTCGGACGCATAGAATAGCACCATCCTATATCTTCCCGTGGGTGTCGTAAGAGGCGACTACGGGACTTGCCAGAGAATGGGCAGCAGCGTTCTCTGTACTTTTGTAACAACCGTACTGCGATCGCCAACACGCCTGCCAAGCGTGGCGATTATGACAAAACACCCCCTTCTTTGGGGAGGCCTATGTCTAGCAGTGGACGTCATTTGGCTGAAATGATGATGATAATGTAAGGCCCGTACCCCAGTGACGCTTACATCGTATAAGGTGATGCCTAGCCAGCTGAGCCTGAGCAGGGTGAGCGGCGACCACGCAACTTTTTTCTAATACTTACATTTTTAATCTCTTGATATCTTTCGAATGGAACGACCGAATTGAATAATTCGAAAAGTTATATAAAGGTATTGAAGCAGTCTTGAATATGAATGAATTTATTTTGATAAGGATTAATTAGCAAGATACAAATACAGAGTCTTTTCTAACGGCGGCATTAAAATATATATTTTTTAAATAAAAGAACACGTAGTGTGGCATAAATATAATAGTTAGACATATGCTGTCGCGACACTTTTTATAAATAATGATGTGTTCTGCAAAGTCGTAATACATTATTTTATTCTATCATCAATAGTTTTCGCAGCGCACGCGATGTAAAGAATATTTTAGGTAATTTTTATACACCTTGGGTTACATAATTGCAGTTTTAGTAAGGATCCCTAATTTTTTTGAAAATATAATATAGCCTATGTCACCCGCGGATAGTGTAGCTTCGCAACAGTGAAAGAATTTTTCAAATCGGTTCAGTAGTTTCGGAGCCTATTCAATGCAAACAAACAAACAATCAAATCTTTCCTCTTTATAATATTAGTTTAGATTATAATATTAGTTTAGATTTAGATTATCATGTATGTTCACACGGCGACACATCAAGCTTTACACTTCCAGTATAACGTGGCCTCGCTTTGTCTATATATTCTATACAGTGACAAATTTGCATAAACTGGTTTTTTCATACCTTGATCAGCGGTCGTGCGTACCTACTGTTATAATTACATATGTACCTACAATACAACGAAAATGTCACAAACCGTCGCAGCGTCGTGGACACTAAAAAGTAACATTACTCAAGAATGCATGTATTGTGGTCATTATTTTGACAACCTTGTTCGAGCAAAGTCTACCTTGCCGTCAACTCAAACTAACTAAATCGCAAACTATTAGTAATATCAAACCGGGAAAGACGGTGTTGAATTTTAGTAACTGTACTGTTGTCATTTTAATTAAAATTCTAGTTTATTAATATATTTTTTATTTAAATTACTTGCTGGTTTTATTAAGATTAAGTAGGTACTTGCATTTTTGAGTAAAGCACTATACAAACCTTGGCCCAAAATGACGCCTACGCTGGTCACGCTATGATTGCCTCGAGCTAGCCTAGCTACGCTCTAGGCCTTTCAGCTTGGCCATCATTGCAGCCCTTGCTGTCGCTGTGCGCTGTCGGTCATAATCAGCGCGACCAGCAAAGTAGTCATTATAAACCGCGGCAGTAATGTAGGTACTATTAGGTACGTACGTAGTAAGGTAATAAGAAAACAAACTTGTTTTGATAAAAACAGTGATTACATTTTGTGATATTGAGTATTGATAGTACCATTATTACCTCAAAAATTTAAGAAAACAGGTAGGTAAGTAATTTAGAAGAAATAAATATGTTGGTAGAACTAATTAAAATTTTTATATTTGGTATCCACTCGGACATAAGACTAACCCGCACTGGGCCCGCGTGGTGGATTACAGGCCTGTGTCCTAGCAGTGCGAACATTATAGGCTGATTACGCTGCTGCGGAATATAATTAATCGGACATAAACTGCGATGAATTTTCAAGTAAGCATGCGACGGCCCGGCGCGGCGACGTGAAGTCTTGACTCTCTTGAGCGATCGCTGCATAACCACCCGGGGAAAACTAAACATACTTATTTAATAAAATAAGCAATCCATATTAGGTATCTACAGAGCCCTTCAGCTGACCAGGTCATGACCTCCGACCCATATACCTATCAGCTGGGTTGTCAATTCAACTGTGTTTTTTTTTTATCTTTGGAGAAATACAATAGAACTCTTCAATAATAGACAGCAAATCTGTAGTGACAATATCATAATGTTACATGACGCTTGTATGCTCTGAGGGGGTGTGCAGATGTGTACAGTAAAACCAGATTTCGACAGTTATAGTATGTTAGTTTCCATTTGATTGGTGATAAGCATATTACCATGATTATGTATTGTTAACAATGTATTTACATTCATAGCAAAAATTTAAATAGGATAATACAACTAAATGGATAAATAAAAAACTTTTTTCAAAAAACAAAACAACTCCAAAAAAGTGAAAAATAACTTTAGCTTCAGAAGTTGGTGGCAAAAAAACTGAATCAAACAAACAAGTCACCGACTTCTGAAGATAAGTTATTTTTCACTTTTTTGAAGTTGGTTTTATTTTTTTTGCAAATAGTTTTGTCTTAGGTGACATGAACAAGCATGGCAATGGCAGTTGAGAATTTGTAATGCTGTTTCGCCGATGTTGGCGCGTGTGTTGCATCATAAAAATGTTTGAGCAGAGTGGTGCTGATCCATGCGTCATGCTTGTGAATGGCCGCCGATATTCGAGGCTGGTCTCTTAGCTGTTAGGTCACATAGTTAATCTTTGTAGGTATTTAATTGTTATACATTGTTCTCGCATGTAGAAGCAAAAAGAATAATGTTACCAGGATTTATATTAACTTGTTTTTAAAATGTGTCCATGGAGTTTCTTGCACATTCTTGTCCATAGAGAGATATACCTACGCTTTGGAACGTGCAACTAGAGACTGAGTCCTTGTCATTTTGAAACACCTTGAAATGTGTGGACATTGTGGGCTTTATAGATTCCTAGATCCTTGGTAACTTTTTATCTTGTTCTACGTTTTGTAGTAAGTAATGACTTATTGTCGGGCCTACGATATCCTCCCATACTTTTTTTTTTTTTTTTTCTATTTATTTAAAGGGGCTTTTTCAATATGAAGATGTCGCCCCTATAATACAAATGACAAAATCCAAACAACAAACATAAATTTCGAAATAGCAATTGCAATCATACAGCAGTTTACTTAAATAATTCTATTTTTGATGCCCATTTGAGCGAGTTTGTACATCAATCTGGCTGCCCTTGACAAAGGGAAGGACAAAACGCTGTTACACCAGCCCACATCTGTGAGAATGACATTAATTTTAGTTTTTATAAAATCTCTAAGGATTTCGTTCCGGACACACTCCATCAGTATGTGGTAAACATCTTCCACTACATCACATTCAGCGCAGTTTGGTGTAGCAACTTTACCCATCATGAAAGCGAAGTTATTTAATGGAATGTGTCCCGAGCGAAGTCTGAAACTCGTTACTATTTCATACCTTCCCATATCGGATTTTTCAAACCATAACTTGTCAGGTAATGTTGGTTGTAAAGTCCTGTACCAAATACCTTTCGTTAATGACCTTTTGTCAAAATACTCTGACCATAACTTATTACTGAAGTTCTTAATATCAGTCATATGGTTTGTGTAATAAGACTCGCAAGCAAAGTTAATACCGTCTATTGAGGCTTCCTTAGCAAGTCTATCTGCCATTTCATTTCCTACGATGCCGATATGGGAAGGTATCCACTGCAAAATAACATTTATATTTAATGAGTTAAGCTCATACAAACTTTTTAAAATATCATACGCCAATGGAATGCCCCTAACCATAGCTGAACATTTGTTCAAATGTTGTAATGCACTTTTGGAGTCGGTAAGGATAACAAACTTAGACCTATTCTCAATCGATCTTACGTAGGATAGCGCTTCTGCAATGGCAATTAGCTCCGCATACATAATCGATATATTCGAATTGTTGACTTTTAGTTTAATATAATCTTTTGTTTGTAAATCAATAAAGGCAACACCGATCCCCTCGTTGTCTTTGGAGGCATCTGTATAAATTTTGTGAAAACCCGAGTATTTATGTTGTAAATACTTGCCACATAGTAAAAGCAAATTAGGGTTAGAATATGACTTTTTAGGTTTGTCTAAGGTTGAGATGCTACTGTTGAGAAAACTAGATACGTTGAGGCTACTGATCCAGGTATCTAAACTAAACATTTCAAGTTGCGTACTCGAATTTATTGGAAGTGACTGAAATTTATTGTGAATTGTTACTAAAGGTGGTTTTTTCTTTCTACTCCAGTAAGCATTTTGACACAGAGCGGTAAGATCATGTAGAATATTTATTACTTTGCAATTAAGTGACTTTGACTTTAACCAAAACTTACCGGCTAAATATGCACGTCGGACAAATAAAGGTTGAAGTTGTAATTCTGATTCCATAACATGTATAGGAGTGCTTTTAATAAAACTACCTATGATACGCATGTATTGATTTTGAACTTTGTCTAATTTTGAAGAATTACTCATGGAACTAGTGTCATATAAAAAACTTGCGTAGTCTAGCCTACTTCTAACAATGGATATATATAACCTCCTTAAATGAATAGGGTGAACACCCCAACCAGGTCCCGTCAATATTTTAAATATATTTAAAAATTTAATAGCTTTTTCTCGACTTCATTAATGTTTTTACCCCATCTCAAATGCCGATCAATCCATACACCTAAATATTTTACACATTCTGCATTTTCTAATTGTATTTCATTAATTGCTAAAATTATGTTTTGTCTAGTATAATTAGTTTTAAAAACACATACTTTGCTTTTATTTGGGGATATTTCTAATCCTAAATTTAATAAAAGTTCATTTAATACATTTAATGAATTTTGTAAAATCTGAGTACCTAAATTCAAAGACTGACAGGTGTAATATAAGACCAAATCATCAGCATATTGCGAAATATAGATTTCCTTCTCGATAGTTTTACACACATCAAGTGTGGCCACATTAAACAATAAAGGAGATATTGGATCCCCCTGTGCCAAGCCCCGGCTAGTAGTTCTAGATATAATAACTCCGTCATTAGTCTGTATCTTAAGATTTCTCAATTTCAGAAAGTTCCAGAGATATTGACATATTTTAGACCCCACCTTTAATCGATGTAAAATATTTAATAAGGTTGTTATATCAATGTTATTATATGCATTGTCTATATCAATAAAACAAGCAACAGTAGTTAACCTTTCAGAAAATCCTTTTTGAATGCGAGAAACTAAACAACTTAAGCTATCTAAACAACCTCTGGATTTTCTAAAGCCAACCATATTATCTGACAGCAGTTCGTGTCTCTCCAAAAACCACTCAATCCTCTTATTCAAAATGGAATGAAAAATTTTGCAAAGACAAGACATTAAGGAGATTGGTCTCAGGGACGAAGTCTGATTCGGATCCCGTCCAGGTTTAGGGATAGCAATTATATTTACATCACGCCATTGCATTGGGACAAAACCGGAATGTAAAAACTGGTTGAATAAATTCAGTAAAATATATAAACCATTGTAAGGTAAGCTTTTAATCATAGAGTATGAGATACCATCGCACCCAGGAGATGTATCCTTTGATTTAATACATTTAATCAACTCCTGCATGGAGATTTCTTCTTCTAATTTCTTATTCGGGATCGAGAAAACTGGTTGACCTGGAGAAACATAATCAGGTGTCAAACTAACAAGCAAGTTATTGGCTTTCACCTTGTCTATGACAGTTCTTGGTGACCTGTGACCCTTTACCCACTTCATCCTATGCCAAACCTCGGAAGCCGAAGTTGAATGATCTACGGTTGTGCAATACTGTGTCCAGTCATCGTGTACAGCTTTCCGTATTAGATTTTGCGCTACGCTTATTTTATCCCGTAGAATACTTAAGTTTGATGGAGTTGGATTACCACGGAAATTTCCTAACGCTAGCCTCCTAACTGCCACAGCCTTTGATAACTCTGCATTCCAATAGGGTTTTGGCTTAAATTTTGACTGAGGGTTTTGTGATATTTTTATTACAGGTATATGAATATCTGCCGCCATACCAATATAGTCAACGAATATGTCATAAGCTCTTTGAAGATCATCAGGGAGCTCTTCAAGACTAGAAAACATGTCTTCGAGGCATATCTTAAAAGATGTCCAGTCTGCTTTTCTTAAATTTCTTCTAATCACAAAGTTCTTATCTAACTGACACTCATTATACATCTGAATTACGAGATGGTCACTACCTAGCGATTCATTTAACACGGACCAATCAAAGTGTAGTCCTATATCAGACGTCACCAAGGACAAATCAGGTGATGATTCCTGCAAAACACAGTTAACTAATTTAATTCTAGTGCTACTACCATTATTTAATATCACATAATTACTATCTATCAAAGCATCCAAAATTTGCACCCCTCTATAATCTGTCTTATTCGACCAGTTGGTGTGATGGGCGTTAAAGTCACCCATTATTATTGTTTTTCTGTTAAAAGTAGAAAATAATCTAAACCAATCCACGTGACTTGTCCGAACGGAGGGAGGACAATAAAGTGATATATTTATATTTTCTATTAGAGGGTAATTAAAAACTTTAACGTGAATCATTTCAATTCCCGAAGCAAACATATTAGAGTCCACAAGTTGCGCCTTGATAGATTGGTGAACAATAATCGCAACACCACCGTATGAGTCATCCCTATCTTGACGGAAAATATTATAATTACTAATTTTAACTGGCTTGTCAGATGATAACCACGTCTCTGAAATTGCAGCAATATGTATTTTGTTCTGTACTAATAATTGCGTAAAACTTAACAATTTAGGCTTGAGGCTCTGGGCATTCCATTGTAAAAATTTAAATTTGATATCGTCTGTCCTATCCATTAAAAATGTTCTTAATTAAACCTGCCATTGAAGAATCTGCAACACTATCAACTACTAAAAGTATAAACCACTCGATACATAATTTAAATACCTTTTTAAATTTAAATTTGATTGAACAATTCTTCATAAATATAACCTCTTGTAACCGTGAAAGCAATTCATTAAATGTTATCTTAGATTCCGATTTACCTTCTGTGTTTTTATCTGTAGTTATGTTACAATCGCCAATACTGGTGTCATTAAGCTGTGATGACTGTGATGAGTCACACTGTTCCTCGTTACATTTGTACCACTCCGATGTATTTACTTGTGTGTTTTGTTTAGAGAACCTTATCTTACTGTGTGATGCCAATTTAGACTTACGTACATTAGAAGAAGGTGGTTTTTGGTGTATATCTGCGGTAGTCTTAATTATCTCTGCGTACGAAGGTATATTATTGAGTTTTAACTCCGGTGTATTAAAAACAGGATTATCAACTTCCATCGATTTTTCTGGAACATATTCTGGGGTGTTCGGTAAAACGTACATAGTTATGGCCTTTTTGTATGTACAGTTGAATTCAGCCATAATTTCCCGCAATCGTTTTTCTTTTAAAAATGTCGGGCATGACTTAGATAAAGCCATATGTTTACCTGAACAGTTAATACACTTGTATTCTTTAGTCTCGCAGTTTTCGTGATTAGCTCCGCACTTAGGGCATACTATCTTATTGGATGGGCATGTCCTAATTTTATGTCCTAGCTTCCAACACCGTGAACACTGAGAAACTGGATAAATATATGGTTCAACCTTTAGCCTTAGACCATCTGTGGAAACGTAAGCCGGCAATGAATTACCTTTGAAACACAATCTAACCACCTCGCTAGGTATCCATCCACCCTTGTCCTGATCTCGTTTATTTAATCGCATCACTGAAACGAGTTCAATATTTCCAGGGCATGACACGTTATCCAGGATTTCTTTTTCTTCTAATTCTAGTTCAACATCCCTTATAACCCCGTATGAGTAACTTACTTCCATATCCTTATTAAATCTCCATCCCTTAGTAATTAATGCTTCACATGTACATAGCTTATTTAAATTTATATCATCTCCAAATTGTACTCTAATTCTGAACGGGCTCAAATATTTGACACGAACTATATTGCTCATACCACAGGTTGTTAAAAGCTTAGCAAAAGCAAATGACTTCGGAAGTTTATCCATGCATGTTATAGTCACTTCTAACTTATGTATATCTTCATCAGAATTCAATCTCTTGAATCGCTTTTCTTTTGGCTTTGGTCCCACTAGCTTCCACTCTTCGTCTGATTCTTCTCCTCCTCGATTTCTTTTTGTCGCCTTGTTGGTAACCTCCTCATCTCCGCGCTCTTCTTGTTGTATGGCATCGCTCATCTCGTTGACCTCCTCTATAGATTGCGTCTCATCAAATAAATCATCAATGTTCGCCATAACTCAGGTAGTTTATGCACTCCGCCCGCGCCCCACCTCCGCTACCCGGCGGGTCGAGTGAGGGCTACAGCTACTTCGCGCGTAAACAACAGTTATCGAAAACTATGACTAATAGATTTAACAGAAAACACGTCTTGCTCGAACGCGTGTCGACACGAGCCTGATCCTCCCATACTTAAATACTAACGCTGTAACAAAAAAATATTGTAAAACCAAATGATTTTAAAAGAGTAACCATAGAGTTTCTTGATGGTTCTTTTCCATAGGAAACGACCAACCCGAACCAGACAACAAGTGCCATTGTAGGCCTATGTGAAATAAAAATATTTTGATTTAAAACTGCCTGTAAATGGTATTTAAATAAATGCTTTGAGTCTATATCAATTGTATTTTTTTGCCTTATAAGTGCCTATATGATTTGACTTTGATTGTTTTTTATAAACAATTTATTGTGTTATGTAGTTGAAAGGGGGGGCAGTGATAAATGGCCTTGACTTATGAATTGTAGGTTGTATGTTCGAAGCCTGACAGGCTCCTTACTTTGGGTAAATGAATACTAATACTACTTGAATAAAAAGCATTACTTACAATAGTTAATTATATAATTAGTGTAAAACACAACATAACCACATTCATATTTTGTTAGAACAGAACTTTATTGCGGCATTGAAAACGGACACAATGCTTTTATCAAATGGCACACCTACACAATGCTGATGCTTGGAGTCTCTTTGAAGGAAAGATTCGAGTAGAGAAAATAAGATTAGATTTTCGCACTTGAATGTTTGTTACTGATTTTTTTTTTTTTTTTTTTAATTTGTTCCCTGCGGAACTGGCTAAGGTCTGAGACCATGCTGCCTAGTCTTCAGTGTTTGTTACTGACATATAAATATGTAAATCGCGACGACAAGCGACGTTCCGTTTCACGTTAGGTACTTTTGATTGGTAGTTATTGTAAAAAAAAAAATATTAACTAAAATAAAAACGTAACAGTGGCCCTTCTTGTATGTTTTTTTTTAAACATTTTAGTCACAAAATATTGATAAATATGATATCTGCATGTTTCCTAATTAAACGTTTTTGATGACAATGCCATCTAGCGGTTCAGAAATTAACCATTTACGTGTGCATGTGTGTGTGTGCATGGTGTGTACAGATATGAAGTTGAGACGGCTGGTGGAAATTTCGAAAACCTCCGTTTGAGAAGAGTTAACAAGTAAGCTGTATATGTGGAAAAATCAAGACAAAAGGCTAGTTTACGCAAATAGAATATTGTCCATCAAAGATATTTGCGAGACCAAATATCTTTGATATTTCCCAAATGCGAGACTACAACGCCATCTATTGAAAAAACGGCGGCGGGATCGTCAGCGCTACCACCTTAAATCGTAAAATTAGGGTAAAATAGTAGACAACAACATTTTGAAAACCTAAAGTAAATTTTAAAGAGACATAAAAGGAACATAGAACTTAATGGTATTAAATATAATTATGAAGTAGATTATAATAGGTCTTTACCTATGAAATTGCCGTATTGCAGTACAGACTTTTTCAAACAAAAAAAAGTTTTGATTGGCTATGAGTTCTAAATTCAAATTAATTTTGTTTTAAAAATATGGCATTCTATTTACAAAATCAGTCTTTTGTTTATTGATTAGCGTTGTATTTTCATTACATTTCAACATTTTTCCTCATAATGGATACTTTGAAATTTCGTGTAATTATGGAATATGAGTTCCGTCGTGGCACCAACGCGGCACAAACGACCCGTAACATCAATGACGTTTACGGAGAGAACTGTACAAACGAACGCACAACCCGTTATTGGTTTGCTCGGTTCCGTTCTGGGAATTTTGACTTGAAAAATGAACCTCGTGGTCGTCCGGAAACTTTGGTCAACAATGATGGATTAAAGGTGATTGTTGAAGCTGATGAAACTCAATCTACAGCTGAGCTGGCAGCAGCTTTTGATGTTAGCATTAAAACAATATTGGTCCATTTGCGACAGATTGGCAAGATAAAAAAGCTTGATAGATGGGTGCCCCACGAACTTAACGATCGCCAGCACAACGTACGCGTCGAGACTTGCCTTGCGCTGCTTAACAGGCACAGAAACGAAGGAATTTTGAACCGAATTGTTACGTGCGACGAAAAATGGATTCTTTTTGACAATCGAAAGCGCTCAGCAAGTTGGTTAGATCCTGGTTCGGTACCAAAGCAATGTGCAAAACGAAAAATGACCCCTAGAAAGGTGATGGTCACAGTTTGGTGGTCTAGTGCTGGTGTGATTCATCATAGCTTTTTACAAAACGGCGAGAGCATTACTGCAGATGTGTACATTGAAGAACTGACCGCAATGGCGAAACTCGCACGTCTGCAACCAGCTTTGGTCAATCGTTCGTCTCCACTGCTACTTCACGACAACGCGCGGCCCCATACTGCACAACAGACCGTCTCTAAGCTGCATGAGTTGGGTTTGGAAGCTCTCCCTCATCCGCCATACTCACCAGATCTTGCGCCTTCCGACTATTACTTTTTCCAAAATTTGGACAACTTTTTAGCGGGAAAAAAATTCAATTCCCGAGAGGCAGTACAAAACGCCTTTGAAGAGTTTGTTGTCTCCCGTCCAGCTGATTTTTTCAAGAAGCGGCATCCATAAACTGCCACAGCGTTGGCAAAGATGCATTGATTGCAGGGGTGATTACTTTGAATAAAAGAAATAAATAAGTTCGAAAAAAAAATACTTTAACTTTTTTCAAACAAAACGGCAATTTCATAGGTAAAGACCTAATATAATTAAATAGTAAACAACGTAAATATAAAAGAAAAAATGATATTAGTAAATGCAAAAGTTGTAAAATTATGTTAAAACAAGAAAAATAGAGTTTGTTCTCTTCGGCCTTCTATGAATCAATCGCCTTACAAGGTAACAAAATTGCAAAAAAGGTCTCTGATCATGTCAGAGGTACACTGGCGGGGCAGGAGTGTGGTTTTAGCCGGTTCGAGTCCGGCACTACCTCGACTGTCTCACAAGTCGTGAGATAGTCGAGGTGTCCGTGGGGATTTCCAACTCCTGCCAAAACAAAAAAAAAAAAAAAAAAACCTAACCTAACCTGTACTTTTAGTTTTTGACGGTGAGACTGCACTGGAGGTGGAGGAATGTGCCAATGCCGCTCTCAGTCATGTTCTGGTGTGGGGTGTCCAGAATAAACTAAAATTTGCTCCGCACAAGACCACCGCTATGGTGATTACAAGAAAATTAAAATATGACACACCACGCCTGAGCATGGGGGGGATGGACGTTGGCATGTCCAAAGAAATAAAGCTTCTGGGAGTGACATTAGATGAGAAGCTAACATTTAACACCCACGTTTCACTCATCTGCAGGAGGGCAATTGGGATTTACAAGCAGTTGTGCAGAGCCGCAAAGGTCAGTTGGGGACTCCACCCAGAGGTTATTCGTGTACTGTACGTGGCGGCAATAGAGCCCATAATACTTTATGCTGCCAGCGTTTGGGCACCAGCTGCCAAGAAAGTGGGAGTTATAAAACAACTTCGTACTGTCCAGCGTGGGATTGCCCAAAAAATGTGCAAGGCGTATCGGACGGTGTCCCTGCACTCGGCTCTGTTGCTGACAGGGATGCTCCCGCTCGACCTTCGCGTCCGGGAGGCGGCTGCGCTCTACGAAGCAAGGAGGGGAATGCCCCAGCCTGTATTGGGGGACAGAGTTGTGGAGCGGATGTTCCCAGCGCTGGAGGCCCCGCACCCCGCGGAGCAAACGAGCCTGGAGTTTGGAAGCCTGGTGGACGAGGAACAATATAACGAACACAGTAATTTTGCTGTGCGTATCTTTACCGACGGCAGCAAGATTGAGGGCAAGGTTGGAGCGGCGCTATCCTTGTGGAATGGCACCGCCGAAACGAAAACCCTCAAGCTTGCTCTGCCGTCCTACTGCACCGTCTACCAGGCAGAACTCCTGGCTCTGCAAAGAGCAGCGGGGGAAGCGCTCAAGCGCAACGAAACCACGTTCGGCATCTTCAGCGACTCTATGGCGGCTCTCCAATCGGTGACCAATACACGTTCCCCCCACCCCTTGGCAGTGGAAACCAGAGACGCATTAAGACGCTGCAAGCTCCAGAACAAGAGCGTCTCCTTGTTCTGGATTAAAGCCCATGCAGGGTTGGAGGGAAACGAGAGAGCCGATCAGCTTGCGAAGGAAGCCGCCTTAGGGTCGAAGAAGAGGCCGGACTATGATCTGTGCCCCGTTTCATTCGTCAAGCGTAGAATCCGATTGGAGACGCTTGGCGAATGAAACGAGAGGTATAAAACGGGTGATACGGCTTCGGGCACGAAACTTTTCTTCCCGGACGCGGTGGTGGCGTACGGCGTGGTGCGCAAGATTACTCATACGAGTATAGTCACGCAGATCTTGACGGGGCACGGTGGATTCTCTGCATACTTGAAACGCTTCAAGTGTAAGGAGAATCCATCGTGCGCCTGCGAACCTGGTATCCAAGAGTCGGTTCTGCACATACTGTTTCAATGCCCAATCACCGCAAAAATGCGGTACGAGATGGAGCAGAAGCTCGCCGTGGAGTTAGATGCAGAAAATGCGCCAGATTTAATGATGGGAAAGAACAGAGAGGTGTTTTTAAATTATTGTAAAGAAATAGCTTCTATAGTGATCAAAAGAAACAAAACCGTATAAGAAAGTATGCTGCTATAATATAGTATGTTATATTAAAAGTTAAGTTATTTGCATTGCATAAAACTGTATTATAAAAAGAAATAGGTAACGTATACAATATGTAAAATAGAAATAAGTAAACTAAGATAGATATGAGTGCAAAACATTTGCTCCCCCTATCCCGTAAGATTTGATAAAACAATAAGATAAGAAACTGTTAAATAGAATAAAATAAAACAATTTGTAAAATAGAGATAAGTAAAATAAGATAGATATTAAAATATGACTGTTAAACAATAAATGCTCCCTCTACTTTGTAAGATATGGAAAACTAATAAGATAAGAAACTGTTAAGTAAAATAAGAATAATTATTATATATTGTAAAATAGGATTAAGAAAAATGTAGTGTAACCATTGTATACAAATGTCACGAAATAAAAACTCTTCGCCCTGTTTATTATTAGACACCAGATACAGATACAGATAAGTAGATAGTCAGATAGGATATGATAGCTGGGAATCCCACCCATAACAGATGCAAATGAGGATGAATGAAAGAAAGATCAAGTATGAAGGATGAAAGTGCGAGAGGCAAAAATGCGAGAACTGGTATGAACGTATAGAGCCGAGCATAGTCTCCGATCATGTTGGAGGTAGTAGTATAAAAAAAAGAAAAAAAAATAACCTAACCTAACCTAACCTAACTTTTTTTTTTGTCGCTGGGAAAAAATGCATTACGCACACCCTCCCATCGGGGGATGGAAGGGTAGTGTGGGACTCCCCGGTCTGAGACCGGTATACCCACTAAAACGACCCAGCGGCATTCCCGCTTCGTCCTAGTGGCGGGGGACTGGGAAACCGGCACAGCCTTTACTTCCAGTCCTCCGCCGACGATGACCCGCACAGCGGACCTCACGCCCCCCCCGTGGGGAGGGGGACGGGCCCGGGAATGACAGACGAAGGTGGTGACGGGTGCAATGCGGGCGAAGGCACCCCCGCGCCTGTCGCCCGCCCGTCGCCACCATGAAGTGGGAGACCGCGTCTTCTCCGACCTCTTCTTCTTCTGCGGAGCGGCGCTGCGAGAGGGTCTTCCTCCCGCGCGCGCTCCGCCGCCTCCTTTTGCGAGACTACGTCCTCGCAAAAGGAGGCGACCGCTGACCAGGCCCCCTCGCTCCCCAGCATGGCGTTGACCACACCGGGAAGCGAGAGGTCCTGTCCGATCTCCGCGATCAGACTGCGGCGCGGCTCGGACCAAGCCGGGCACACCTCGAGGGTGTGCTGTGCCGTGTCCTCCGCCGCGCCGCAGTCGTGGCACGCCGGGGCTTCCTCCCTCCCGATCCGGTGCAGGTACGTTCCGAAGCAGCCATGCCCGGACAACACCTGCACCAGACGGAACGAGAGGAAACCATGGGACCGCTCGAGCCAGGCCCGGAGGACCGGACCGAGCGCGTCCAACGTCCGGCGGCCAAAGGCGGCGGTGGCGAGGTCCTCCGTCCAATGGAGGACGATGGCGTCCCTCGCCTCCCGCCGCACGGCCTCCCGCTCCTCGGCGACGGGGCGCTCCCCGAGCGCCCTGCGATGCGCCGTCCACTCATACACCCTGGCCAGCACCCAAGCCTCCAACTCCCAAGGAGGGGTGCCGGCCAGAGCGCACGCCGCCGAAAAACCCACCGACCGGTAGGCCCTCGCCACCCGCAGTGCAATGGCCCTTTGGGGCTTGCGGATGGCGGTCACGTTCTCCCTCTTGTGGAGGGAGTCCGCCCAAATGGGGGCCCCGTACAGGGCCATGCTCCGCAAGATGCCGGCATAGAGGCGCCGGCATTTCGCCTTGGGCCCCCCCAGGTTCGGGAGGAGCCACGAGAGGCCGTCCGCGGCCTTCAACAGGCGCGTCGACAGCCCGCTGAAATGCGGGCCGAAGCGCCACCTGTCGTCCAGCACCAGGCCCAGATATTTCATCCGGGGCTGGACCTCTATACGGACGCCCTCCACGACGATGTGGGCGTCGGGTGGGCAGCGCTGCCGAGGCCCGCGAAAGAACACGGCCTCGGTCTTGTGCAGCGCCACCTTTAATCCCAGGCGGCGGATCCTCTCTGCAACCAAGGATCCGCCAGCCGAGGCCAGACAGGCCGCGTCCCCAAAGTTCCTCCCCCGGGCAGTGAGGAGAGTGTCATCCGCGTAGCAGATGACACTCGTGCCCGGGAGGGAGGGACCACACACGAAGTGTGGCTGCATTGCAACCCGACACTCTATGACCAAACATGGCAGGGTCGCCATGTAAAGGTTGGGTATTAGAGGAGAATTAAACGCTCTGACTGCTGGTTGATAACTGACTCATTTATTAGTAATTATTGCTATTTAAGTACACGTGTAACATACATAGGTATAGGCAAACATTAGAACATAGCTTATACACTACAAGGGCTCCCCGCAGCAAACCTAACCTTTTTTTTTTTTTTTTTTTTTTTTTTTTTTTTTTTTTTTTTTTTTGGCGCTGGGAAAAAATGCATTACGCACACCCTCCCATCGGGGGATGGAAGGGTAGTGTGGGACTCCCCGGTCTGAGACCGGTATACCCACTAAAACGACCCAGCGGCATTCCCGCTTCGTCCTAGTGGCGGGGGACTGGGAAACCGGCACAGCCTTTACGTCCAGTCCTCCGCCGACGATGACCCGCACAGCGGACCTCACGCCCCCCCCGTGGGGAGGGGGACGGGCCCGGGAATGACAGACGAAGGTGGTGACGGGTGCAATGCGGGCGAAGGCACCCCCGCGCCTGTCGCCCGCCCGTCGCCACCATGAAGAGGGAGACCGCGTCTTCTCCGACCTCTTCTTCTTCTGCGGAGCGGCGCTGCGAGAGGGTCTTCCTCCCGCGCGCGCTCCGCCGCCTCCTTTTGCGAGACTACGTCCTCGCAAAAGGAGGCGACCGCTGACCAGGCCCCCTCGCTCCCCAGCATGGCGTTGACCACACCGGGAAGCGAGAGGTCCTGTCCGATCTCCGCGATCAGACTGCGGCGCGACTCGGACCAAGCTGGGCACACCTCGAGGGTGTGCTGCGCCGTGTCCTCCGCCGCGCCGCAGTCGTGGCACGCCGGGGCTTCCTCCCTCCCGATCCGGTGCAGGTACGTTCCGAAGCAGCCATGCCCGGACAACACCTGCACCAGACGGAACGAGAGGAAACCATGGGACCGCTCGAGCCAGGCCCGGAGGACCGGACCGAGCGCGTCCAACGTCCGGCGGCCAAAGGCGGCGGTGGCGAGGTCCTCCGTCCAATGGAGAACGATGGCGTCCTTCGCCTCCCGACGCACGGCCTCCCGCTCCTCGGCGACGGGGCGCTCCCCGAGCGCCCTGCGATGCGCCGTCCACTCATACACCCTGGCCAGCACCCAAGCCTCCAACTCCCAAGGAGGGGTGCCGGCCAGAGCGCACGCCGCCGAAAATCCCACCGACCGGTAGGCCCTCGCCACCCGCAGTGCAATGGCCCTTTGGGGCTTGCGGATGGCGGTCGCGTTCTCCCTCCTGTGGAGGGAGTCCGCCCAAATGGGGGCCCCGTACAGGGCCATGCTCCGCAAGATGCCGGCATAGAGGCGCCGGCATTTCGCCTTGGGCCCCCCCAGATTCGGGAGGAGCCACGAGAGGGCGTCCGCGGCCTTCAACAGGCGCGTCGACAGCCCGCTGAAATGCGGGCCGAAGCGCCACCTGTCGTCCAGCACCAGGCCCAGATATTTCATCCGGGGCTGGACCTCTATACGGACGCCCTCCACGACGATGTGGGCGTCGGGTGGGCAGCGCTGCCGAGGCCCGCGAAAGAACACGGCCTCGGTCTTGTGCAGCGCCACCTTCAATCCCAGGCGGCGGATCCTCTCTGCAACCAAGGATCCGCCAGCCGAGGCCAGACAGGCCGCGTCCGCGAATCTCCTCCCCCGTGCAGTGAGCAGGGTGTCATCCGCGTAGCATATGACACTCGTGCCCGGGAGGAGGGCTCCCCGCAGCAGCCAATCGAACCCGATGTTCCACAGCGGGGGCCCAAGCACCGACCCCTGTGGAACACCGGACTCTGCGCCGTACCGCCTCACTGTGGCCGCCTTGTCTACGAGGAGGACCTCTCGGTCCTCCAAGTAACTGGCCAGGAGGCTCCGCAGATATTGGGGCACTCCGTGATACCGGAGCGCCTCCAATATCGTCGAGTGGGGCACGGAGTTGAAGGCATTGGCAATGTCGAATGACACCGCCAGCACTCCGTCCCCCGCCTCGACTGCCTCCTTCACCTGACCCTTGAGTAGGGCCAGCGCGTCGATCGTCGAACGCCCACGACGGAAACCGAATTGGGCGTCCGACAGATCCGGTCCCACATCCCGCAAATGGCTACCGAGCCGGGAGGCGACTATCCCCTCGAACAATTTACCGACCTCATCGAGCAACACGACGGGCCGGTATGCCGAGGGGGAGTCCACCGGGCGTCCCGCCTTTCGGAGGAGGCAAAGCTGCCCCTCCTTCCACAGTTTCGGGAACTTCCCAGCCGTAAAGCACGCGCTGAAAAGGTCCCGAAACCTGTCCTCCATCTCGGAGGCAGCTATTGCCACCACCCGTGCGGGGACGCCGTCCGGCCCGGGGGCCGTCTTCTTGGCGCGGAGGCTGAGTACCCCCGCGTAGATCTCCGCCGCCGTCACCGGGGGGACCTCCTCCTCCGGCGAAGCCGCCCCTTGCGGGGGATCCATTGTTGGTGGGGCGAAGTCGGTCCTGCGCGGAAACAGGGACCGGACCACCCCATCCAGCAGTGCTGGCTCGAGGGTCTCCGACAGTGGGGGACCATAGGGGCGGAGCTGGTTCCGCGCCGCCTTGTATGGCCTCCCATAGGGATCCCTGTCGAGACCCTCCAGCATTTCGGCCCTCGCCGAGTCTTCTGCAGCGCCCATTGCAGACTTGAGGACCGTCGTCGCCTCTCGGTAGCAGGCGTATAGGCGGTCCTCTTCTGCCCGGACTCGGTTCTGGGCGCTGCGCCGTCGACTCCGCGCGTAGGCCCTTCTGGCCGCCACGCAGGCGGCCCGGAGTTCCGACAGCTCCTCCGTCCACCAATAAACGGCGCGACGGGGAGGCGGACGGCGAGACCGAGGCATGCTGGAATTGCACACCTCGGTCAGGGCCCCTCTTAGCCGAACCGCTGCGGCGTCTACGTCCAGGACCTCAACAGGGGGCGACAGCCAGTCCTGGAGGAAAGCCGCCTCCCTGGCTGCCTCCCGGTCCAGGCGGGTGAGTGCCCACCGCGGGAAGGGAGATTGCCCAGCGCGGGCCATCCCCCCCCCCTGGGTGGAGATGTCGAACCGCACGTATCGGTGGTCCGACAAGGTCTCCACCATCTCAACCCGCCAGTTCACGACGCGGGCGGCCAGCGCGGGGGTGGCAAACGTGACGTCCACCACCGACCCACCCCGTTGCCGCACACACGTGTGGACCGTCCCCCTGTTCAGGAGGGACATACCGCTTGAGGCCGCCCAGAACTCAACGGCGCGTCCCCGGACGTTGCACCCGGCGGCCGGGTTGCCCCAGGCTGCCGACTTGGCGTTCAGGTCGCCCAACACCATGACCTGGCGAGGCGCCGCCCTCCCTACGACTGCAGTGAGGACCTCCAGGAAATCCTCAAAGTCCGAGAGAGGGCGGTTTGGGGAGAAATAGACCCCGACCAGGGCCATGTCCCCCCCCCACGCGGCGGCCACGTATCCCGGTCCCCTCTCTAAGAGCGAGAGGGGAGGGGAGTCCGTGGAAGACCGCGCCACCAATGCCACCAGGCCGTCCCGGTCACCCAGCCAACGGCCAGGGACCGAGTAAGGCTCGGCGACCACCGCCAAGTCCACCAACCACTCAGCCATCGTCTGCATCAGCAGATCTTGGGCTGCCCTGCAGTGGTTGGCGTTCGCCTGAAGGATGCGATGTTCGACTATATCCATCAGTCGGACATCGCACCCCCCTCCGCAGCCGCCGCAGGAACGGCGGTACCAGCAGCCGCAACAGGCCCGGTTGGCGCCTGTACTTTGCCACGTTTAGGGGGAGGATTGCAGTTCCTCCCCTTCATCACGTGGCCTGCTGGGCAGCCACTGGCAGCACACACCGCGCAGTGCGGCGTGGCGGCCTCGCAGGAGGCGGCCTTGTGGCCCTCCTTGCCGCAGCGGTAGCACGTGTCCGTCCTGTCCACCGTGGACGGACACAAGGGCCGGGTGTGTCCGATGCCGAAGCACCGGAAACACCGTAGAGGCTGGTCCTCGAGTGTCCGGACTGCACCCGAGCTGAATCCTACCAAAAGACGTCCCTTGGCAAGGACGGCTTTGGCAGCGGCGATTGGGCACTCGAGGCGAATGGTGCCCATGCCGCCGCGGCCGGGCCTTATGTCCCGGCCTTGGACTGCCGCGACGCCACAGCCCCCTATCGCTGCGATCGCCGCCACCACCTCCTCCTTGGTGACGGAGTCATCGAGGTCCGTCACCTCTATGGCCGCCGACTTGACAGGTCGGGCCACCTTGGCCGAATCTGCGATGACCTCTTGCAGCTTTGCTGCGAAGAGGTCCGCATGGGCGCTCCCCTCTGCTCCCGGGAACTCAAAAATTCGAGCCCCGGCTTGGGTCCTTCGGCAGGACACACTGCCGATGCCCAGTTGATTGGGATCGGCATTGGCACGCGCCCGCACCAAAATCGACGCGTACGTTTCCCCTCGCTCCACAGCCTCCGCGGTGAGCGTCACCACGACGGCCGCGGTTTTGGGGGGGACTAGCTGCCTCCCTTTCCCTTTCTTCTTCCCCTTTCCCGTGCCGGTCGTCTGCAACTGGCTGGGAGCTGTGGTGGCGGGGACGGCAGGGACGGCCGTCGCCGACTTTTTACCCTTCCCCTTTCCCTTGCCGGTCGTCTGTGACTGGCTGGGAACGGTGGTGGCGGGCACGGCAGGGACGGCCGTCGCCGACTTTTTGCCCTTCCCCTTACGGACCACTTCCGTCCACTCGTTGGACGGGGTGGTTGAGGGCAGAAGGGCGTCTTCCGCCTGGGAGGAGGACGGCCCCGGCTCGCACTGCCTCTTGTCCGCCGCAAGCGGCGGTCGGACGCGTTGCTCCGGCAAGAGCCGGTCTTCGATCCCTGCGAAGCAGGCTCTTGTGAAGGCCCTCTCCTCCATTATAACCTTGCGGATGATATCCTCAAGGTTGGAGGCGGGGCCCTCTGCCGCAGGGCTCGACTCGGCCTGTCGTGGCCGGGCCGTGACTTCGGCCAGCTTCTGATGAAGCTGGCTGACCTCCGACTGCAGGCGATCTATCCTCGCCTGCAGTTGCCGCGTCTCGTCGGTGGCCTTTCGGTGGACCAGCTCCGCGACTACACCGCGCATGCTCGCGGCCCGGCATTTAAGGGCCTTTTGTATGGTCCCCTTCAGGTTGGAGGACTTAGAGGCGACCTCCATAATCTCCTCCTCGTCCTCCTCCGCCATCCTCTCCAGCTCTGCCAGAGAGTGGTCCGCGTATATTACACGGGACGCACCGTACCCGGATTTGGCCCGGGCGACGTGCGCCCGTTTCTCCTTTGCGGCCACCCTCTCTTCCAGCTCTTGCTGGAGCTGTGCCCGCCGAGACAGATCCAGCTGACGTTGGGCATCCAAGAGCCCAACGTCGTGGGTAAACGTGGCTGCCGTCGGCTTTTTAGCCTTTGACAGCCTCGTCGACCCCGAGGCCGAGGAGCCCTCGGACCCCCGGCCCCGCTTCCGCGACCTAGAGTCGTCCGCGTCCGACACACTAACAGGTGAGTCGTAGTCAGACGACTCGTCCGCCCCTCCGAAGAAGCTAGCCGCAGACGGCGCGCGGCTAGTTTCTGACGCCGGAGCGTCAGAGAGGCCCTGAGAAGGGCCTTTGGGTTGGCCCTGAGAAGGGCTTTTTGGTTTTAAAAACCGCGACTTGGACTTTGCGTCCGACTTAGAACCGCGCGGCCGCTTCCCCCAGAACTTGGAGGGACCAGCCGCAACAGATTGTGGTGACACTGTCAGCCTCTCCAGAACCACCAGGGGCTCTGCTGGAGCAACTGCTCCCGTCTTCAATGACGCAGTGCCAGAGTCTGACTCTGCGTCCGCCTTCTCTACAACTTTTTTGTTTTTGATTAAATCCATAGAATTCCCACGAGTATGGGGGATATAAAACGTCCATCCGGGCAGTGCCCCCTGTACCCGGATAAGCCTTTAACATTTATAACCCGCCAGGGGGTCGGCCGGTACCCTGGCGGGGGTCGCACTAAAGACTGATTGTTCCATGGGAACACCCGTCAGCCATACATCCCCTCACGGTGCGCCGCCGCTTGAGATTCGGGGTAACTTTTTATAGAGGTTTTCTACCTCGCGGTCCGGGCGGTTAAGCCAAGACCCTCGGTCCCGATCGAAGCCGCGAGACATGATCCACGACACTCCGATGATGGGATTACGAGTACGACGGGGACAGAGAGGGAAGGCGTCCCTCACTGTCTGCTCGGAGGCAGGGTGAGTGCACTCCGAGCCCGTCCTTGCTCCTCCGCTGTGCCCTCTGCTTTTCAGAGGGTCACGACGAAAGCGCCCCTCTTGTCCAAGTTGGACCCCTCCTATGTCAGAATATTGGCCACAGACAGTAACATTCCCCGAAGAATAAGAATCTCTTCCTATTCCTTGGGGAAGGCCACTGCCCGCGCCCAGGGTGCACCGTCCCAGCCAGCTGCTGTTCCCTCCAAACGAATCGAGAGGGACCGGCAGCCGTCGGGCCCACGAGGAGGTTTTCTGACCCAGCACCCCCAGCAAACCTAACCTAACCTAACCTAACCTAACCTAACCTAACCTTACTCTTGATAATAATTGAGGGTGCCCGTATTTACGGGCACACCAATGATCCTGCGGGACAAGGACGTAGTAATACCCCGCCAACCGCGCGCGGGGGTGCAGCGATTTCCTCAATGCTCCTCCTAACTGTTTTTCTTTCTCCCCCGTGACTAACCTAGAGCTAGAGGTCCTTAAATATTTTATTTTACCTCTATTAAGTCTAAGGCTGTGGGCTGTGATGGGGTCAGCCGAACTACCTATGCTATCTTTTATGATTGAGAACTAAATTCCAATTATTACTGTCATCATCAGTTAATCTCTGCAGACTGGTGGTTTCAGACGTCCCGGAACTGTACCCGATTCATGGTGCCTAGTGTTATTGTGCTGGATTGTAATTTCAAGTTATTTGTTAGTTCGATAAAAGCAGTGTACCGTGTGAAGTATGTGTTTTCATAGCACGAAACCCATGTTCTGCCCACATGATTAAAGTCTACATAAACATATGTTACCTGACACAAACGGGTCCCTAGACAAGTGACATCCTATCACGCAAACCATAAAATAGGAAGCGCTATAAATATTTTAGATTAACTAAGCTAACGTTATAACTCGAGGGTATAGGATTAATTTTACAAATAAAAAAAACGTAAGTAAGTAAAATTAATGAATACCCTCAAATTTTACATCTACATCTATCGATTAGACAGAGAACTAAAGATAAGTGACTCGGACGATACCAATTACCAATTTCATCGCAAAATTCAAGAGCTCAGAATCCAATGTTGTAGCAGTGTATCATTTTAAAACCTGAGGGTTAGGACACAATGACGCTGTCTGTACCACTCATTAAGTTTAAATAAATAAATAACAAGGCTTCTTCTGGTTTATCTCATTCCAACGTCGACTTTGTCACTGTGACCTCAGACCTTCACTAGAGATAAGAGCAATTGTAAATCAAGTTATAATGCGGGGGCGGCCGCGCCGACTGTATAATGTCAAATTTATGATTAACTAGCTAACCGGCGCAACTTCGTTTGCGTCACATTTTCCCCGTTTTCGCAACATTTTTCATTGCTGTTCCACTTCCATTGGTCGTAGCGTGAAGATATATAGCCTATAGCCTTCCTCGATAAATGGGCTATCTAACACTGAAAGAATTTTTCAAATCGGACTAGTAGTTTTGGAGCCTATTCAATGCAAACAAACAAACAATCAAATCTTTCCTCTTTATAATATTAGTTTAGATGACTTTGTCTTGGTTGGGTTCGGCCGTAGAGCGTTACTGTCATAATATTTCCCTTGTATGTCCAGTGCAATTTGTACAGTGCGTACAGGAACCGTTCAGTGTGTTGGATGTTAGGTTGGTCGTTTGAAAAAGCTCTATATCTCAAAAACTGAATACCAAGTTTATTAAAACTAATTTTCGTTTAAGTTTTTTAAGTTCTGCATACCTAAATTATTTCAGAATTTTCCTCTTCTAACTTTAGAAATCAAAGTTTTACAATTTTTGAAGCATGACAAAAAAAAAAGCAAACGGGTTGCACTCCGGGAGTGCCGGCAGAAGTGAAAACTTGAATATTAACGTTGTGCATTTTTGATATTTTGGGAATAATTTTGTGACTTTTTCGAATTGATTTAATTTTCAGTATAAAATACTATCATTTATGTCGTAAAATACAATCTTCATTTATTGCGCTATCGTACATAAACATGACAATATATATAACATTAAAAATTTAACAAAGAACATTTTTATAAAATGGCGCCAATCGTAAAAGAATATAAGCAGAGATTTTTTTTTTGTTTTCTTCACCCATTTTGGGTAACTATGCCCATACAGCCAAGTCTTCAGTAATTTTTTTTTATTGATATGAAATGAAAATGAAATTTAATGAGATGAAATGAAATGAAACCTAACCTAACTCATTGAATCAAATCATTAAATCTGATATTGAAACAAATTAGTAGCTTCTGTTTTCTAAAAAGAAGCTACTAATTTATATTTGCATCAATCAAAAACTTCGATAATATTTTTTTAGTAAAAACTTCGTGGTTGGTTTTTTTCTTTTTAATAGACATTATTTTGACAGTTGGGAAAGAGAACGCACGAGTTCGGAAAAGATAAAGAAAAAGCTCGAGTATGTAATAGCCCACATCCCGAACGCTATACGTCCCTGCAATACGCCACTTTTTGAGCAACTGTATTAAAATAGTATATTTCATTACGAGTACGGAAAGCCTGTCATTGCAAAGAGTTCCGACAAATGTCTACCCGAGCCGAGGCGCAGCCGAAGGTGAGGGTTGACAGTCGGAAAAAGTTGCAATGACGGTTCCGCACGTGTACTTAGTACAGGTTACCAGATGAAAAAATCAAAAGTCCGGAGAAAAGTCCTGATTTCCATTGAAAAATACTGAGATTTTACAGTTTGAGAATTTTACACATCGATGATGTGAAATTGTTCGATGACGTTGCAGCTCTGAATAGTTTTTAACAAAACAAGAAGCATTTTTGACTTAATGCTTCATGCGTTGTGGGCCACCATTTTCAATACGTATTTCACGATTACCAGAGATAATGCGTATTTGACAATATATTTTGCAATTACAGCCCAGAATGCAAACATAGAAAGAGTTTTTTCTATCATGGGGGCTCAATGGTCGAATGAAAGAAACCGTTTAACGGTGTCTTCAGTTCGAGCAATACTTTTGATTCGATATAATTTGAAGAGCTTAACATGTGGGGCTTTTATAAAACCATAATTAAAGAAAAAACCTTACTTAAAAATGTATCTTCACATATTAAGTATGATAAAACTGATTAAGTACCTACCTACTTGGATAAATAAGTACTGATTTTAATTGTGCAATTATTACCAAAGGGAGATTGTTTTAGTTTGTTTAAGTTTTTATCAAAGATATCTTTAAAATGTAAGCTGTATTTTATTGAAAATAAAAAATCCTGAGATTTCATGAGATTTGCGAAATCCAGCCGAAATCCTGAGAAGAGTCCAGAAATCCTGAAATCTCAGGACAAATCCTGAGATATGGTAACCCTACGTGTACTGAACAACTATTTTTAATACAGTTGCGAAAAAAATGAAGCAATTTAATAAAGAACATTTTTGGAAAATGGCGCCAACCGTAAAAGAATATAGGCAGAGTTTTTTTTTGTTTTCTTCACCTATTCTGGGTAGGCAAACGGAACTATACAGCCAAGTCTTCAGTAGATTTTTTTATTGATATGAAATGAAATGAAAGCTAACCTAACTCATTGAATCAAATAATTAAATCAGACATTGAACCAAATTAGTAGCTTCTTTTTAGAAATATTTGCATGAATCATAAAAACTTTTGTTTTTTTTTTTAGTAAAAACTGCTTGGTTGGTTTTTTTTTATTTTTAATACACATTATTTTGACAGTTGGGAAAGAGAACGCACGAGTTCGGAAAAGGTAAAGAAAAAGCTCGAGTGTGTAATAGCCCACATCCTTACTCTTCACAAAAGTGCACAAAGCCGTTAAAGAAGTTTTCACTTCAAAAAATCTTGATATACTTTTTAATACCTATCGATAGAGACCCCACACAGTTATGTACGTAGATTTTTTTTCTCAACCTTCACTAACATACATTATATGAAGGACCCTTTTTTCATTAAAATGCACCTTCTTAGTCTCCTTTCAATTGTGTGGTGCCCAATAGTCTCGGAGAAGAAATTCTGTGACATACGGATGGATAGACAGACAGACAGACGGACAGACCGAATCCATCATGGCAACGGAACCCTCTGTATGTAGGTATAGTCAGTTTTCTGTACAAATAAAATAAATGAAACCAAGTACGTGTGTCTGATGCTTTATTAGATGGAGAAGGAAACCCCGACCCCAACTAAAATAAATATCATTTATCATTCAAACATCCAGCGAGCTACCGCCCAAATTATCCAAGCGTGACAACAATTCATTGCGGTTGGTTGTCATGGCTACGCCCTCTAAGCTTTATAATGATCCAAGGCGTTTGACGTTCGTGGATTGGCTACATGAAAGCGACTTTGTTAGGGAGTTCGTCAAGTCTTGGACTTGGACTCACGCCCCCTCGGATTTACGGATTAGTGAGAAGGGTAGAGAAGCGCGGCCGTGGATTTTATTCGAGAACGGAACAAATATTTTGTTTGTTGTAATCATAGAAAGAGATTTGTTTTTTACACTTTCTAGGAATAGAAGAGGACACGATAGAAACAGAGCTCTGCCGCGCTGTTTTGAGCAATTACAGTTGACTCTCGTTGATTCGAAACTATTATCGAGTGTTTGAAATATCAAATGGTTCGAAATTTTTGAGAGAAAATTAATAAAATTTCGAATTATTATTATTAGTGTTGATCAATTATTATTTATTAACAACTATTCTTTAACAATGTCAAAAGTTTAGAGGTACATTCGTGTACATGATATTCATAATGTGAATTAAGTAATTAATCTTTCGAAAGAAATCTGTTAGGTATACTGGTTTGCTTCAAAGCACATTGCTGCTGCTCAGACTGCTCAATAACTTTTTCTATGAGAACGAATCATAACAAAAACAAAGGCTGGTGTACGATGATACAAGTTTGAACTTGTCTCAAAATGTACTTACAATCTTTCTGTCTTTTTCTCTGCAACGTTGGACTGTCGAGCCTCTGACGCCGATGAGTTCGTTTGTTACGTAGCAAATGCTTTTTTCGTTAGAATTAGCAAGTGCATAAAAATGAATTGATTTAGTTCGAAATATAAAGAAATTTTGTAGGGATAACTTTGAATTATAGAGAGGTTCGAATTATCGCAAGTTTGAAACTGGATAACTGGTAAGGTTGCATAAATAAAGAGTGCGGACAATATAATGTGTGATATTATAAGTTTTGATAGGAGCACCGTGGTCAGGGAGTGGGGGTGGGAGCTCGCGAGCGAGCTGTCACGTTGAACACGAGTGAAACGACTACTGTGATTTTAAATTCTATTTTGCGTAAAAAACAATCTAATGATATAGTGAAATATACTGTGGTGTGCCTTTTAAAACTATTTAAGTGACTGTGAAATTGTTAGGTATGTTATGGGAGACAAGTGAAACTACGGGCTGCTGTTAGCACACTGTTTAATTCCACGACGGTTGGCCGGGTGCGCGCGCACGCACACATGTATGCGCGCACACATACATAACATTTCCTCCCCTTAGTACACTTATACTCTAAACAATAAAAATAAGTTGTAATGTGTCTACACTAATACATAACTTAAAAATAGGACTTATAATCTACACGTGGAATGTTCCTTAAAAGTCTATTCGCACATCTTGATACCGGGGTACCCGGCTCAATTGTTGCGGGGGGTGAAGACGGCGAGATTGACACAACCCTTTCCTCTCCCGCGGGTACAGGGTCTTGAGCCCGGTTTATTGGTGTATAACTACTGTCCAAGTCATCAAAGTCATAGGTTTGTTGTTTTTGAGGAATATTTTCTTTACACATTGTTAATTGGTTTACATGTTTTTTTACTTCGGACCTTGTATTTGTGTCTTGAACGACGTACAATACTTTCCCTATTTTCTTTTGGATAATTCCCTTGCAGCAATCAAGTTTGTTTTTGTTGTTTTAAATTTCTTATATAATACTTGGTCACCCGGTTTGAACACTTGTTTGTTTCTTCCCCCGTATGACTTAATCTGCGAGCACTGTTGACGAGTAACATTATCAGTGGGGGTTGTGAGCGAGGCCGACGCTTTTTGTGGGTCAAATACTTAGATCCAACCGTGATCTAAGCTTTCGCCCATAAACTAGCTCAGCCGGTGAAAAACCTGTGACAGAATGAACCGAATTTCTGTAATCAAAAAGGTACTTTAAAACCATTAACTTTTGCTTTGCAGTATGTTGTGACGAGATAATGCTGGTTTTGATGCCTTTTTTTACAATTTTAACAAAGCTCTCTGCTTGTCCGTTACTTGCTGGGTTATAAGCCGGTGATGTCAAATGAGTTATGCCATTTAGCGAGCAAAAAATCCTAAACTCGAAAGACGTGAATGCCGTACCGTTGTCACTGACTATTGTGTGTGGTAGGCCGTACTTTGACATGAAATCGAATAAACCCACTTGCTGTATGCGTCTACCACTATCAGGAATGTTTGATTATTAAACGGCCCGAGGAAGTCGATGTGTATTCTATGAAATGGTATTGGTGGGTACTGACACGGAGCGAGAGGCGCTCGCCCTGGGGACGGCCGTAATTGTTGGCATACCTCGCAGGAAAGAATCATTGTTTCCAATGCTGCATCTATACCCGGAAACCAAAACCGGGATCTGGCTTCGGCCTTCGTTTTCACAATACCCAAATGTGAGCTATGTAATTCCTCCAATACCTTAGTACGTAATGTTTCGGTAAGAACTACTTTATGACCCCTCATTAGACATCCTTTTTCGTAAGACAATTGTGTTTTACATAAATAATATGGTTTAATATGCAAATCTGATAATAATTTCCCAGGCCATCCATTCTGTACGTTATCAATCACCCTCTTTAAAGTAACATCTTTAGCGGTTTGTTCGCGTAACTCGTCTAAGGTCACCGGCATAGGCGGCATATTACCCTCGATAACAAAGTTGACGTACGTCGCGCGGTCTAAAGCAAGCGCGGCGGCGGCGGCGGCGTGCGTGTCGTCCTTTTCCTCCGCCTTTGACCTTCAACTCTCACAGCGTATACTCGCCCGTGATAAATAATATGCGCTATTTTCGGCACTGCGAACATATTCGATGGAATAATTATAGGCACTTAAAAACATTGCATACCTTTGCAACCTGTTGGCCGTTACCTCCGGTATTCCCTTATACGGGCCAAATATTGAAATCAGTGGTTTATGGTCAGTGCGTTATATGAATGGTTCTGATCGCCCGTACAAGTATTAAACAAAATAACCAATAAAATAAATATTAATAAATAAATATTAATAAAATAAATAAATATTAAGCAAAATAACCATAAGTACAGAAAATTCTTTTGCATCCTTGTCAGTTGATATGACAACGAATACTCTTCTAACACGTCTTACGATAAACATAACATAAGTAGCCCTCAACTACAACTTAATGAAAATGAAACATTAACAGAATTAGGGGCATTAGTTAACACCTTGCGGAGGAAATTGGCATCTGCGGATAGTGAAATTGAAAACTTAATAACCGAGAATACTTCACTTAAAAATATCATTATTAACAATGAGAAAGTTATAAACAACCTGAAAAAAATATGTAATAGTACTCTTAGAAGAGTTTCAACCGTTATTAGAAGGGAAAGTATAAATAAAGGCAAATTAAATTATTCCTTTGAAGAAGATTACTTGCTTCAGGAACGAAATAAAGCCGAGAAACAAATCAAAAACACAACACCTAAATCTATACATATAATAAATCTGTTGAAAAATCGTTTTTGTACATCGAATATATTTCCAAAAAAAATTGCCAGGGTGTTAAAAGGACAACCAACAGAACCCATTTCCAGCATTTTTAGAATTTTTGTCGGTTTGTCTGTTTATTTGTTCGGGCATCACGTAAAATGTACAAAAGCAATGTAGACAACTTTTATACACAACAATTGTGCGTAACTTGAAGTAACATTTAGTTTTTGTTTCATTGCAATCTGTGCTCTCTGTCAATAGATATGATATGATGAATTTAAACTGTTCGAGAAGAACTTATCATCAGTACGTCAGGTAAGATACATTCAACGACATCTATTGGACTAAAATGGTATCAATGAACAAAAGTGTGCTCACAAGATTACTTTTAAATCGAATGACCAGGGTTTTCAAAAAGTTATGATAGGAAAAGGTACACTTAATGGCGCTGCTTTGATGATCTACGTAGCAGAGTGTTTGTTCGATTGATTTTCATACATTATATTTTGGCAGTTTAACTCCATGCTCAATAGATGGCGTTGTGCATTTGTCGCCATTTTCTGAATCGCGATGTTAAGATTTTCCGTGAAAGAATGACTATCGGCCGAGTTAAATCGTTGTTTTTTCATCAAAAATAGTAGCGCACATAGGTTACACAATCACTCTGGATCTAGATAATAATCCCAATCGATGTATTTAATAAACTTCCCATCTTAATTATTAATCTGTTGATACCCTCGGTATTACTGCCGCAAATCATAGTTTCTGGACTTTCTGAATTTATTTTGGAATTTTATTTTATTACATGCACAACACTTATATAATATTGCGAATGGGTTGCCTTATTAAACTAAGTCAATGCTAACTTTTTATTAAAACCTTATGTTTTTTCCCCAAACCAAACGGAAATCATTATTGAAAGAAAGTACAAAACATATGGGCCAAGAATTGGTTGTGTCTATATATTTGTCCCTATACTACAGGGCTGTAAGGTATAAATAGATGTGTTGATACTATATGTAAACTATGTGTTTTCTTATTAAAATATGCATTTAAAAAACAGATAGGTAATTTTATTACAAACACGAATAAAGTTATGGTCAAATTAAACTAGGTTAAAAAAGTAAGTAGGTACATGTTTTTTCATGGCACGTCTCTAACGTTTAAATGTGACTGCACCTGCATTTGAACTTCGGAGCAAAATACTGATAATAGTCAACATAATTTTATTATGGTCAATAGATGAAGGGCTTGCTTCGACAGTATTTGTTACATTACAGATCTGCGTGATGCCTGTGTCAACGTTTCAACTTATTTTCGTCCGACCAGTCCTTGGAAAATTATCCGCTGTCTATCATCGGAAATACAAGATCTAACATTGTTGCTCTGTTCTTCTTCTTCTTTCGCATCGATGGTACGTCATATGAGATTATTAACACCCAGGTGGCTACGTTATTTGCGGTTTCAGTACCAGTTTTGACAGAAGGTCCTCTAAAACGCAGGGACACTTTAGACACAAGTCAGCCATGGTCTGGTCGGGAGCCCCGTATTCACATTGAGCTGCTATAACACGTACAACCATAGAAGTACATGTCTATTAAGTATCACTATATATCTATAATATCTGCCTAGCCTTTTCCCAAACTATCTTGGGGTCGGCTTCCAGTCTAACCGGATACAGCTGAGTACCAGTATTTTACATGAAGCGACTGCCTATCTGACCTCCACAACCCAGTAACTGGGTAATACGATACCCCTTGGTAAGACTGGATGTCAGACTTTTAGCGTCTGACTCCTCGTAACCACTGTCAAAGATCTACAAATGACAGCCGGGACCAACGGCTTAACGTACTTTCCGAGGCACGGAGGAAACTCGATATGTAATTATGGTCACCCATCCACAGACCAACCTCGGCAAGCACGGCTTAACCTTGAAGATCGACTTGGGCGGCTGTTATTACTTAGCCACGAGCTCCTCCTATTAAGTATCAGTATGGTTAGAATATTACGGATTTACGACTAAACTGTTTTGAAAACTTGAGTAACATAAATTAGGTGAGTGCGGCCAAAATGGACAGATTTCATAAGTGCGCAATGAATGCACTAAAATGCGTTGAATAACCAAACTTGGAAGTTCTGCATCTGTGCTGGTCACATTAACATTGCTAAGAGTTCCTTTAATACTTAAAACAAAGATAGTATAGTGTAGTAGTAGTATAGTACACACGGCGACACATCAAGTTATACATCTGCAATATAACCTAACCTCACTTTGTTACCAATGAGAGTTCAGCTTTATTTTGTTTTGCACAGCTTGATTGGTCGCCGTGCGTGCTAACGGGTTTAAGTTTAAACTAACAGTAAGTCAGTTTATAAGTATATTATATGTAGAGTATGTTAGGAACATGCTACGATTTTACGTTACCATGTTTTCCCTGACAATGCTATAAGAATAAGGGGTCACGTGAGCGAAGCCGCGGGCACAGCTAGTCTGAAATAAAAACACAGAAGCTAAGAAGCAAACAGACGACAAAAGGAAAACAACAAACAAATACATTATGCACCTCAGACCCAAACCAAAACAAAACAACTCAAAGTACATGTTTTATAAGTGCCCAAGGCCTATGTAAAATAAAATATTTTGATTTTGATTTTGGTAATAGAGGATAATGTGAAATCTTTCAGGAATAGGTTATGCATTGTTAGTACTAACAAAACAAATAATATTCTGTCCATCGCAGAAGAGACTTTCCCAAACTTACAGATCTGTCACTATGTGTCACCGAAATGTGGATTGCTACAACTTATCAGCACTCTGCATCAAAAAGTCGTGGATTACTCGTTTAACGATTACTGTGTTATTTTAATTGGAGAAGAAGATTTTCAAAACACCAAAAACTATGTAGAAATAACAATAGGATTAAAGAAAACACTGGAAAAAATTTAGCATACTAATATTATTTTGTGACTACCCACTTTCAAACTAAGCGATTATTCGACGATGTTAAACTGGCGTGTCGAAACGTTTAACAACTTAAATTGCTTCAATTAGACGTACTGTCACATAATTATGTAACAGTACCTGACTCTAATTTAAACTTATTCTACGATGTTACTATGTTTTCAAAATACAATAGGAAATTAAATAAAGAAGGAATGAGAAATATTTTCCAACATTTACTGTTACTTATAAATAATGATCTCTCAATGGCACCACTGAAACTTTTACCTGATCTGTCAAATAATGTAAACACAAATGCGGTCACGCAAACCCAATTTTTTCTTTGATCACATGTATGCTATGCATCAGAATATTGCCGGACTTATAAATAAATCTGATCTATTAACCGTGCACTTTCAGGACCTATTAAGCAAACAAATAATTGTAGATGTTATATGCATAACAGAGCATTTTATAATGTCGGGCCAGGAACATCTTCTTCATTTACCTAATTATAGACTTGCTGCATGCTATGCAAGAGACAACATAAAACTGGGTGCAACCTGTATTTTGGTCAAAAACTGGCATGAGTATAAAGAATTACCCGACATGAAACACTCGATTTCAGGAATAATTGAATGTTGTGCACTAAAAATGAAACAACATAATCTAATTATATTATGTATGTATAGACCGCCTAAGCTGAACAACTTAAGTAAATTTTATGACAATTTTGATACTATTCTAAAAGATATTTATGTACTAATCGTCAAACTAAAATAATTGTTTGCGGCGATTTTAATATAGACGTTTTAAAAAATAATAGAATAACCTTGGAATTTAAATGCTTTCTCCAGAATTACAACCTATAACATTGGTTTCATAGCGAATCAATATTATCAAAACTATAAGCTAATTAACCGTATAACATTGGTTTCTTGTGGTTCGCGATATTCGCGAGCGCGCCATACCGTGCGCATTTTGCCGTGTGCATTTGTACAACGGCTCGCGTAGGCGGACTGTCGCTTGCGCGGGCACAGGCAACCCCCGCGGGCTGCGCGGTACTGAAGCGGGGGGAAGGGTAGCCCTCCCGTTTACCGCGTAAAGTAGGTACACAGCTACGTTTGGACAGCGCGTTACACTCTCCCCCTTTTGACCAGGGAAGGGTCTCCCGAGTGGTCAAACAAAATGATGACAAGGGCGCTGCGGTTAGGTCACCTTCCGTGGGCGACCTCTATTACGTTTAGGATTAATCGGCTCAGGACATTCACCCTCCCTAGCATGGTAAGGACGCAAATCTGACACGTGATACTTACCGAAGATTTCTCCTGTCTTATCATGAGCTAGGAGGTAGGTAGTAGGACTCACCCTTTTAGAGATGACGTACGGTCCATCTCGTTTCGGATTAAATTTAGCTGTGACACCCCTTGCGGCATTACTAAGCGTATGGGTCCGCATTAGGACTAAGTCTCCTTCCAAGTATTCATGGGTTGACGTCCGACCCTTATCGGCGTATGTCTTACGGACATCTTGTTGCCGTTCCAGAGTCTCTTTGGCTGTCGAGACACTATCTGCGAGCTTGAGCAGATAAGGCGTAATTTGGGGAACATAATTCTCGGATTCCACTACTGCTCTTAGGTCTGCCTGAGCAGTTAAGGGTGACCGTAGCTCACGACCGAAAGTCAGGTAAGCTGGGGTATGATCCGTAGACTTAGTAACTGAACTATTGAAAGCAAACCGTACAAACGGTAGTACCTCTGGCCAAGTTTGATGGCGACCTTCCACTAAAATGGCGAGCTGAGCCTTTAGATCCCTATTTTTCCGCTCAACGGGATTCGCCTCGGGATGATATAAGGGCACCAGACTTTGTTTGACACCTAGAACAAACATCGCCTTCTGCATAACATCTGCCACAAATTGCACTCCGTTATCAGAAATCATCCGTCTAGGAAGACCAAATCTCATAAATACCTCATTGATCAACGTTTTAGCACACGCCTCTGCTGTAGCTTCGGTGAGAGCGAAGACTTCCACCCACTTACTAGTGGTGTCCTCCACTATGAGGATCCATCTCTCACCTTGGGGTCCTTTAGGCAACGGACCAAAAAGATCAGTTGCGATAGTTTCAAACCTTTGAGACGGGACAGGAGTTTGAAGCAGGCCGGCTGGTTTGAGTGTTGATGGTTTGAAGCGTTGACACTCGATGCAGGTCTTCAAGTACTCGGTTACAAACCGTCTCATACCAGGAAAATAGAAACGTTGCGAGATACGATGTATTGTTCTATCAATACCACCATGAGCGGCGGTAGGCGAGTCATGACATTCGGTCATGACTTCTTTCCGCAGGCTCTCCGGTATGACGAGTTGAGGCTCCTCGGAATCAGTATCAGGTACATACCGATACAGAACACCTTGATTCAGGAGATAGCCTCTCTCAGACCAACGATTTATATTAAGTTCATCATTACCTTCGAGGTCATGGATGATCTTTGCAACTTCCGGATCAGCTAACTGCGCATCACGGGTGGAGGTTGCATTCCAGCGCGGTACATCAACAACAACAGGACAGATAGCCGATTCAGATGCAGGACCATCTGATGTCACGGGACGGCTGAGCGTGTCGGCAAGTACGTTAACCTTACCTGGGGCATAATCGATACGCAGGTCGAAAGATTGTAATTTCAAGGCCCAACGTACTAATCTGCCACTTGGGGACTTGAGGGTAAAGAGCCATTTCAAGGGTTGGTGATCTGTTATCACGTTGACCTGGTGACCATCGATGTAACCTCGGAAACGTTCTACTGCCCACACCACTGCAAGAGCCTCCCTCTCCGTGGTGGAATAATTCTGCTCGGCCGGAGTGAGCAGACGGCTGGCATATTCAATTGGATGTTCCTGATTCGGTGACTCCCCCTGGAGCAAGGCTGCGCCGAGTGCGTAATTACTGGCGTCAGTCCGCAATGTGAATGGTTTCGTATAATCCGCTTGAACAAGAATAGGGGCCGTGGTCAGGAGTTTCTTAAGATTTTCAAAAGACTTACCTTGCTCCGAACTCCATACCCACGCCTGAGACTTCTTAGTTAAGCGAGTAAGTGGTTCAGCCACCTTGGCGAACTCTGGGATAAATTTGCGGAACCATGAGCAGGTTTGGAGGAAGGTGCGAAGTTGCTGGAGGTTTGTCGGTTCCTTCATCTCTAAAATAGCACTTACCTTCTCTTCGTCTGGTGATATACCATCACGGGATATAACGTGGCCAAGGTATTTGAGCCGGTCTCTGGCAAACACACACTTCTCTCGGCTTGCTCGAAGCTTGAACAAACGGAGACGCTCGAATACCGCACGCAGATCTGCTAGATGGGACTCCAGGTCCTCCGAAATAACCAAAAGGTCATCCAAATAACCTAAAATAGTCTTACCGCCAAGAGTAGACCCTGATCTGAAACGATCTATGAGCCTCTGAAACGTCGCTGGCGAATTCTTAAGGCCAAACGGCATACGTTTGAAGCGATACGTACCGAAAGGCGTGACGAACGCAGTTTTGTCACGATCGGCGGTACTTACCTGCCAGTAACCACTGCGAAGATCTAGAGAGCTCATTACACAACCCTTCTTGGTCGACTGTAAGAGCTCGTCAATACGCGGCATTGGGTATGCATCCGTCTTAGTGACCGCGTTCAACTTTCGGTAGTCGACACAAAACCTATACGTACCATTACGTTTCGGTACCAAGACGCACGGTGCTGCCCAGGCGGATTCACACTCCTCGATCACGTCTTCCGCCAACATCTTATCTAACTCGGCGCGCATGATTTGCTTCTTGGCAGGCGTAACGCGATACGGAGGCAAAGCAATAGGCGGATGGTCGCCGGTATCTATGTGGTGTTCCGCAAATGGAGTCGGCTCTCCGACTATATCGAAAATATCGGAGTACTCACATAGAAGATTCTGCAAACCACCACGCTCCTCCTCAGTCAACAGAGCACCCTCATCTTCCCTCAGTAGGTTGAGAGAGGCACACTCCACCACCTCGCGAGAACTCTCCGTCAGTAGGGGGTGAATGACCTGAGGCCGATCAGCTGTATACCATGTCATAGAAGAAAAATTCAAGACCAACTTAGACTTAGTAATGAAGTCTATCCCTAATAGCGTTTCGTTGTTTGTGGCATCGGGAAACACAACAAACTCAACAGGAATACACAAAGACATACAATTTACATTAACACATGTTAACAACACAGTATTCGTACGAATACTACCATCAGCAAGTCTAACCGACATAGTCTGCGATTTAAATTTAACATTTAAACGTAAAAGAAGTGCATACAGCGTTGAACCCGCGATACTACGTCGGGCAGCAGTATCTACAGGGTGTAACGGAAAGGGTATATACATACCAAGGGCACGGCTTCTTTGGATGATAACAAACGATATGGCAAGGGTTTTTTTAATCATATCTTCCTCATGTTCGGAAGTTGTGAAATTTTTTGTACATTGATACCAGAAACCAAACTTTTCAAATTAAAATAAGCACATCACTAGCAGTAAGTCAGCTGATCGGTGTCAGTGAACTATTTGTAAGTAAAAATAAACCTCTTACTTCTGGTATTTCTGAATAAAAGGTTCCGCATGTTTATTTTTTGTTTACAAAATATTATTACTGACTTTTCCAAAACTTTGATTATGTTTGTGAACTAGCTACAATACAATTAATTGTTCTAGGTATCAAAATTTAACGAAATAATATTTAGATACCTGCTTGCATTTTCACGTACCATTTACACACTTGTTGGTTTTTACGTAGTTGTCCTTTTGTAGAAGATTACTTTGTAGATAATTATTATCTAAATAGTAATCTTCCACCCACCGCCCACCTTACCATCGTACCTTCAACACGGTTAATACCTAATTCAAAAACAACATTCCTGTAATTTCCTAACGTTATTCCTAACCTTGTATTTTGGTGGCCATAAGGATGAACGATGTTTTGCTTTAAATTGATAACCTTTCCGGCGTAATTTCATTCAGATGGTACAGACGTAGTCGGTTAGAAACTCATTACAAAAACAAAATACGACGCCAAGCGATTAATTTAAATACAACAAATATTTCAATCTTTGCTTAGTACGAACATAAACAATGCGGACGAGTTAAAAAGTGTCCGTCATATGTATGTAATTGATCTTGTTTGAATATTTTTAACACATAAGATCCAGGAGATTCGATTCACCTTACTATTGAATTGATTTGCTTGAAGATCGCATTAAAACGAATTGTTTCGAAAAATTGTCAGCTGGTACTGTACCATTGAATTGATCTTAAAATCGAATCCTTACATGCATCCAGCAGGAATGAATTGCTTAAATAAACATTATTATCTGCCATTACAACTCAGAAAAGAAAAAGGATTTATTTGTGTCCAAATTGAATTACTGAACCCAAAACATCATTTCAATTCACCTCTTCGCAACTTATTCGACTCCTAGTACAAATAAAATCACAGTGGGTTCCGTTCATAATTTTTAAAAATGAGTTTTTTTCTTACTATTTATGACCAAAACTATTAACAAGAAATTAATAGTTTTATTTATTACAAAAATAGCACACGTACTCATAATAAAATTTCTGTCTGTAGGACTAACCGAAAGAACTATCGGAAGTTCACGGTCTGTCGGTGCTGTTTGAGTGGTGTGGTACATGTCGTTTATTGGTTTGAGCACGTTTAGTCTTTATCAATAATGAAGTCAATAAAAAATGTTGCAAAACTGCATCTAACTATGGAAAGAAATTAATAAAAGTACTAAGACCGCATGAGTAACAGGAATTGTTATTGCCGAATTGAAAATCGTTTGCTAACAGAACCCTGATTACGTCGTTACACACACAATGCAGCATCATAGTGTGTCTAAACCTAATGGGTGAGTTAGGGTTTTAGGGTAGGTGAACCAATTGCAGTCAGTGTCGTTTCAAATACTCCTGGTACATACAACTTGTAATTCAAATAAAAGCTCACGGGTTCAAATTCAGACGTTTTACAAACGTACAACAAATGATTATGTGGTACATTTGATCATTTGTTGTAAAATGATCAAATGTACCACATAATAATATGATCTTTAATTAATTGAAATTAATGATTTCCCGGGGTTGCGGGAATGTTCTAACGAGATAATGCGGCCCCGGAATGCAAGGGCAACTGAAGGGAAAGGGGGGTTTTTAGTCTTTAAGAGTCTAACACTTCCTTCCGCCCCACCCAGGGCGGGAGCCGAGTCTTTGATGATTTTCCCACCCAAAAAAAAATTAAATGATTTTTCAATTTTTAGTTTTAATTACGTAATTAGTTTGTTCTGGTGAGTTAGATTTACTTAAAAGTTTAACGGAGATTAGTGGAAATTATTATTAGGATGTAAAATAATCTTGCATTCTTGAACAATATTCTTTGGACATTATTGGGACAGCTACACCCTATTACTATAGGTATCTAAATTTAACGAAATAATAATTTAGGTACCAGGATAGCAGGGAATAGGAGCTTTTTTAGCATTATTGTTATTGCTGGTCAGTCGTCTTCGGGTCCGCGTCTAGTGCACTGCACTGCACTCGTTTATATCCGTGATACGCGCATCAGTTCAGTACGGCTACACCTAAGTGATTTTTTTTTGTTATGTTTGCAAAATCTCGTTATGTAATAGCGAATATTACGAAATGATGATGTGTGTATGGCATAATTAAATTTTTCAACACGACGACGACGGTGCACCGGCACACTTTGCTCGAGATGTGCGCCATTATTTAGATGCGATTTCGTGGGGGTGCGTCCATTAAAAATGTAGTGTACGCAGTGCAGTGTGATACAATGGACCTAATGAAAGTGCGGATTGAGGCCGCTTTCAGGAGATTAACACCAGACATGCTACGCAATGTCCAGGTGTCCATGAACAAGCGAGCAGCTTTGTGCATACAATACCAAGGTCACCCATCGAACCCCATCTTTAAAACAGTAAGTCAATTTACTAAATTAAGCAAAGCTTTAAGATTTTACTGATAACTCGGTAATAAGTCAATACCTACTAAGGGATGAAACTAGTTAACATAACTAAACTTCGTTTCGATTTTTTACGTAAGTTTTGTTATCTCAGATTTTACGTGAAATTTCTGGCTTGATATTAATGAGTAAAGTGTAAATCAATAATTACTCATAAATTTTTACATCACGGTAAAGTAGGTATGGATTATGCAGCGCGCGCGCAATCGCTTTGCCGCGGCGGCGCGACAGCGCTATGTTTTATTTCGTCAGTTTGCGCCGACAAAGAACACCGCCTACGGTAGACCTACAATACCTACCGTACGGTACTAGGCGCGCAGAATTACGGAGGAGATTTATCGTGATATTGGCAAATAAGTGGAAAGTTATTGACCTACGTAGTGCGGCGACACGTTTGTTATGATTTCAATTTAAGAAACATATGAAACCGAAAATTTGGTACCAAATCTATTTTTTTTTATTTTGAGTTGAAACTTTGTATAGTGATTCTATACCAGCTGTTATATTTAGTGCTTAAGGATAGCTATACCCTTTCCGTTACACCCTGTATAAGCGCTGAACCACTATAACCTAAAATCTCTATATTTAAAATAGGACGGTCTTGCGTGATGATATTATTCGAAGTACTACTAACATTAAAACAGTCTTGTGTCGTGGTAAGTGAATAAAATACATTGCGTTGAGGTTGTGGTTCATTTGAACTAGTGACATTACAACTCAAACTCGATATATTATTTTTACAGGTAGGACAATTCGCTCGTATATACCCTTTTTCACCACAACCATAACAAATAAGGCTAGACTTATTATTACCAGACGATACTTTAGAGTCTTTCTTTGGGCACAAATCACGCGTATGACCTCGACCTTTGCAATACACACAGAATAACTTTGCTTCACTCGCGGTATTATTTTTATCGGCACTTTGCACTTCGTTACACGTATTACGTACGGATCGAACCTGCGAACGCGCGATCGACTGCTGAGCTCCCGCACCACTGAGCGACGGGGACGTCGCACGGTGGGTTGATTTATATACGTAGTGGACTTAGGACATTAAAAAAAAAGTCATCTTATTTTTACTGATTAATGATGCAAATTTGTTCTACTATCTAATACAGTAAATTATTGTTCTATGACTTTTTATTTTACGCATTATTTTTAGTACTACAATTTTTTAAATATTTTTTTGTATAGAAAAAATCATAAAATCTAAAGAATCTCAAAAATCTGAAAACATCTCCAACTGCGATGTATATATTAAAATAGTACTATTTATTAGCTTATTTTTACAACTAGTCAGCTACTGCGCTTTGCTGCGATTTAGGAGAATTTTTTTTTTAATTTTTTTTCTTATTAAAATCGCATTTAAGTCTACAAAATCTCAAATTTCTTCCAATTGTTGGATAAGTATTTTAATAGTACAATTTATTTGCATCTAATCGTCTACTGTAGTTTACTGTGACTTAGTAGGTAGTTAGACTTTTTTAGATTTTTTTGAACGAAAATATCTTAAAAGTCACCTAAATCTTAGAATACTTAGCAGTGATAATTATTGTATTCTCTATTCCACACCACCCCAGAGGTAGAGAACTAGGCGCGTTTTTTTTATCAGTGGTCTCCCCAATAGGCCTAATCCACGACTACAAATCTGTGTTCTGTATGTGTGAGACTTACAAAGACAAATTCAAAATTCAAATCATTTACCAATATTTTTAGGAGGGGCCTGCACCATGCTCAACACCATGCTCTGACAATAACGGGTCTTCAGTTAAAACCCCTAAATTTTCTTGATCATCATCGTCAACAAATGTATCCTTAACGATCAACAAAGCTGTTGCTTCTTCTGAAAAGGCTTTGTGTTTTCGCACCAGTTTGTGTCGTATCTTTGAAATATGTGGATCAGAGCTGATTAACAAATTGTTCAAAATATCTTCATTAGTAGCTTTTCTACAGAATTTCCTCGAATTATGAGCACGATATCTCCGAAAATCTTTGTTGCGTGCTTCAGCTGCTTCTTCGGATAATTTTCCAATGGGCACTATACCCAAGCTTTCAATAATAGCTGCTCCGTGAGCTAAAACTTTGTGAACACTTGCAGGCATGTAAAACCAATTATATAATTCAATGTATAGTTCCATGGTGGTTTCGGTATAATCTTTAAACTTCAATATATCAATACGGTGACCCGACGAAATTGCTTCTAATATAGTTTTAAATCTTTTTATTAATTCTTCATTTACTCCTGTGATCGAAGCTGCAATATCGGGGTTTTCGAAAAATCTCCTCGCAGTATTCCCATCATTTGTTGTACCATGACCCTGTTTCACAACATCAATTAAAAGTCCTGTTTCGGATTTAAATGCTTCCTGAATATTTCTCTTTTTGCTCTCCATAATAGCTTTACTGTCACCTTTCACCATCCATGTCTTCAAATCTAATCTGTACGCTATATGAAGAATGCATTCCATGAATCGTATCCAGATGTGTAACGACGATAAACCATATTTATATAAATCGACATCAATTTCTTTTGCCAAAACCAAGGACAAATCATTCATTTCCTTTGGAGTAGCTTTACATATGTCACATCTTTGTGTTGATGTATCGCAAAGAACTGCAGTCGCTTTACCATCTATCATGGTTAGTATTAGGTTGTGCGAGATGGTCAAATCATCAACCACTGTCTTAACTAAATTGTTAATCTCTGCCTCAATCGCATTTTTTTCTTGCAAAATGCTGAATTTGTTTTCCTTCATGAATTTAAAAAACAGCGGACGACACCATAATGAGGAATTTGGGGAATCATTTTCCCATATAACTCTGTCACCAGACACTAATTTGATAGGAATCAAACTACCCATAAATACGCTAGAATCGTCAAAGTCCTCATCTTCTTCATTTTCTCTTCCAACTTTCTGCTTATAATTGGCTTGATTCGAAGCTCCGTCAAATCCCCATTTACTAATCAGTGTCAAATCTTTACAAGTTTCACTAATTTCGTTTGACATTATAATTCTCTTCACAGTAATATCCAATAGTGCCTGCAATTCTATCATAGCCGTTTTATCTGTTACTACAATAGCAGTTTTAGGTGGATAACATTTAATTTTTTCATTTTGCAGTGCGTAGTAAGAGGGATATACGTTGGTACCAGTTACTTCTGCGATACTTTTTCGTAGCGTATTATATTGCCATTTTGACAATTTCAAAGACAAAAACAAGCCTAAAGCTTCATCTGGAGAGAATACTGATTTCTTTTTATTTCCAAAAAGACAATCTTTTACTTTTTGCACGTCCTGTGGATGCTTGAGCAGATGCTGTAATATGTCAGCAACATCTTCCTTTCCTTCTGCTTTTAAGTTAAAAACATGGGCATGTGACAACTCCTCTGAAGCAATAGTTTGCGTAGTAAGTTCCGTACGTCTCTTTTTTTGTTTAGGACCTAATTCTGTAAATGGTTTTCTCGGACTTACTTGAGTTGATGTACCAACAGACACCTTTTCATGAGATGTAGTTGATGTGCTAGGAACTGGTTCGTCGTCGTTTTTTGCAAAATCTTTCATAAACTCAGGCCAAACTATCTCCGATGCCAACCAATCACTGTATTTACTTCTAAATGTATGTTCTTTTCGTTTAGCATTTTCCCATTTTTTATAAGTATTATAACAATACTTTGCGCAGAATTCCTTTAGCAAATTATCATTATCTTGATTTAAATCACACAATTTTGACTTGATAGCACTGTATAAAAAGTTATGATCCTTAATACTACCACTTGATTTCAATTTCACAAACATATCAACATTAGTAACTAAATCACTAAACATTTTCACAAAATTCTCGAAAATCAACTTTTAACAAAAATCAAGTAACGAGCGGGTAGTCCGTATGTAAAGGGTGGTTACAACGAACTGATATCATTGTTTTCAACTTGCTACCCCAAATATTTTTTACCTGCAAATTTACTGCCCTCTGATTGGCGCACGTCACTAATGACGACTCGTCTACTGATAAGAAAACCGGTTTTGGTGTTGTGGAAAGAGTGGTGTGGAATGCAGTTGCACAAAATATTTACAACAAACTAATAATAATAATCCTAATAATATGCACCATGCATCGAATTCTTTGTTTTATTCATACAAATTAAATCTCTGAAATTTTAGGGTAATAACCTACTTTAAAAAAAAGTTCCAAAACATAAAAGTATGGTATAAGTATATACAATGCAAATATATATTTAAAAATCCTTAAGTCCCAACTTCGCGATTTCAGCCCACCGTGCGTCGCACCGTTTCCCGCCAAATTGACGCACGTGGAGGCGGTGCGCGGCGCCCGCGCCCCGTCCCGCGCGTACCGCTCGCGAGTCGCCTCCGCTGGCGCCGACTGCGATGAAGTACTTGCACTGGAACTTTCCGTGATGGATTCTTCTATATCTCGGGCTTTGTCGATTAGCGACTCAATACTGCTAATCGTATCCCGGGGTAATCGCTTTCGAATACGTTTATGTAATAATCCGTATATCATATCTATCTTAGCTTCTTCGGGTAATACGTAAGGAAACTTAGCAATCATGCCTCGTATACGTACAATGAAGGAGTCCGCGAGTTCTTCATTTTGTTCGTTAGCGAATATCTTTCGATATAACTTGTAAGCAGGACACGGAGTACCATACATACTACGTAGCCGCTTGACGGCTTCGGACCACGTGGATACCTCCGTCCGGATCCCTCTCCACCATACTGCAGCCTCGCCATGGAGCAGCATCGGGAGACCACGAAGCGCCAGGTCATCGTTAACCAATGCACACTCTTTGTACATCTCGACGGAGTCGATGAAGGCTTCCACGATTTCAGGATCTCGGTTCGAGCCATCAAAGCGTGCCGTACACTTGGACATGTTCCCTGATTTGCTAGTCGACGACGGTGTCGGTGAGGGCGTCGCTGCGGAAAACCCACCTGCCGCGTGCGATGCCATGAGGGATTCGACGAGCTGCCGATTTGCTTCCGCCTGAGTATTCGCGAAGGCGGTAAGAAATGAAGTCAGCTGGTCACCAGACATGAGCACTGGCGAAGGTCTTATGGTTTCTTCATCCGAGCTGGAGTGCATTTCAGCCTCACTTGCCTTTGGGTCCGTTTGTACTTTACGTGGAGGCATCTTCACTCTTTACGTAGGTACCAGAGAACAGGAACACAGGAACACCGAAAAACGTTACCGGTCGACCAGCACAAACTGGTTTAAACTGGTTCGCGGCCACGAGTTGGAGCGCCACTTATAACATTGGTTTCATAGCGAATCAATATTATCAAAACTATAAGCTAATTAACCGTATAACATTGGTTTCTTGTGGTTCGCGATATTCGCGAGCGCGCCATACCGTGCGCATTACAACGGCTCGCGTAGGCGGACTGTCGCTTGCGCGGGCACAGGCAACCCCCGCGGGCTGCGCGGTACTGAAGCGGGGGGAAGGGTAGCCCTCCCGTTTACCGCGTAAAGTAGGTACACAGCTACGTTTGGACAGCGCGTTACAAACCTCAATTTACAAATTAATGAAGCGGCACGTCCTAATAGTAATACCTGTTTAGATAATTTTGCATGCAATACCAAACAGAAATCCCATTGTCAAGTAATAGACCTCGGGCTTTCAGATCATACTGCTCAAATAATAAAAATAAAAGTAAATAAATCGTGCATGGTTAAAACTTGGAAAACCAAGATTCGAGACACTTGTGAAGAAAATCTCATTAAATTTAATAACTGTCTGCATAATCTATCGTTTTCTGACGTATATAACACAGAGGATTCGAACAAGGCGTATGACAATTTCTATGAAATATTTAAATTATGTATGACTTATGCTTTCCCTATAAGTTAGTGACAATAAAATCAGAAAAACTAATTAAGTGGATATCGCGTGGCATAAGATTATGTAGTAAAAGGCAACGAAGTTTACTTTGGAAACATAGACTAAGGCCGTCACCAGAAACAAAAACGCTTTCGTTACTTACTCCAAGAGGTTTAAAAAATAATCACATGGTACTGTTTGCCGACGACAGTACAGCAGTCTTGAAATGCGACTATAATGAAAAATATGAAAAAGATATAAACGACACCATTAAAATTATAATAAATTGGCTAAATAGTAACTTGTAAAAAAAAAACAAAGATAATGCATTTTTACCAAAGACTTCGTATCAATGAACTAAATATTAATTATAATAGTCAAAATGTAGACAGAGTAGATGTAATAAAATTTCTAGGAATTTTAATTGACAGTCAACTGACATGGAAAGCGCAGGCAGAAGCAATCTGTAAAAAACTTAGCGCATCTGCATATGCACTTTATAATCTAAAAAAAAACCGGCCAAGTGCGAGTCTTACTCGCACACAGGGTTCCATAGCCCCAAACAATATTTTGAACTGTCATTCATTAGTTAGTAGTATTAGTTGGTAAACTTCCACTCAACCGCAAAACTAAATTGGTTTTTCATAGTATGTTAATGAAATACAAAGTTACTGCTGCAGTTTGATGAAAAAGTCCCATATCTCAAAAACTAAACATCATATCTCATTGAAACCAATTTTCGTTGATAGTTTTTTTTACGTTCTACAATCCTAAATATTTTCAGAATTTTCCTCCTCTTACTTTAGAAATTAGGGGACGACACACATTTTACCACTTTGGAAGTCGCTCTAGCGCAAACTATTCAGTTTAGAAAAAAATGATATTAGAAACATCAATATCATTTTTAAAGACCTATCCATAGATACCCCACACGTAGGGGAATGACTAATAAAAAATTTTTGGTTTTCAGTTCTATGTATGGGGAACCCCAAAAGTTATGTTTTTTTTTCTATTTTTGTGTGAAAATCTGAATGCGGTTCAAAGAATACATCTACTTACCAAGTTTCAACAATATAGTTCTTATAGTTTCGGAAAAAAGTGGCTGTGACATACGGACGGACAGACAGACGGACAGACAGACAGACAGACAGACATGACGAATCTATAAGGGTTCCGTTTTTTGCCATTTGGCTACGAAACCCTAAAAAAGTTTATATCAAAACAGTATTACTAGCATATCATAGTCTTGTCGTTTCAATTTTAAGGTTTGGTATTATTTTTTGGGGCAATTGTAGCGAAAGAGAGAGTATTTTTAAGGCCCAAAAACGCTGCTTACGAGCAATATTTGGCATGAAAATTACAGACAGCTGTGTTCCAATTTTTAAAAGTCATAATCTATTGACCTTTCCGTGTCTTTACATTTCAGAAGTTGCTCTGTTTGTTAAATGTAATCGTTATGTGTAATCGGCAGCTTTTTTTAACTTTATCGGAAAGCAGATACCGAGACGTAACTTTGCGATCTCAATACAAAAATTTGTTACGCACAGGTGGCTATTAGGACTGCTTTGTTGAGAAAGAGTGTTTTTGGTATGGCACCGGCTATTTTTAACCACATTCCTAATGCCATAAAAGAGGAACCAGTAACAACATTAAAAAAGAAACTAACTGAACTTCTGTTGAATAAATGTTACTACTCCGTATCGGACTTTCTAGCGGATACATTTTAATAGTGTGTCAATTTTTGTATGCTTGATAGTGACCTGCATCAATGTTTGCATGCCATAATGGTAGAATGTACACCCTGCCCCTGCAGATGGCCTTTCTTTTCCCGACCCTCCTGATTCAGACATACACTCCCTCACCATTACAGGTCGAGAGGTGTCACAGCTGTTTGCTCCTTCCGGAGCGGCTCCGCCGGTGGCCTCGACGGCCTAAGTCCTCAACACCTAAAGGACCTTATCTATTCAGGCGCCGGGGAATCTGGTGAGCTACTCTTGAAGGAGCTCACAGCTCTGATTAACCTTATGCTCTTCGGCAAGGTGAACGAGGCCGTCATCGACGTCCATACAGTAAATATATTCAATAAATTGCCTGTACAATTTAAAAATACTATGAATCCAAACGAATTCAAGAGCAAATTGAAGTCGTGGTTGTTGAAGAAATGTTATTACAGCATTGAAGAGTTTTTCAAAGACAAAAATAGTTCGAACTAATATGTGAATATATTTTAATGACTTTAAATAAGCAACATTCTATCATGACATTACATCATAATGTTTTTTTTTTGACATTCATTATTATTTTATTTTTATTTTATTGAATTTATATTGATTTTGAATTATTATAAAGTTAAATGATTATAAATGCAATGTAATGTGTGTGTTATGTAATGTTTAATGTTAAATTATTGTAATTAATATAATATTAAGACTAATAATGTTGTGACCAATGTAATGTTCCTGTCTTTACGATGATTTGTCTATTTTATGTGTTACATTTATCGTGTATGTTCGACACAAATGTAAATTTGTTGATGAATAAATAAATAAATAAATAACTACAGCTTGCCGCCGATTTCTGAGGTAAGACTCTATCCATCTTATACTTAGCGCAAGATTCTTCTTGGAGAAATTTTACCAGAGACCTTAACAAGGCAAATTCATCATAATCTGTTTGGTATTTGATTTTTTTCCATCTCTTATGTGCTTTAAATTTTTCTTTAATAGCGTTTATTAATGATGGAGGGTACCACTTAGGGTATCGGAATCGCCCTGATACTTTTACTGTTGGACCGTGTGATTCTATAAGTGATTTTAATATTACGTAAAGGATGTCAACGCACTCCTCGACACTACATTGTTCGAAACGATTATCCCAGCCAATGTTAATGACTTCCGAATTAATTTTTACGTAATCAGCCTTATAGAACTTTTTTATAATTCTAGGTTGAGAGCGAATAGGTTTAAAACGACAATAGGGTAGTTGACATAAAAAATCTAATTAGTCCGTCTTATAGATTTCCAAAAAATATTGGACACGTATTTTTTCTTTTTTTACGTTAACAGAAAATGAAGACGATAAAGTGCATTTAAAACTCGTGTGACGTCACGACGTCGTACACTTTTTAAAACACGGTGACGTCAAAAGCCCCCACTCTTGATCTTTGATGCGTTTTATCTTCGTCAATTTTTATTAATTTGATAAAGTAAAAAATACGTGTACAATATTTTTCGATAATCTAACTGACGGACTAAATATTATCATATTTTTTTGACTGTGGAAACATCCCTATTCTCAATTCAAAGTTCCAGTGGGACGTGATATTTGTCTATGTCCACAAGCGATATCTCGCTTAAGGTGCACTCTAAAGATATATTAGAGATGACAAGGTCGAGAATATTGTCACAGCAGTTTGGTTTAAGGTTGTACTGGGACATGTTCATAAAATCTAAACATTTAAGAAATTCAGTGGTGACCTCGGACAAATTGGAATTACTTTTAGATTTCCAACTGTATCCGTCCGCAGACCATGTTATAAAGGGTAAGTTAAAATCGCCTACTATTAGAAACATATCCTTTAGGTTCAAATTTTAGGATTGAAGAAGTGAGTCTTTAAAGTCGTTTAGCATCATTGGGAAAGTTTCAAGAAAAAATAAATAATTAGATGAGCGCGGGTACTTAGAAAATAATTTGCCAGAATGTATGTGTCGCGAGTTGTCGTGGACCAACGATAACTTGTAGTGAGTAATATGCGAGCCAGTGGTTCTCAACGCAGAGGCCGCTACAAGTGCCAGTGTTTTACTTGAATTGTTTTGTGCTTGGGTATGATTGTGTTTATTGATGAATGAGTGTATAATATGAGTGGTGAGTAAGTGTACTGTGTTAAACATTATGAAAGTGGTTATTTTTACAATAGAAATAACAAAAAGAATTGGCGTATTTAAGAAAAACATGCAAATAACTTTAAAACTATGAACTTCTCTAAATCTTCTTCCGAGGTGATTGCTGCAGATGGTGATTTTTCGTGGCAGCGCCTGTATACTGAGCAGTTTTTTACCCACACGAATTTGATGCCTAGTTCCTTGGCACGTTTCCGGCAGTTATTAAGCAGGATTTTATTGGCTATCGTGAGGTGCTCGTTTTACACTTTTGTGGAATTGCCTTCGAAACCTAGATCGTGGGAAGTGATGCCTTTGGATTTATTGATTTTACGAACGTTGGCAATGATAGAATCTTTAGCGTGTCTGTTCCTCAATTTGGCAATAATTCGCTTAGGTTTACCTGCTTGGGATTGCAGCGGCTGAACTCGCGTTATAAATTCAATATCTTCCCCGGTGATGTTGGCGTTGATAGAGGTGGCTATTTTAAGCAAATGATACTCCCCAATTCAGCTGCTTGTTTGAATTGAGCTGATTTTCATTGGTGGCTAAAAGTTATCGATAGATGACAACTATTGCATCGAAGTATTTTCTGACGCCTCAACAACGGGATGGGGCGCCTCCTGTAATGGTAAAAATGCAAGTGGTCAGTGGTCGAATAGCGAACGCAATAAGCAGCAATTATTTAGAGTTATTAGTAGCTTTCATCGCGCTAAAACTCTTTGCTAAGGATTTATACAACTGTCAGGTCCTACTACTTCTTATAGTCTTCTTATAGTCTGGTCTTACTTCTTATAGACAATTCGACTGCTATATCATACATAAATTGGAAGTGGTGCGAAGAACGAAAACTTTATATATTTGCGTCCTACATACGCAGAGTCGCGTCGTAATCATCCAGACTGGGAGTTGTCAGAGCGGGACTTCAACACACTTAAGTGTAAATTTGGACAGCCTGATATAGATTTGTTTGCCAGCCGCATCAACAAAAAAATGTGCGAAATACGTTTCCGGACGCTTACGCTATAAACTCATTAACAATTGATTGGGGGATAGTAGCCGGTGTGTATTGATTGGTTAACTTAACATAGCTTTTGTATCGTCCGTTATATCTCTCCGTTTAAAATTCAATTAAATATTGAAAATACCAAAAGTTGCTCATAAAAGTTATATCAGAAGAAAGAAGATATTTGGTACCAGAAAACTGAAATTATAACTAAATTACCGAATAAAAACCTATAAATAATCTTAGTGAAAGGCAAAAAACCTGTGATCATTTTCAAAAACGCTCCACACACAAACCAAGTTTCGTGATCATCATTGGTAGAGGTCACTGACCCCGCTTCTACGCCTTCGTCACACACGGACTGCGCAGCTGATTGGACGCAACAATCGGACATCTACATCGCACACACGGGTTTTTAAATATCACAACAAATAAACTGTCAACAAAATGAATTGCCTAGCTTGCAAGCAGGAAACAAAATACGCTGGAGAGACTCTGAAATGCACAGGGTGCTCTAGTAAGTATCACTATGCATGCCTAAATATGACATCTGCCTATTAAACAGAAAATAGCTTCGAGCTTCTGAAATGTTGGCGCTGCCAAGACTGTACTAATGTCATTCGTCGCTATAGAAATGACACCACCCTGATCCGGAAACCAAACATACCACCACTAAACGACACTACAATGTCGATTGACGATGAACTAGATGATCAAAACACAAGCATTACCACGAATATCGAGTGTAAAACCCCCGACCATAATAGCCAAACCACTACAAAAACACAAAAAACCCCACCGCAAGGACTTTCAATTACTTTAGACAGTCTCAGCAACCTACTAGACTCTAAACTGGAGAAGAATAATCAATCCCTACTCTCTGTATTAAAGAACACAATCCAAAATTAAATACAAAAAAATTTAATACAAAAATTATTATTATTAGTATTTTTTATTTCTTGTTCGTTTGTTAGCTTGTGGGTAAACAAGCTAAGAAACGAAAAAGAAATAATAAAAACGATACAAAAATACTAAATAAGAAAATAGAAATATTACAAAAAGAAAATGAAGAACGAACGAAGAACCTAAACAACAACTAAAAGAAATAAAACAAAATATGACACATGAAACAGTAGGCAACCCACAACAAGATACTAACAATAAAAAATCGTACTATTCGGACTTACAGAATACGAACAAGATACAGAAAACGAACTAGAGTATCGTGTTGTTGAAGCATTTAGAGATATTTTAAATGTTGAACTGACGGGATACATTGAAGAGTTTTCACGCATAGGAAGAACCAACAACTTTAGGAGACCCATCGCTATTGACCTTCTCAGCAAACTAACGATGAAATATGTATTAGATAACGTACTTCAAACACACAGGACTTTTCATTTCCGAATTCCTAAACGAAACAGCACTTCGCCAAAAAAAGACATTATATGAAAAACTGCGCTTAGCAAGACAACGGGGACACCATGCAATAATTAAGAATAACCAATTAATAATAGACGGCCGACGACAAGAAATCACTGAAACAACTAAACAAACGAAAAAAACTGACTCCAACCAGCCTATAAATTCTCAGAAGCACGACACTCCCAAAGAAAGCACTAGTAAATTATATGAACGCGACATCGACTTCTCAACGACAAACATGAGTGAAATAAAAACTCTTCGTCACCCAAGATATTGACATCACAGTATTATTTCAAAACATACAAAGTATCAACAATAAGCTACACTTAATAGAAGCATTTATCGACGAAAACAACGGACACTACCAGGCACTTTGCTTATCGGAAGCATGGTTATCACAAGGGAAGAAAGAATTAATTAACTGCAAAAAAAAACAGCCTCGCTGCGTCATACTGTCGACAGAACTACGAAGGCGGCGGCGTATGTATACTAGTACGCGACGACTTGGAATTTATTTAGCGAAAGGACATTATGGGTTACGTACCCAAAAGGGACAAACGGGACACTATTAATGAGACTTCGCTGTCCCTCCGTCCGTCCGTCACCAGGCTGTATCTCTTGAACCGTGATAGTAAGCCAGTTGAAATTACTACAGATTATGTATTTCTGTTGCCGCCTTAACAACAAATACTAAAAACAGAATATAATAAATACTAAAGGCGGCTCCCATTCAAAAATGTGATTTTTTTGCTCGTTTTTATAAATAATGGTACGAAACCCTTCGCGCGCGAGTCCGACTCGCACTTGGCCGGTTTTTATTAACCCAAAAAAGCCACACAACTCTGTAATTTATAGTCGCATAATCACTGATTATGACGAAGGTTCCCTAACAAATAATCAATCAATAGTATAGAATTAAATTTCTCAATAAATGTTGCCGTTGCAATTTATTCATTAAGAATAAATTGTACTCATGCACAAAGTAAAAATTTATTTAATTATTTCAGATTTTTAACGAAACATTTATTACCGAAATCTTTATAATGTAAGATTTGAATCATTTTTGTTCTTTGAAATATTGTTACCAGAATAAATAATTGTGAGTGGTGTCACTTGTGTGTTACTACGTTGTGTTCTAATCTCTCACAAGTTCATAAATCGTTTCCTCTACCGCTAGGGTGTGTGGGGGTTGATGTTCTAGAACAATCCTTCGTTCACGGGCTAGTTCTAACATTGCTGTGACCCGGAGCGGCTGTCTCGCGCCACTAGCAACTCAGTACGACTGCTCACGTTCCGCGCGGATCCTACAAAGTAACTTCGGTAATATTCGCTGTTTTGCCTTGAATGTGAGTATTTTAATACCTATATGACAATAAATTCAGTCGTCTTTTTTTAATTTTTGTTTTTATTTTATTTTCTTATAATTTATTCTGTCTCATCTGCTTTAACTTGCGTCGCGATGAAACTTTATTCACCTGAAAAGTTTCAATTGAAGGGTCCTGCTTATTTTGGCTTTGTGATGTAGAACAATACTAAGGTATTTACTAGACCTAAAATAACCCTAAGTTTGGCTTTATTTAGCAGGAACTAAGAGTTATTCATATCACTTTCGAACTACAAGTGTAGATTAAAGATGGAAATATTTTTAAGTAGCACACTAGCAACTTTTAAATCTTTATTTCCTTTTAAAATACAAAAAGCTGTTTTATTATATGTAATTTCGAGGGCTTTTTCTAGAAGACCATTAAGCTGCTTTTCTTTTTAGCGTTACGATGTCAATTTAAATAAAGTTATCCTAGGCCAAGTTGAATTTATCATTATATTAATAGAAAGTAAACGGCGCTTAAAAAAGTTGCAGGTGTTAGCAACAAATACAAAATTTCATAGCAAAAGCTTTTATGCAATAGCTCAAAAACTATATAATAAGTTACCAGGTCAAGTTATTTCAAGTACGAACATTAACGAATTTAAAAGAAATCTGCTCAAATTGTTAAATAATATGGTGTATTATTCTGTTGACGAATATTTAAATGACAAATTTTAATACCTTTCCAACTAAACCGAATCTGTAAAAAAAAAAACATACTAATGATTTTGTTAATTTTGATTATTGAATTAGTGACATTATTATTACAAAAAATAATATGTACTTAATATAAATTTATCTTAATTTGACAGAATTTATGCGATTTTAATTAATGTGATTGTACCTTATTGTGATTATCTAAATGTTTAAAAAAAAACCTTGAAATTTTGTATGCTTTTTTGCGGGAAACAGCTCGGATCCTATTTATTATAACATCTACTGTGTGTACCCTGTGTTTTTTTAGCGCCTTCAATAGCGTGATAAAGCCGTGTGATTTTAAGATCTTTCAAATATAACCATCTATTTGCATAATATGATTAGATAGATGTTACATAGGTATTCCATTACATAATATACCAATAAGCATAATCATTTTTACTACTTTGGCATGGGAAACTTAAAATAATTACTATAAAATGAAATGAGCACATACACTTACATACTCTTTGATTCATCATAGCCTTTCCCAGGCATGTTGGGGTCGGCTTCCAGTCTAACCGGACGCAACTTAATACCAGTACTTTTCATTGAGTGACTGCCTATCTGACCTCAACAACCCATTTAGTACCGGGTAATACGATACTCCTTGGTAAGACTGGTTGTCAATGGTCGTCGGGCCACTGACTACCTGTAACGACTGTCAAAGATCTTATCAATTGACAGCCGGGACCAACGGCTTAACGTGTTTTCCGAGGCACGGAGGAAAGTCGGTGTGTAATGTGTGGTCACCCATCCACGGTACAACCTAGGCAAGCGCGGCTTTACATGAAGATTGATCCCAGCGGCCGTTATTATTTAGGCTCTTTGATTGTCTGAGTATTATTGTATTCTACATACTAACTTAACCGGCAATATTAATAATAATAATTATATAACATATTGGCTTTACTTAAATAGTATTATTATAACATCTACTAACATTTATTTTATGTATGCTTATGGATGATGACTATTATTTTTTCTGTGTCTATAAGGTAGATAATTAAAATGTATTAGACCAGTATTTTTTCTTTTTTCACGTAATCAGAAATGATTAAATGACAGATTTATTGAGTTGAAATAGCGCATGACGTCAGACCTAACATTAAAGTTACTCTCCAATTTTAATGCGTTTTAACTAAGTATTATTTAGTTAATTTGAGAAAACAAATATGTATTTAATATTTTTATTACCGGACTGACGGACAAAATCCCTATTCTTAAAAACCCTAATTTTCTCTTAACGGGTTATTTCGTTTGTACCGTTTCTAGTCTTCACTTAGTACAAAAGTAGTATGAAAATTATTTGGGAACAGATGAACATACATAACGATGTTGTTTATGTGTTAATAGGATAATGAAATTGTGTAGATAAATTGAAAAATAAGTAATAGTTGGAAAGGTTGCTACAGTCGGGTATAAAATGAAAGAGCCTAATTAGCACATTTCAAATGTATCTATATTACTAAATGAACAGAAATTACATTTTCATCCCACCATCTCGGAAAGAGTATTTTTACTCTTCGATATCTGAGTGCAAAAGCCGTTTTTTAACCCCCGACCAAAAAAGAGGGGTGTTATAAGTTTGACGTGTGTATCTGTGTATCTGTGTGTCTGTCTGTGGCATCGTAGCTCCTAAACGGATGAACCGATTTGGATAAAAGTGGTGTCGTTTGAAAGGTTTTTTAATCGAGAGTGTTCTTAGTTATGTTTCATGAAAATCTGCTCAGCCGTTTGAAGATCATCACCTCTTTTCTAGTTGATGTAGGGATTTAAAAACTTTCACAGGTAGTCTATTTGAAATTTGAAATGTTGTCGCTTGTCACCATGGGCATTGCTGAGGAGGGGGGGGGGATGCATCCCCCTCCCCCCAAAATTTATATTTTGTTTAATTTATATCTTTCCTTGGTTTCGTTAACCAGGAGTAGGACAGTCAAGGCTAGGAAAAAATAAAATAAGTTTAAAAAGCATGAAAAAAAATTAAATTATAATTTAAAAAACCCCCGACACAAAAAACCTCTAAAAAGCCAAAAATAAATTAATCCAAGCGTCGTAGCGTCGGGGGACCGCTAAGAAGACCGCTTAGTACAAGCACAGAACAAAGCGGACCCCCGACGCTACGACGCTTGGATTAATTTATTTTTGGCTTTTTAGAGGTTTTTTGTGTCGGGGGTTTTTTAAATTATAATTTAATATTCTCTAGAGGATAAAGTAAATTGAATTTAGAACATCGTGTGCACTAAGTTTGTGAATTGAAAAAAACATTAAACCTATTTACTGCTACCTTTATGGTGCCGAATATATCATACAACTTTTTTTTTAATTTGTTAAAAACTCAGACTCGGAACCTTCTTGGTGTTCTTTTTTCAATTTGCTTTGTACGCGGTTCTTTACGCGGCATTTTTTCACGTCATTGTTAATTATACCGTAATATTATTTTGTTATAATTTAAAGAGTATTCTGTAATACTTACCTGTCATAATGTAGTAATTAATACCTAAATTGAAATAAAAGTGTACCTATCTTGTGATTGTAAACGTTTTTTTTTGCATTTAGTCATTTCCTCGCTGAGGTGGAATGAAAAGTTACGTGTTGCACTCGAGTGCAAAGATTTTTCACCTTGTGCTCTTTTGATTCCCTCGCTAACGCTCAGGATTCTAAAGAATTTTTTTTTAGAATTTCTTTAGAATCGTTCACTTGCTCGGTCATCAAAATTGAACACGCGGTTAAAAAGCAACTTTGCTCTCTTGTATAACAAATAACTATTTAATGATATTCGTTTCGATAGCAAACTTATTTTTAAGTTTTCTTTGTGTCGTACTTACAAGAGTGCGTAGTCTGGTTTTAGTTTCTTCTACTTATACAAGTTAAGTACAAACGTGTAGGAAGCCGCGAGATCTTTGCCTTTTCTACATTATCACGGTATTCTTAACTTGTTTAAGGCTTGTTTAAGTAGTATATGAGTAGAGGAAGACCAAGGAGCCGATGGATGGACTGTATGAAAGACGACATGATGAAAGGGGGTGAAGGGGGAAAGTATTGGACTTCGTCCACCCTAAATCAATTGTGAAAAGGCCAGGAGAATGATGCCGATTGCGTTATGAAAGTATTCAAGGGCCTAGAGAAATAACAAGTGCTTATAAACTTTTTTATATACCTAACTGCAACTATTTTCAACAGGATTAACATCCACCTTTTGGCAGTTCATGTTAATTCTATGCATTAATGACTTTCACGTCTTCGTTTTTATTGATCCTAGACATTAAGATCAGTCTGTTTCATGCGTTTGATAATCGTTGTTTTTTTAACCGGTTGATGCTGAAAATTGTCTATGCTAAGTAAACCCAATAATTGTCTTAATATTTGATGACCTTAATATTTACCATGATTTCTTGCCCTTGTCTATGTTCTTTTTTCTTTGTATTAGTAGAAGGTCCAACTAACTCGTTCCTTTAGCTATGTCTACTATCGTTTATTTTAGAGCAGTTGGTAACTGCCCAACCAGCAAGTTGTATAGAAGACCATATAACGTTTTCTAAAATTTAATCGTTGGTCAAATAAAAGGCCAAAGAAGGTGCACCTACAAAGAAACTGGCGAAATTATATCTCCATTCAATTTTAAAGTACAACTGTAAGCGGTAGCAGTCAAGACAATGTTGACCTATAACAGTTGATGTAACAGTAACTAGTCACTATTGATATACCAGCCACCGCAACGCTAGTAAAGTACCTATTTGTCATTCATTCCTTTATACATTCGTTCACGACTTCACGCCGCTGCAGTATCTCAGTGTTTTCGAAGAGAAAAAGAGAATACGTAGATATCGTGGGAAGTTAGATTTTACTTTGTAATTAAATTATTCGTCTCTTACAGGGAAAACAACGTGCGACTGTAATTTTACTGATAAACAATGTACGGGTTTACGAGAATATTTGAATGCCCTCCTCGAATTATTGAGCTTTTACTAAAAGAATTGCGAATTTTGAGTCATCAGCCAGCTTCCTGAACTCTACTATAGCACTCTTTATGACAGATTACAACCACCATTAATTACATTTAATCAAAAATCAAATGTGTGTGTGTATTGTTCTAGAAACAACAATATTGACAGCGATGATATTGAGAGCGATAGAAATGCCTTTACAAAACTGAATTATCATTTAAAAGCATTGCTAGCCTACCTTTATATACAGTAATTATGTTTTAAAAGAGTTATAGTACTATTGTGTTAAACAGGGACTAAAACAGTTATAAAAAACCGGCCAAGTGCGAGTCGGACTCGCGCACCGAGGGTTCCGTAAAGGCAATTACACCAAAGTTTTTGATATGAGTTTCAAATTGATATCTCTAAGCGTTCATGAGGAAAAGGGTAATCTATACAAATATTATAAATCTGAAGAGTTTTTTTGTTTTGTCGCGCTAATCTCTGGAACTACTGATCCGATTTGAAAAATTCTTTCAGTGTTAGATATCCCATTTATTGAGGGAGGCTATAGGCTATATATCATCAGGCTACGACAAAAAGGAGCGGAGCACCAATGAAAAATGTATCAAAATCGGGTATTTTATTTCCTTTTGAGAGCTTCCGCTGCATGCGCTGCGTAAACGGTTAAAGTTTCGCAAAAATCATGTATGACTGAATTGTTCCCCTTTAAAAGTCCTAAAACAAGTTTGCGACAGCATATGTCTAACTTTAAAGGTTAAATCACTAAAACCTTTTTTAGGCTAATCAAATTTGTTATAAAATAATGCATTATTTTGGAAGGTGTTTTTATAAACACGATATTAATCCTTATCCAAATAAATACGTTATCCATCACAAATATTTAATTTATAACAAAATTGCTTGTTTATGATGTGCAAGGCCGGCGAGTCATTTCAGATTTACGGCAAGAGTGTTTTTCGCACGGGCAACTATATGTTGCCCTACCGAGATTTGGTTCTGGTGAAAATCAATATCTACTACTGCCGAAAGGAAACAAAACTAAAAATATAGAGTAGGTACACCGAAGTACTTTAAAATAACATTAGTTTTGAGGTTTTTTGAGGATAACTAACAATCTACATGATATATAGCCTGCGTAGACGACGGATTTTTGTCCACGGATTTTTTTGTCCGCTAAAGTAGATCGCTTACAATTGTATCGAGTAACGCAAAAAGTCCCCCGAATAACCGAGGACATGCAGAGAACGGACTGGACAAAAGTACGGGGGGGTCCCTGAAAAAAACAGAACTCGTGTGGCTAGGTGAAGCAACGCACATGGCGAACTTTAATCCGCGTTGTGCGCTCGAGAGTGACGAGATCCGATATCAGAGGATGGACCCAGTATTTTCTTTTAAAATGTCTTCTCTTTTTCTTAATCTTCATGTAAATTGCATTACAACGTAACATCTGAATATTTGCTATCATTGCGTGCACTTCTCTACGTTTCCGGGCAACAAATGGTCGTACACCGTGTGCGTTGAGTTCGCGGTAAATCCGCAGCGGACTTTTTATTCGAGGAGCGTACTTTTGTCTCCGCCACGGAGAAAAGTCCATCGTCTGCGCAGGCCTATGGTTATAAGACCCAGTACTTTAACCTAACGTTTTAAAGTTCCAATCTTATAAATTGCGCAGACGACGGATGTTTGGCCGCGGACTTTAAAAAAAAAATTGTTTTACGCGCGAAATTTAAAGAAAAAGTTGTGGTGATGATCGCACACCGTGTGCGTTGAGTTTGAGGTAAATCCGCGGCGGACTTTTTATTCGCGGAGCCTAATTTTTTTCCCCGACGAGGAGAACAGTCTGTCGTCTGCACAGGCCCTTACTGATAAAAGCGTGATGTAGGTACCTAAAATAACGCCATAACGTACGTATTATAATATACTAGCTGTCCCGCGCAACTTCGCCTGCGTCACATTTTCCCTGATTTCGCAATATTTTTCATTGCTGCTGCTCTCCTATACAGCGCCATATATTGAATACTTACTCAATCCAGTCAACAGATACCGCCACCTGTAAGAATCGTTTGGAGCTAACAGATAATTGTGACTTAATTTACAATAAAATAATATTGCGACTATAAATTGAGATGTAAGCTGTCCTGTCTTTCAAGTTGGATCAAACTGCACACGGTGTGCAAATTTGATTAAAATCGGTTAGGTAGTTTAGGGTTCCATCCCCGACAAACAACGTGACACGTAACTCAAACGCAAAGCATTTATTTCAATTAGACCATTACAGGCACTTTTGAAAGTCAAAAAGAAAAAAAAACGCGAAGCTACAGTCCCAGTCACAAGACATTATAACTTGTGAAAGTACTGTAGTTGACCATTCTAAAGCGTAGATCTCTATGGAGAAGAATGGGCAAGAAACTCCATGGTTACTCCTTTAAATCAAAATATGTCACAAAATCTTGGTAACATCATTCGTGTTGAGAATTACTAGTATGTGAGAACGATGTAGAAATACGTGCAAGTTAAGAGCGTCCAGAGTAAAAGACGAAATCAATAGTTCTTTAATTAGGTTTTAAAATAAAATACTTAAAATAAACCGTGGCAGCTAAGAGATGACCAGTCACAATTGACAGCGCCCGTTCACGAACATCACGCATGTATCAGCCATCATTCAACTCAACCGTATTGAAGGGAACTAAATGACCCGAAACACCCGCCACCATCAGCGTGACATTTAAGTGAGCATGATATTTACTCAACCGCCAAGGTAAATTCGCGTCAATGAAAGATGTAGGTACTCAGTAAATGGTGGCTTTACAGTACATAGTTTTCACACATGTGCTATGCAATTAAATAATACTAAGAGATTGAATCTATACAAAGCAAAGATATTTATACAATCTTCTGCAGCTTCTACAATAACTTCACATGGTAATTTGATAGCCCCTATGGTTGTGGAGCAGGACCAGCATTGAGCCAAGCATTTTTATCATCAATGTAATCCCCCAACTTATAATATGCTTGCCTACATAGTGTGCGCTTTATGCAAGATTTAAATTTCGTTTCATTCAGTTGTAGAATGGGGGGAGGTATTTTATTGTAACATTTTAAACAGTACCCCATGAAAGATGAGTCTACTTTAGCTAATCTGAAACCTGGCTGAACTAGTTGGTCCCTGTTTCTAGTATTATAGTGGTGCCGGTAATTTATATATATAGCTTTTCACCTTCTCCGTAAACAAAGTCGCGGGTTAAAGTAAGCGTTAGCCCAACGTAACTATTCCGCGCGGACGAAGTCGCGGGCAGAAGCTGGTAAGTTTATAATTATAAAAAAAAATGTGATATACAAAAAAACTAAGGTTTTCGGAATTTTTTCTTTATTTGTGTTATAAAACATTGCTTCATGCCAAATTTCAAGATTCTAGGTCGACTGGAAGTACCCTTTAGGTTTTGATTCCCTTTCGAGTAATTGCGAGTTTGAAAATATGCGGCTTAAATTGCTGTTTCTTTTGGTTGCGTTAACATAGAAGTTCGATTTTGCTACAGCTTATAGGATATATGAATTCATAACAAATATAGTATAGAAGTACAGTACAGTATGGTATAGTATATAGTATGAATTTCAATTTAATACCAGAGGTATTCACGACGTGTTCATGAGAAAAGGGGTAGTAAGATTAAAATTATTTAAAATATTTTTATTAATGATTTAACTAAAATTTTAAGGTTTTCGCAAATTTTCCTTTATCTGTGTTATAAGACGTTGCTTCGTACCAAATTTCAAGATTATGAGTTTACGGGAAGTACCCTGTAGGTTTTGATTCCCTTGCGAGTGTCGAAAATTTGCGGCATAAACGGCTGTATCTTTTGATTGCGCTGGCTTAGAAGTTTGAATTTTTCACAGCTCCAAGGGACAGTAGGTTTGAGTATTTGATATAAATTCCAGCTTGATACCTTTACGCGTTCCTGAGAAAAAGGGTCTTGACAGACAGACAGACAGACGGACAGACGAACGGACAACAAAGTGATCCGATAAGGGTTCCGTTTTTTTTCTTTTGAGGTACGGAACCCTAAAAAATAATCCTGTTTTAAAAATGTGTCTTTGTGATAAGTTTATTACAACGACTATAACGAGCCCCTAACAAACCTTTATATGACAATTTAAGCTACATAAATGTTTTTTGAAACTCAGCTATATCACCAAATCATTCTGTTGTAGACTTTTTGTGCCCACTATAGTACTATGTACTGTAACGCCGCTCTTAAAACCCACAATATCGCCCTATTTTTGAGTTTTCATCTCTTTAACGAAAGACCCATTATAGTTCGTTCCGAACCTTTATTGAACCTTATTAAAATTAGGCGCATTAGGGCGACAGTAAACAATTTTGTAAAGTTCTATGGTTGAATAATAGTCACATTGGAGGTTGAAAAGAAAGAAAGAAAGAAAATTTTATTTGGCATTAATAACACCTTAAAAATAATTCAAAATAAATGAACAAACAAGACCAATAATGCCAAAAGGGCCTCAGCTCAGCATAATGCCAGATGGCAACACAAGGTGTACCACCTGACGCTGATTTTCAGCTGCAGCCTACGAGTGCCGCTCGAAAACATAAACAAACACATATTTAAAGTTTTATTTTATAACGGCTGATTAAAACAGTTATACAAAGTGGCGAAGTAAACCTTTACATGAATTCCTAATAGGCCGTTTTTGCTGTATAAACTTATAGAGCCAAAATGTTTTGTCAAACGCTTTTACACAACAATCTATCACCGTCAGAATCTTTATACATCGTTTACCCAGCTTTTTAACCGACTTCTAAAAAAGGAGAAGGTTCTCAATTCGGATGTTTGTATTTTTTTTTTATGTTTGTTCGTGCATAGTTCCGTCGCTTGCCAACCGATTTGAAAACTTCTTTTTTTGTTTGAAAGCGTATACTTCCCAAATGGTCTCATGAAAATTTTATCGAAATCAGACAAGCCGTTTCTGAAAAAATCAACAAAAATTAAATATTTCTAACTTTTCGTTTACTCTGCATTGCGTTTTTTGTTCGCGCATAACTCAGTCATTTACGAAACGATTTGGAAAATTATTTTTTTATTCCAAAACCGACGCTTTCCATTTGGTCCCGTTGTCACCAGGTCGGGATCTGATGATTGAATCTTGGCGAAATCGAGGGAACTGTTCCAGTTTTATAGGAAAACGTACAGCGATTTTGGTATTTTCTACAACAAGTGAAGCATTTGTGTTCAATAAGAACCATTCTACCATCAGATCTGATGATGAAGCCAAGAGACAGGCACTGGAAGTCCATAATAAGACAATGTATCTTAGCTGTGTTTGGGCTTGTTGGAATTGTAACGGTATGCACTTTCCAGGTGTACCACAGACTAACTTCTTGACTTTCCTTATTCAATCTACGTAACATGTAGGTTCTCTGCTTTGACAGTCTGTTTTCGCGGTGATCAGGGTTCTTATTCAAAATGCGTTGATTATTTCGTTCCCTAATTTCTTTTAATCGTTTTCTTTTTCCCAGTTTCAGTTCGACGCCTTTTCTCACACGAAAAGCATCTTTACTAGGCCTACCCATATTGTATTATTAGATTAAAAATATGTCACTGAAAATAAACAAATTTTTTTTTTTTTACAAAAAAAGAAACCGACTTCAGAAAACACTTAACGCACTAAAAAGTTAAAAATAATACTATAACCTACCTATATTAATAAACCTAACCTAACCTACGATTAACCTATTATAAAATTTAATATTTTTTTGGAGTCGGTGCCAAGCAATATACGATACCTAAATGACTATATATATATATATATATATATATACTATACACACTAAGGCCAGAAAGAAGCAAAACATAAATCTTACAGCTTCTAAATATTAATTAATTAATTAATTCTAATTATATTGCTTGGCACCGACTCCAAAGAATTATTAAATTTTATAATAGATTAATCGTAGGTTAGGTTAGGTTTATTAATATAGGTAGGTTATAGTATTATTTTTAACTTTTTAGTGCGTTAAGTGTTTTCTGAAGACGGTTTCTTTTTTTGTAAAAAAAAATTTTTGAGATGTAATATCCCGTTAAATCTATCACGGTATTATTAAGAATCCTTGGTAGTATGAAAATACTTCAATCCGACTGCTGAAAGTAAAGATGATGACGAGAATTAGAACCCTTTTTCATAGATCGTTTTATAATTTTTATCTTTATTCACTTTCTTTACATATCTATTACATTTTTAAATATTTTTACAAAACAACATATAAAAAAACCGGCCAAGTGCGAGTCTTACTCGCACACAGGGTTCCATAGCTCCAAACAATATAATGACAATATTTTGAACTGTCATTCATTAGTTAGTAGTATTAGTAAACTTCCACACAACCGCAAAACTAAATTTGTTTTTCATAGTATGTTTATGAAAAACAAAGTTACTGCTGCAGTTTGATGAAAAAGTCCCATATCTCAAAAACTAAACATCATATCTTATTGAAACCAATTTTCGTTGATAGTTTTTTTTACGTTTTACAATCTTAAATATTTTCAGAATTTTCCTCCTCTTACTTTAGAAATTAGAGGGGGGGGGGGGACACATTTTACCACTTTGGAAGTGGCTCTAGCGCAAACTATTCAGTTTAGAAAAAAATGATATTAGAAACATCAATATCATTTTTAAAGACCTATCCATAGATACCCCATACGTATGGGATTGATGAATAATTTTTTTTTGGTTTTCAGTTCTAAGTATGGGGACCCCCTTAATTTATTATTTTTTTTCTATTTTTGTGTGAAAATCCTAATGCGGTTTACAGAATACATCTACTTACCAAGTTTCAACAGTATAGTTCTTATAGTTTCGGAAATAAGTGGCTGTGACATACAGACGGACAGACAGACAGACATGACGAATCTATAAGGGTTCCGTTTTTTGCCATTCGGCTACGGAACCCTAAAAACATATAAAAATATAAAAAATAGTAGCCCACCAGCATCGGGAACAGGGTCCGGGCTACCGGTGGTCAGGGCTCTTGAGAGAGGAACCTTCTGACAATACGTGCCGTGTCCAGAAGTACTGCTTTCTGAATCAAGCCCTTGATCCAGCTGACAAGCGAAAGACTCCGCAGATGTTGGTCGAAGCTTTTGGCTATTAAGCCATTGGCCGACACGACTATCGGCACAATGACTGCTGTTGTCACGTCCCACATGTCGACAATCTCGCGAGCCAGATCTAGATACTTGAATTGCTTATCTTTCTCTGCTTTCACGAGGTTCTCGTCATGCGGGACCGTTATATCAACAATCATTGCGCGACGCTCCAATCGATCTATCAACACAATGTCAGGCTTATTGGCAACAATAGTCCTGTCAGTGACGATAGATCGATCCCAATACAACGTGATATTACACTTATCGAGAACTGGGTCGGGCGCATACTTATAGTATGGCACTTCTGATTCCACAAGGTTGTATTTCAAAGCAAGTTGCTGGTGGATAATCCTGGCAACAAGGTTGTGTCTATGCAAGTACTCTCCGTTAGCCAGACGAGAACAACCAGAAATAATATGTCTGATGGACTCACCCGGACGGTGGCATGCCCGACACACGTCCACCGTCCCGTCCTTCATAATATGTTTCCGGTAGTTATTCGTCAGCATAACTACGTCCATTATTGCACAGACAAAACCTTCAGTTTCCCTGAAGAGGTCACCGAAACGCAGCCAGGATACAGACGCTAAGAAGTCTACATCGGGCCCGTGTGAGGCCCGGTAAAAGCGTCCGTGCAGAACCTTGCTCTGCCATACATCCTTGTTGTCATTAGTGTCTAATACTACAGGCTTGCTCCAGTTCTCGTTAGCCAAGAAGAGCGGGGTAAGGCCCTTGTCGACTGAGACCACATCTCGGTGCATCCCCACGTCGGCTGCTAAGAAGTATTCCCTGAGACTGCATACCTCACGGTTGTGCAGGGTCTTAGCATTTAAGAAGCCACGACCCCCACACTTCCGCGGGATACACAGTCTCATCACCGATGACCGTGGGTGATGAGTCCGATTTGTGGTCAGCAGTACGCGGACCTTCCTATCTAGGGCATCAAGTTCTGTCTGAGTCCATTTGAGTATGCCGAAAGAATACATCAAAACCGGCATGACCCAACCGTTGAAGGCACGTACCTTGTTTCCGCCTGACAGAAGACTGCTTAGCACCTTATGCAGGCGGCCAAAGAAACGCTCCCTCAACGATTGTTTCATGACAGCAGTATTGATACCTAATGCTTCCGACATACCCAAATACTTGTAGGTTTCTGTTGAGGAGAGGGATCTAAGGTGTATGGAATCCGAGAGTTGAGTTCCCTCGGATTCCGTAATCTCCCCTCGCTTCACATTTATGACTGCACATTTGTCCACACCAAATTCCATCCTGATGGCGCTACTGAAAGTTTCAGTTACCTTCAGTAGCTTCATCAGTTGCAAATTGTTGGGGGCAAAGATTTTCAGATCATCCATGTAAAGAAGGTGAGATATGACCTGACCACCTCTCCTCAACCGATAGCCTAGACCTGAATCTTCCAGCAGTGTGCTAAGAGGGTTCAAGGCTAGACAAAACCACAATGGACTCAGACTATAACCCTGAAATATACCACGCTCAATCCAATAAGGATTTTCGGTTCGCTGTTCCCCTGCATTTGTCGACATCCTGGATAGCGAAGGACCGTCCTCCATTGCCCCATACACGACTCAAGAAAGGCGCGTAGAGTTGCATCTATCTTGGACAACTCCAGCACCCTCATGAGCCATGTATGCGGAACTGAGTCGTAGGCCTTCTATAATCTATCCAACATGTAGACAGATGCCTTCGGGAGCGGCGAACCTGTTGGCTAATGGCCATATCAATGAGGAGCAGCTCCTTAGTACCACGGGACCCGTTTCTACATCCATTCTGAGAGGGAGACATGATGGAATTACTCTCAATATTATTGGGTATTAGTCGCTAGTATTATTCGTTGGTTTATTTTAGCTCTCAAAATAGATGTTAGAACTTTATAGACCGTTGGTCAACAAGTGATTGGTCTATAATTTTTGGGCTCCGCAGTACTACCTGATTTATGGAGCAGGTGGGTAATGCCTGTCGTCAAGAACTGGGGCAGCGACCCTGACTCTTAGGCTGATTGAAACTGGGACGCCAAGCGAGCGTGTGATCTTTGAAACCATTTGATCCAGAAGTTGTGCAGTCCGTCCGGCCCTGGAGACTTCCAGTTAGGTAACGGACGGACTGCACGAGCGACGTCTTGGGGGCTGATGATAATTGCCCCCATTTCTGGTATTGGATCACACGCTTGTTCAACTTCCCGGGTCCAACCGCCCTCAGTGTGACTAACAGGCACCGACCAGATGCTGCGCCAGAACAAATACATGGCGTCATCATCTGGTAGACGCGTGTCAGTCACCCTTTGGTCTGGTCGCTCCCAAGCCCTATATTATTATTTATAATTATTATTACCTGTCCAAAATGCATTTGTGTTTAGAGGTAATGATCACTGTTGCATAATTTCGTAAATGGTGATCTAATATGGATCGATCAAACTCGGATATTATGACATGTGAGCACATGAAAGGGCCTCCTATTAATAATTATGTCAAGCTCAAATTTCAATATTTGGAAATTGTCTATTTGTTACAAATAAAATTTAAATGATAAAATGCACTGCTGGAATTAAATCCCACGGCGTTAATTGTCATAGGAATTCAAACACAAATAATAGCTACAATAAGAAAAATTCACATTATAATCATGTTACGGCTATACAAACCTTCTTGGCTGGCACGCAGCTGATCATGGTTCGAATTACGGATATTATAAGTTTTAAACTGACATGATCACTAAAACCATAATCTATATCTATTCTATATACATATAATAAATATACATATAATAAATAATAATAAATAAATACATATAATAAATCTGTTGAAAAATCGTTTTTATACATCAAAAATATTTCCAAAAAAAATAGCCAGGGTGCTAGAGGACAACCAACAGAACCAATTTCCAGCATTTTTCGAATTTTTGTCTGTTTGTCTGTTGATCTGTTTGTCTGTTTATTTGTTCGGGCATCACGTAAAATGTACAAAAGCAATGTAGACAACTTTTATACATGTTAGATATGCAGGTATAGGACGGACAACCATCAAACACGCTAGTCAATGACACACTCTTTTAATAACGACATAACTACCGGGTCGCAGCCGCGGTACGTTACACATACATGTACATATATAACATCCCCTTCCCTTTAATTGAGCAACTACCCCCATTTATACAATGAATAATAAAGAATTACATTAAGGAGTAAAGTTATCCGGTGACAATTCAAGACGACGTGGATTGATCGCTGGTATGGGCGTCAGCGCATTGGGTGAGCTATCTGATTCAGCTAGGGGCGTGCCAAAGGTCATATTTCGCTCAAACTCCCATTCACCTCCTCCCTCTCCTCTTACCGGTGTACTGGTGACTGACGGTGATATGGTAATGTGCTCTGGTGGTGGTGTTCCTAGAACCTCTAGATCTGGGTTGGTGCTGCTGCTGGGGTGATTATTTTGATGTTGATCATCGTTATCCGGTGTCGGCTGGCTTGCGCTAGCTACACCTCGCTGTACATCCTGGATGACATCTGAGGCCCAGTTTGGGTCGCGATCTGACATTTGTGTTTGACCATGTGCCCGTATTTGATCCAAGTGCCTTTTTACCAACCGATCCAGTTCAGGAACATAAACTTCATACATTACGTTTCCTATTTTGCTTTTAATAATTCCTTCGACCCAAACAAACTTTTTATTATTTATATTTCTCGTAATCCACACTACATCATTTTCCTTGAACGGGTTACGTACTTTTCCTTTGTAGTATTTACGCTGTAAGCACTGGTTTTGTTCCACGGTTTGAGTGAGGCAAGTGGCAGAGGAAGTCGACGCTGTGGATGTCGCCGACGCCGATGTCGGTGACAATAAATCAAGCCGCGAGCGCAGCGGCCGCCCGTACACGAGCTCAGCGGGTGATTTCTCGGTGGTACTGTGTCTGGAGTTTCGGTAGTCGAACAAAAACTTTGACATTCGTTCCTTTAATGGTTTCCCTTTATTATTTAGGATTATGCATTTAAGTCCCCTCTTAATAATTTTTACGGAGCTTTCAGCTTGTCCGTTACTTGACGGATGATAAACCGGGGCAAGCTTATGAGTAGGTAATACCATTCTTTGAGCAAAAATCTTTAAATTCTTGCGAAACAAACGAAGTACCGTTATCCGTTACGATAGTATGTGGAATACCGAATCGTGACATTAAATCTATAAGTTTCTCAATTACTGCTTTGGAGCCATACGATGAAGTCATAGTATACACTTCAACCCATTTACTATAAGCATCAACAGCAATTAGAAACATATGGTTATTAAAAGGTCCTAGAAAATCTAAATGAATTCTATAGAAAGCGTGGGGAGGATGTGGCCAGGGCGTGAGCGGGGCGCGGGGCGGCGCGGGCCGCAGTGCGCTGCATACTGCGCACGCGCTTGCCAGCCGCTCCAGCGCACCGTCCACGCCAGGGAACCACAACCGCTTGCGCGCCTCTGACTTCATCTTTACCACTCCAAAGTGTGAACTGTGAAGTTCAGTACAAATTCTATCTCTTAACCTTTCTGGAATGATAACTTTATGACCGCGCATCAAGCAACCGTTTTCATCCGATAGTTGGTTACGACAGTAAAAGTAAGGCTTTAATTTGTCATCGTATACTTTTCTTGGCCAACCTAACTCAACATAATGTTTTGCTTTACGCAAAGTTGCGTCTTGCTCGGTTTCGCGTTGCAAATCAGTAAGTGTAACAGGTAGCCCTCCGTCAACGACGAAGTAAACATATGTCGCGCGGTCATCACTGGCGCTCAGTCGGTCTCGCTCTCGCCCTGCCCCCACGCTCGCGCCGCCGCCGGCGCCCGGCCCTGCGCTGCCTGCTGACGGTGACTCATAACCTACCGGAGCGCGGGACAGATAATCGGCACTATTATTTTTACTGCTAACATATTCGATGACATAATTGTATGCAGATAAAAATATTGCATACCGCTGTAGTCGGTTAGCCGATACCTCCGGTATACCGCGGTATGGTCCGAAGATGCTTAACAACGGCCTATGGTCTGTACGCAAGGTGAAAGGCACCGCTCGGGCATATAAATACTGGTGAAAACGCTTCACTCTTTAGGGGTATGAGGAACAGGGTGTAAAGTTCCTCAATACTCCATTGAAAAGGGAGGATCCTCCGGCCAGACAGGTGTTATGTCTGGCGGGCAACTGCCCAACAGTTGTAGTCGGGTTTTTCTATATACTCTTAAGTCGATGTAAATTTTGCATGTGAGATGTAGGAAATTGCTGTTAGTTCTTCCGCCGTGTCATAGATGGCGCTGTAGTACTTTTTGTAGTAAGTTGCTTTTTGTACGTCGCTACATCACTCCCCCCCGGAGACCGGAGGTCGATCGTCGAATGAGTCTTGAAGTATTTTGCCATGCCAGTTTTGAGCTCGTTGCCGCATTGTTCACTGTGAGTCGGAACAGTCTGCGGTGGTGAGGCGAACCCCCAGTGAGTCGGGGCCGGCGCTGCGTTTGCTCCAGTGAGTCGGACGTGGTGCAGCGCCGCGATGTGGCAGACAGCTAGAGAGGTGTCGACCGGGAGGTAGAAGCTCTCGACCGGCCGAAAGTGCAGTGTGCTGTGCCATGGTCGCTTGAAGAGAGGCTGAGGGTGCTGGCCAGGAATGCGCTTCCGCTGCATGCTGGTGGACAGGAATACCCGTTTGAAGCTGGCTGGCTGTGGGACTCGCTGCTCGAAGGCTTGAGGAAGTGATGTTGATGATGATGACGTCACGTTGCTCGAAGGCTGCGCTGACGTCCATTTCGGGGTCACCAGTTTAGGGGGTATGAGGAACAGGGTGTAAAGTTCCTCATCCCCGAAGTAAAGGGAGACTACAGCTGTCGCCTCTTTTTGTATTTGGGCATATTTTTTCTCGGCTGCTGTTAACGTCCTAGACGCATAGCTAATGGGTCGTTCGCACCCGTCACTTCCTACTTGTGATAGCACAGCGCCTAACCCGTATGGAGAAGCGTCCACCGTCAATATTAACTTCGCCGCGGGGTTAAAATGTGCCAGCACCTCCTCCGATGCCAACTGTTGTTTTATTGTTTTAAAAGCATTCTCGTGTACTTGCGACCATTCCCATTTTGTTGTTTTGTGCAACAAGTTATATAATGGTGCTAGTATTGTTGATGCGTTTTGGACAAAATTGCGATAATAATTGGTTAAGCCTAGAAATGACTGCAATTGCTGCACATTCTGTGGTCTAGGGGCCTGTGATACTGCTGATACTTTGTCTGGCGATTTTTTGATACCCTTTTTGTCTATAATATGTCCTAGATAGTTCACTTCGTTTTTAAAGAACTCACACTTGCTTGGTTGTATTGTGAGCCCTGTGTCCGCCAGCCTTTCGAGTACCGTGACTAACCTACTCATATGTTGTTTTGTATCGGCACCTGTTATTAAAATATCATCGAGGAAAAATACTACTCCGTCTAACCCCGACAGTATGCACTCCATGGCACGTTGAAATATTGCTGGTGCGCTCGACAAGCCAAATACTAATCTTGTATACTTGAAAAGTCCGCGATGTGTATTGATACAAGTCATACTCTGTGATTGATCTTTTAAACAAAATTGGTTATATGCCATGGACAAATCTAATTTGCTGAATTGTACGCCACCATGCAACTTTGCAAACAAATCATTTACCGTTGGTAACGGGTACTTATCGACGATTAGTTGTTTATTAATTGTAATGGAAAAATCCGCACAAATTCTCACTCCACCGTCTTTTTTCAAAGCGGGTACAATTGGTGACGCGTAATCTGAGTACTGAACCGGTTCTAATACTCCTAATTTAACAAGTCGATCTAATTCGCTATCAATTTTGTCTTTCAGGGCATATGGTACTGACCGTGCTTTAATAAAAATTGGTTTTGAGTGTGGTTTTAAGTGTAATTCCACGGCGTATTTATTAAATTTTCCTAATTTACCTGAGAACACGGTGGGAAATCTTGAAACTAAATAGTTCTCTATTGAATTGTTCGATCCGCCAATTGATTTAACTGTAGGTGCAAATTCCAAGTCAAACGTGCTAATAAAATCTCGGCCTAATAATGGCGGACCACCGTTACGTACAACAAACACGTGCAGTTTACGCTTGACTTTCAATATCTAAATTAATAACACCAACTGTTTCTAGCCGTTCCCCCGTATAACTGTAAAGTTTTTTACCTGTAACTGATATCGGTACTTTGCTGAAATGGTCGTTGTATATCTCATGTGATATTATACTAACCGCGGAACCACTATCTATCTCGAACTCCAAACCTAGTCCACCGATGTTAACACTTGCCAGCATCGGACGACCCTTGTCACAACGTATATTTAAGCACAGCTTACCGTCGTCGCCCTCCTCATCCACTTTACCTTCCTCCACGTGTTTCACTTTCGCATCACTTGAGCACATCCGCCTTAGATGGCCCTTGTTATTACACTTCTTGCACTTGTAATTTTTAAACCGGCACTGATTGGATTTGTGATTAGTATAGCCGCACACACTGCACTTTTCCTTAACCGCAAATACGGAACCCTCTTCGACGCCGCCGGCAGCTGCGCTCGGCCCTCCTGCTCCTGGAGCGGCATGGGAGGCGCGCCGAGCACACCGCACGCTTTCCGCTAATTCTACCGCCTTGGCTAACGTTAAGTCCGTCTGGTCCTGGGTAAAGAGCTTGTCTCGCTCCGGTCCTGCCAACATGCCCATGATAAATTTATCAAGAAGAGCTTCCTCCAAATTCTTAAACCCGCAGTGTGCTGCCAATCCCCTAATTCTGGCCGCCCATTGAGTGTGACTTTCGTCTGATCGCTGCACCGCCACGTAGAAAATTGACTTTTCTGCGAAACCGAGCCGCTTCGGCTCAAAATGACGGTCTAGAAGATTCAGAATTTCTTCAAAATTTGTTTCTTCCAACTTCTTAGGCAGCGCCAGGTCCCTTGCTAACATGTAAGTAGGTCCGGTGAGGGCGCTTATGAGTATTGCCCTCCGTTTGACCTTCAACTTGTCCGATTCGTCCGTGATATCATTTGCAATGAACCATTGTTGTAACCGAGACTTGTAACTCATCCAGTCCTGGGATAAATGGTCAAAGTTTGTCAAAATTCCAAAAGATACGCCGATAGTAGACATTATTGCACTCGTAAATTCGTCCTCGTCGCCACTGTTAGATATGCAGGTATAGGACGGACAACCATCAAACACGCTAGTCAATGACACACTGTTTTAATAACGACATAACTACCGGGTCGCAGCCGCGGTACGTTACACATACATATACATATATAACAATACACAACAATTGTGCGTAACTTGAAGTAACATTTAGTTTTTGTTTCATTGCAATCTGTGCTCTCTATCAAAAGATATGATATGATGAATTTAAACTGTTCGAGAAGAACTTATCATTAGTACGTCAGGTAAGATACATTCAACGACATCTATTGGACTAAAATGGTATCAATGAACAAAAGTGTGCTCACAAGATTACTTTTAAATCGAATGACCAGGGTTTTCAAAAAGTTATGATAGGAAAAGGTACACTTAATGGCGCTGCTTTGATGATCTACGTAGCAGAGTGTTTGTTCGATTGATTTTCATACATTATATTTTGGCAGTTTAACTCCATGCTCAATAGATGGCGTTGTGCATTTGTCGCCATTTTCTGAATCGCGATGTTAAGATTTTCCGTGAAAGAATGACTATCGGCCGAGTTAAATCGTTGTTTTTTCATCAAAAATAGTAGCGCACATAGGTTACACAATCACTCTGGATCTAGATAATAATCCCAATCGATGTATTTAATAAACTTCCCATCTTAATTATTAATCTGTTGATACCCTCGGTATTACTGCCGCAAATCATAGTTTCTGGACTTTCTGAATTTATTTTGGAATTTTATTTTATTACATGCACAACACTTATATAATATTGCGAATGGGTTGCCTTATTAAACTAAGTCAATGCTAACTTTTTATTAAAACCTTATGTTTTTTCCCCAAACCAAACGGAAATCATTATTGAAAGAAAGTACAAAACATATGGGCCAAGAATTGGTTGTGTCTATATATTTGTCCCTATACTACAGGGCTGTAAGGTATAAATAGATGTGTTGATACTATATGTAAACTATGTGTTTTCTTATTAAAATATGCATTTAAAAAACAGATAGGTAATTTTATTACAAACACGAATAAAGTTATGGTCAAATTAAACTAGGTTAAAAAAGTAAGTAGGTACATGTTTTTTCATGGCACGTCTCTAACGTTTAAATGTGACTGCACCTGCATTTGAACTTCGGAGCAAAATACTGATAATAGTCAACATAATTTTATTATGGTCAATAGATGAAGGGCTTGCTTCGACAGTATTTGTTACATTACAGATCTGCGTGATGCCTGTGTCAACGTTTCAACTTATTTTCGTCCGACCAGTCCTTGGAAAATTATCCGCTTTGTCTATCATCGGAAATACAAGATCTAACATTATTGCTCTGTTCTTCTTCTTCTTTCGCATCGATGGTACGTCATATGAGATTATTAACACCCAGGTGGCTACGTTATTTGCGGTTTCAGTACCAGTTTTGACAGAAGGTCCTCTAAAACGCAGGGACACTTTAGACACAAGTCAGCCATGGTCTGGTCGGGAGCCCCGTATTCACATTGAGCTGCTATAACACGTACAACCATAGAAGTACATGTCTATTAAGTATCACTATATATCTATATATCTGCCTAGCCTTTTCCCAAACTATCTTGGGGTCGGCTTCCAGTCTAACCGGATACAGCTGAGTACCAGTATTTTACATGAAGCGACTGCCTATCTGACCTCCACAACCCAGTAACTGGGTAATACGATACCCCTTGGTAAGACTGGATGTCAGACTTTTAGCGTCTGACTACTCGTAACCACTGTCAAAGATCTACAAATGACAGCCGGGACCAACGGCTTAACGTACTTTCCGAGGCACGGAGGAAACTCGATATGTAATTATGGTCACCCATCCACAGACCAACCTCGGCAAGCACGGCTTAACCTTGAAGATCGACTTGGGCGGCTGTTATTACTTAGCCACGAGCTCCTCCTATTAAGTATCAGTATGGTTAGAATATTACGGATTTACGACTAAACTGTTTTGAAAACTTGAGTAACATAAATTAAGTGAGTGCGGCCAAAATGGACAGATTTCATAAGTGCGCAATGAATGCACTAAAATGCGTTGAATAACCAAACTTGGAAGTTCTGCATCTGTGCTGGTCACATTAACATTGCTAAGAGTTCCTTTAATACTTAAAACAAAGATAGTATAGTGTAGTAGTAGTATAGTACACACGGCGACACATCAAGTTATACATCTGCAGTATAACCTAACCTCACTTTGTTACCAATGAGAGTTCAGCTTTATTTTGTTTTGCACAGCTTGATTGGTCGCCGTGCGTGCTAACGGGTTTAAGTTTAAACTAACAGTAAGTCAGTTTATAAGTATATTATATGTAGAGTATGTTAGGAACATGCTACGATATTACGTTACCATGTTTTCCCTGACAATGCTATAAGAATAAGGGGTCACGTGAGCGAAGCCGCGGGCACAGCTAGTTTTCACTAAAAACGGATATTTACCATGTTTACTATTTGTTTTGAGTTCCCTATGTTTCGGTGCTGTTGCTTACCATGATGATGATGTTATTGCGGGTTTTTTAACAGACAAATTGATATATCCTCTTCCTTGTGGTTTTTAGGGTTCCGTACCCAAAGGGTCAAACGGGACCCTATTACTGAGACTTCGCTGTCCGTCCGTCCGTCCGTCTGTCACCAGGCTGTATCTCATGAACCGTGATAGTTAGCCAGATGAAATTTCTACAGATTATGTATTTCTGTTGATGCTATAACAACAAATACTAAAAACAGAATAAAATAAATATTTAAGGGGACCTCCCACACAAAAAAGTGATTTTTTTATTCGTTTTTGTATATAATGGTACGGAACCCTTCGTGCGCGAGTCCGACACACACTTGGCCGGTTTTTAGTTTTTTACGCGCTCGGTGACAGTTCTGTATGGTGTCGGACGTAAAGAAGACGGGGAGGAGGGTTAGAAGTGATATTTAATTAACATTTTTTTTTAATTTACGCAACATGGAATAGATGTTTGTTTTTGAGCTTTGGTTGGATAATTATGTAAATTGTAATTTAATTGGTTCTGTATGGTGTCGGACGTAAAGAACAGCACCATCCCATATCTTCCCGTGGAGGTCGTAAGAGGCGACTAAGGGATTAGCCAGAGAATGGGCAGCAGCGTTCTCTGTGCTATTGTAACAACCGTACTGCGATCGCCAACCCGTTTGCCAAGCGTGGCGATTATGGCAAAACCCCCAAAATGTCAATGTGGCGACACTTGGGGAAGGCCTGTGTCCAGCAGTGGAAGTCTTTTGGGCTGAAATGATGATGATGATGATGTGACAATGGCAGCACTCACAACTCGATTCTGTTCCCAGCACACGAAACTTACTGTATCCCCGAACTATTTCGGCACTCAAAATAAATAGTAAACATGTAAATACCCCATAATTTATACAAGGTGTCCAATAACCTACCGTCCTATCTACCTACCTACTGTAGTGCGTGTCGACGGCAATCGAAATTTTGTCGGCTCAAAATTGAGCCACTCGTTTGACGCCCTCTGTAGCGTCCATCACTTCCTGTAATGAACAAACAGCAGGACGCAATATTAAATGCCCCATCGTTTGTGAAACAGCACAACATTTAAACTCCAGAGCAGAGTCAACAACTATAATATATTGGCTTGTTTGGTAGGTATTGACACCAAGCTGCTGTTGTTTGGTACCTAGGTGTTGCTGTGAGTCGTACTATATAATAAATATTATGTTCCTCAAAATATTATGTTTTTTTCAGTTATACTAAATCGAAAAAAAATATTGAAAATGCACTAGATTTATTTTTATTTTATTAAAATAAAGTGGTGATAAACCAAAAAAATGTGACAGTTTTGAAAGACAAAGAAAAAAAAATTGCTTGTATTTAAACAAGCAATTATTTAATTTTGCTTTTACTTTAGGTTAAAGTTAAGCGATAAAAAACGTTCATTGAAAAATCAAAATCAGTTTATTTTTTATGGTGAAAATCCAAAAAAAAATGTATGTTACAGTTTTGTAAAGCAACAAGTTACTTTAAGCCGCAAGTTACTTTAGGTTAAAGCTATGCGATGAAAAAATCGTTTAAGTGAAAAATAAATAAAAAAAAACAAAACTACTTGAAAAAAGGATTTTTTTATAGAAAAAGATTTATCAATAAGTAGAATAGCTATTCACGAATAATTTTATGTAAAACAATACATAAAATACATAATTAATTACGAGATGCTTAAAAATTGATTCTAGGTAGAGATTTATCGATATTTTGCAGAACACATTTAACATTTTGCGGAACATACATTATGTTGTTTTTGTAGGTATTCCTAGAACCCAAGCTAAAACCCCCTGCATTATGTCGCACTATTTACTGGACACCCTGTATAGTGTTAATGATACTAATTGGAGTTACGAGCCCCAATATGTAAGTGTAGACTTTCCTTATAAAAGTAATAAACAACGACTTATTGTCAGGCCTACGATGTCCTCCCATACTTTAGTACTAGCGCTGTCACAGAAATATTGTAAAACCAAATGATTTTAAAAGAGTAACCATGGAGTTTCTTGCCGGTTCTTCTCCATAGGAAACGACCAACCCGAACCGAGCACCTTTTTATCGACGTTTTATAAGTGCCCCTGTAGGTCTACGTAAAATAAAAATATTAAGATTTGATTTGATTTGAATACGAGTGCTATTTTTCGGTACAAGCGTAGCGCGTACCGAAATAGGTAGGCACGAGTTATTAAAAGATCAATAGCGTACAGTTGCATACAAGATTTTATCTACGAAGGAAGGAATAAAACACAGATATAGACAAATACTTAAGTATTTTTATCTACTTCGGTTTCATAACATTTCTCATATATACATGTTAAAAATTATTAGTAGCCGCAACTGCTCTATTTGTTATATCTGGTGGAGTATACTCAATATCACTTGATGTTGAAGACATTTTTAATAACATTTGGAATAAAAGCGTACACTTTTTTTAATGTTTTATTTACTCTTTATTAGGTTGCAAAGATCTTGTAGCCGCAACCGCCAAATAGTATACGATACTTTTGTTCTAAACTTGTTCCATTTTTAAAAACATCATTTACATTGTCTCGATTTCGAAGTAATATTATAGGTATCTGGCTGTATGTTCAGAATGTCTTTGCTTGTGTTTTAGAATTTATGATGATTCGCATAATGCATCCCGATGTCGTTATGGGTTGAAACCCGTAACAACATCGCGCAATTGACAGCGGTTTCATTATTATTAATGAAACCGCTGTCAATTTTGTAATTCGAATTTAACGAAACCGAAGTAGATAAATATAATTATGAAATTGATTTAACCCTGGCTGGTGACAACGCATTTTCATCCTTTCACTTGGTAACGTTAGTACGATAAGCCGAACGTCAGTGGTGACAAGTACCCTACACTAGTACACAAGGTTGTGATTCGTTATTTTGGCTTTAGGCTAGACAGCTTATAGCCAAAATTACTGGAACACACACGTAACGGCCAAGCATTCGACACAAGATAATCTGTAGTGAGAAATTCACTAAGACGACAAATTCCAGCTAGATCCAATACTTGTCCAAGTTGCATTCAATATAAGACCGCCGCCCGCTGAGACACAGGGTTAATCTGGTAATTCGTCCGAAATGCATAGTTTTTTTATATTTTTTTAAAAGGAACATTTGTATTTTTGGGATATACTATTATAAGCTTTTAAAATCGGTCATTTTACACATACTGGACACCTGCCTATGGAGCGAAAGGAAGAAGATTACCCCCCCCCCCCCTTGTAGTTTCGCTCGGAGTTACCATTTTTGTTAAATTGGATCCTTACTTTTTCTGTCCCTATATTTCAGGGAGTAAGGACCAGTACTTCTGCCTATGGCGCATTTACATTAAGTCGGTTAGACCGTATTCGGCTGCAGGCCGTATTCGGTCACCGACTAATATAAACAGGTATTCGTTTGGCCGTATTCGGTTTGGCCGTATTCGGTCGAGCCCGTTGTCGGTGTCGAGTGCGCCGTGCCCCGCCCGTCGCCCGCCGCCCGCAGCCCGCAGCTCAGTTCGAAGAGCACGAGCCAGTCCGCCGCACGCGCACGATTGTGCATAAAATGGCCTCTCGAAAATTAAGTGACTCGGAAATGACGCACTTGGTAGAACTGTATCGGGAAAACGAAGTTCTATGGAATGTTACAGATAAGTCGTACAGAAATCGAGACGCTAGAGATAACGCCTATGAAAGAATCAGAGACTCGTTGAATATTACGCCATCACTTTCATTGCAAGACATAAGCAAGAAAATAAAAAATTTACGGTCTACCTACATAAAAGAAAGAAAAAAAATTGACGCTAGCTTCCGATCCGGTGCCAGTACACAATCTGTTTATAAACCAAAGATGCCGTGGTTTGAAATAGCTGATGGATTTTTGAGGACATATACAAGTAAAAGACATACAAATACAAATATGGTAAGCAAGTTTATTAACTTAAATTAACACAGTAATTACATATTATTTATTTATTTATTGAAGACAATTTGTTTGCCAAGAAACAGCGCCAGTATCACTGTTAAAATAATCACGTAAAGTATTTCGTTTTTGTCTTGCTTCACTACAGTCCATATTGTTTTCTTCAACAAATGATAGAAAATTAGATCTCCAGGTATTTGAATATTCAAAGTGTGCATGTGCAGGGGATGTTTTACGCAGCCAATTATGAAGACAACAGCATGTTTTCACGACTTTCTCCGTATTTTTAATATTTAAATTGATATGTTTTCCAAATATTTGAAATCGCGAAGCCAATATGCCAAAGGCGTTTTCGACAATCCTCCGAGCCCTCGATAGTCGATAGTTGTATATTTTTTCAGCAACAGTAAGATTATGACCCGGGTAAGGTTTCATTAAGTATTTTTTGAGTGGGAATGCAGCATCAGCTACGAACACGTATCTTTCAGGAATATTGAGAGCATTGTTATCAATTGCCGTTTTCAAGGGAGAATGATCAAAAACACCGCCGTCTGAATCTCTGCCTTTTGCACCAATGTCAATATACGTAAAACAATAATCGTGATCTACACAAGCTAATAATATTAAACTGTAATTTTTTTTATAATTGAAGAAATCTGACCCAGTGTTTGGTGGCGCCTTAATCACAATATGTTTACCATCAAGTGCTCCAATACAAATTGGGAAATTCCATTTCAATTCGAAACCTTTAGCGATTTTAAGCCAATCTTCTTCTGTTTTCGGGATCTGAAATGAAAAAAATAAAAATTACTTATTTTGACTTACCTATTTTACAACCCTGATGATCCAGTACCTAATTTAAATGTTTTATATTTCAGGATGAAAATATTGATTGTGCTTCAACAATCAGCGATACAGGCAGTGATGTCACGCAAACTCCCACATTAACGGATGATACCTTTTTAAGTACATCGCAACATACAACTGATTTTTCTGATGATTCTCGAAACTTACCTCAAAAACCTAAACGCAAAAGAAACCATGTGGTGGCAAATAAAGGTAACGAGAACTCTGAAGACGTGATTGCTGTGGCATTGGAGAAATTGGACAACTTAAAAAAAGAAGTTGGAACTATGAAGGATGATGAATATGATATATTTGGCAAATACATTGCGTCTTCGTTGCGACAAATGCCGAAAAAACACTTTATTTCAGCAAAATCAGTAATCCAACAAACTATTACAGAATTTGAGTTGAGGATTTTATCTGAGGAATGTACAACAGCACATACTACAAGTAATTATCCAGTACATGAATATTTCACACCCAATTATACTACGAGTACTACTATGAGTACTAGTAGCCCAAGTAACATAGCAGTTGAAAACATAGAGCTAAATACAAGCAACGATTCTATCTCAAATGTGATTGGTGTTCTTTCGAACCTAGAAGATTCTCAAAATGCATGATCAATTAGCTTTAAGATCACGTTTCGTAATTTTGAAATTATATTGATTGTAAAAAAAAATGTTGTTTTACTTACATTAACTACATTAAACTAATTACTACATAAACCACTTACCTCGATAAATGACTTTAACGTCTCAGAAATGGCATCGCATACTTCTGGAATAAATAAACTTATAGCACTGTCAGAAACTCTAAAAAAGAACTCAAGACTTTTGTAAGAATCGCCTGTTGCTAAAAAACGTAAAGTTATTTGTAGTTTTATTCTAGGGTTTAAACACTTTCTAAATGCACTGTCTTGTTTTTCTATAATCGGAGATATTTCATTCAGTAACCATTCGAATTGGTTTCTATCTATTCTAAAAAATAATAAAAAATCATCGTCAGTTTTGAATTCATTACACAACAACACTGAAGCTCCTAACAAAGACCGTTGACTTAATAGAGGTGTTATCCACACTCTCTTTCTCTTTGTACTCCTATTTTTCAATTTTTTCCTCAAAACTTCTTGTATTACATCGCACACAGTTAAAAATCCTTCTAACACAAGACTGTTCATGACGATGCTTGCAACCTGACTGTGAATGTGCAAGCAATGAATATACAATCGCCGCATCAATCAAGTCGCCGAATTCGGTTAACCGACCAATGTAAACAACTCAATTTAGGTGAGCGTTTCAGTTAAACCGAATGCGGCCGCCGCCTTCGGTGACCGACTTCAAACCGACCTAATGTAAATGAGCCATATATCCGGCGCTACGGGAATAGTAGCCCCTTCGCCTTTGCGCAACAAAGTCACAGGGGAACAGGCTCCCCTCCGTACCTTCGGCTCGGTCGGCCTCGGTCGCTACGGATCGCGCGATGACTGCGCCTTTGTCACGGCAGGCAGGGGCTGCTCACCCTCCGCCTCCGGTCTCTAAAAAATACTCTAGGGGTAGGACAGACCAATACCACGGCGTTTGAACCAATTCTATAGTGTCAGAATTAGATAATTAAGAGCGTTTACGCCTTACATGTCGTAAGGCGTAAACGTATAAACATACAAACTTTCAAGTCCTTATTTTCCGAAATGACTGAATCGATTTTAATGAAACTACATACGAATAAGCAGGATACATAGGTCTAAAAAGTTACTAAAACTATTTTCGAAAAATAGTGTTACTTAAGGTGCACTGGGGTAATTCCAAAAACGGTTATATTCCGAAAGTTCAAAAATTCTACTAATCGGAGCGCTATTTTCCTAAGGGCAATATTGGTTTAAACGCCATTTTTATTGGCCTTGCCGCATCAGTCGTCGTGAGAAGCTAGTGTCAACGTTACGTGCGCAGCGTCAAGTTTAGTTAAAAGAGTGTTTTTCGCGCCATTTTTGTTGATTCGCAATAACCCCAACATATTTTTCTCGGAATTCTGGTAAGTTATTTGAATAAGTGTTTGTTTTTACAATTCGTTGTAGTTTTTTGGGAATTCGTGAGAGGAAAACAACGTCCTAGCTGTGTTTTTATTTTATTTTCGTAAACACCCCATCGGGGTGATTCCGATGCATAAATATTCCGTAATAACCCCACTTAGTTCTTCCATAGTAATTCACAGTGATTCTCAATCTGTACGATCAGATGGTTTGCATGAAATTACACGAAGTATGAAATTTTTTACTATTAGGTATTATTATTTCGGTCTTCTTCTTTTTTTTTGTAGGAAAGACCGAAATAATAATGAAATTCTAATTCAGAGGACGTTGGTTTCATTGTGGAAAGTGATTTTATATTATTCATCATTACTTTTTAACCGACTTCAAAAAGGAAAAACTCATTTCTTTTTCAGACATATTATGCCACGAACTTATATAAGAAAAAAAAAAACAAAATCTACACTCCACAAGATTTAGCTGAAGGGATCGCAAAAGTAAAAAAGGATGAACTGATTTGGACTTAACATTTTTAAGGATGACTGATTTAAGTGTAAGACAATAATATATAAAGAATGTATTTTATTTTGCAAAATCACTGAATAAAAGTTATTTTTATAAAAATCTCTGTGTTTTATGTCTTCAAGTACCCGCAGTTTCCGCTCATCTTGATCGTTAAAGTTCATAAAAACATTAAAGAGGTTAATCCCTGCTAGAAGCAATCACGTTTGTTAATGTATTACTCTTTGGTACTTATTTAGTATATTCACGTCATTCTTTTCATTTTCATTGGGCTTAAATTAATAATATTAATTTAAGGCTGACAAAAATTGATAAAATGATTAAAACATAACTACATTATTATACTATTCCGGGCAAAGAGATCTGTCAGAATTATCAATTATCATGGTCAGCTCACTTCTACGGCAACTTCTGACAACTGTGATATTTTTTGTCGAATAGGGTAAGGTAATAAACTAGGTAAAATGTTGAGAGCCACAATCTCTTCTTGGGGTAATTCCGAAATACAAAACTGTAAAAAATGATATTAACGATACTATTGATAGTACTCATGATATTTTGTGTGCGGGGTAAATACGATTGAAAAAGAAATGTAAACCTTCGGTCAAAGTGCTATAAAATCAAATTTTGAATAATTTCGGAATAACCCCAAGATAGTTCGTAATTTACCTTAAACCAAAAAAATATAACTCAATAATTAAAAATGCTCTATTTAGTAAATCCAACAATATATATAGGAATCTAATATATCAATAGGTTAAACCATAACATTAAGTTAACAGAAGTCGCATACTATTGGCTGTAAATATGAAGCTAGTATAGCTAACTAACCGAAATGTAAACCTCTGTTCATCTCGTAAAAATTCCCGTCGGAATTACCCCAGTACACCTTACAGCAATTTTTTTTTAGAGCTTTTCCCCGTCATTGGAATTTCTCCTGTGTCGTGGCAGCGTTTACAAACATTTAAACTCACATACAAACACACAGAAACAGCCAGACCCGGAACAACTATCTGTAGGCCATACAAATATTTGTTCCGTGCGGGGATTGAACCCGCGACACGCGGCGCAGTGGTTGAGCGATCGACTGCTGCGCTGCGTGTCGCGGGTTCGATCCCCGCAAATATTTGTATTTGCGCAGCAGTGGATCGCTCAACCACTGCGCCAACCGTGCCGTCCATTTAGACCGATTATAAATTATCTATAGAAACAGAAATTTCCAATTAGATTATTGATGTTTTTTAAAAGACATTTCTAAAATGTTTTTAGTAACTTAAATGTATCCTGCTTAAGCGTATGAAGTTTCATTAAAATCGGTTTAGTCATTTCGGAAAATAAGGAGTTGAAAGTTTGTATAAAATGTCGTAAGGCGTAAACGCTCTTAAGTTAATGAAACTTTATGTTTTTATTTTTAACAGTATCATTTGTGTTTTGCTCACTGAACTGAACCAAAATCGTCTGTGGTGTGAAATGTCGTCTTTACAATTATAATACAATGCCATAAATAATGCTACAATTAATATCTCCGAAACTATTCATTTCCGACGGTTGAAATTTGACAAATAAATTTCTTAAGTTATTAGGAATCTACAATAAAAATTACAACATCCTAGGTTAATGTACAGATATAAGTGACTAGCCAGTGATTCTATCAAAGTTTTACATTCGGATACTTTATTTTCGGATATTTGGGCCCCGCTTCCGTGCATAGTCGCGTAACCTACCGCCGAACGAATTGCCGATTTCTCTTAGTCATCCGCGGCTAAACAAGCGCTTATGAAGGCGATTAAGCCTAAGTGACGGCGGTTTTTAAATTGTAGGCGTAAAAACACCGCGAAATCAGGCGTTGTATTACTTCTTCTTTATCGTCGCCTTATCGTTCCAAGTTTGCTTTTAGACACACTAACATTTCATCACAACCAATTCAGTTTCACTATCGGAAAATCTACCGTAGACGCGGCACTTTCTGTCATAAAAACTGTTACCGCATCCGAACACAAGTAAGTACGAGGGTGCGATCTTTTTAGATATTTTGGAGGGACTGGCCGTCCGTAAAGAGTACAAGAAACCCACTCTCGGCATTAACCGGGGGCGGTTTTCTGCCCTTCTATGGAAGTCGCTAAATAACAAAATTAAATTAAAAATTTTAAAAACTCGGAACAAAAAAACATCTAAAAAACCGACACTTGGATTCATTTATTTTTGATTTTTTTTAGAGGCTTTGTAAATTTTTAATTTAAAATTTTTCATGCTTTTTAAACTTAGCTTTGACTTTTTTCTTAGCCTTGACTGTCCCACCCCTGGGCATAGGCTTCCCCCCATTCCTTCCAATTTGCTCGGTGTTGCGCCTCTTCTCGCTAATTAACGAAAACAAGGAAAGTTATAAATTAAAAAAACCCCATAATTGAGGAGGAAGGAGGGGTGCAGTCTCCCCTCTCGGCAATGCCCATGGTGACAAGTGACAAGATTTCAAATTTCAAATCGACTAGACCTGTGGAAGTTATTTATATCTCTTCAACCCATCTAAAAAACGAACTAGAAAAGAGGTGATGATCTTCAAACGGCTGAGCAGATTTTCACGAAACATAGTTAAAAACGCTTTCGATTAAAATACCTTCTAAACGAAACCAATTTTATTAAAATCGGTTCATCTTTTTAGGAGCTACGATACCACAGACAGACGCCGATCAAACTTATAACAACCCTCGTTTTTGGTCGGGGGTTAAAAACAAGAAATGACTTTCTGAATGGAGTTGTGATATCTATGGAGTCGGAACTGATTACTGATGAGAATGAATGATAAGTGTCAGATTTAAGGTACAATTTTAGTAGGTTTTGTATTCAATGCAGGTAAGCGTAATGCGTTTATGTAGGTATGATAATTCAAACAAAAACAAAGTGTTTTACCAATTTACTTTTGAGCTTAACAAATAACACAAGAAACGATATGGCACATAGAAATCTGAGAATTCTTAGAAACATTGACTAAACAGTCACTCAATCTGGGCGCTTATTTATTTTTAACGTCTATTTGCTTTCTTATATTCTTTCTTATTTTACTTTCATTTGAAAGATTATCCAAATAGAAAGCTAGAAAGAGCTTCATCAATGATATTATCGTCCTTTTCATCAAGTTATACCTAGAGTGATTACACCCACCTTCGTCTCTACCTAGCAGACGATATCAAAGGGCTCTCACAGTTTCCCGTGGAGGCAGTAATGCCATTAGTATCACATTTTGCATCGGTGATCTTATTACGGTGGTATTAGAACTCCGGTGCAAACTGCCCACTTCAAAGAAATAAGTGTATTATCCTTTATATATATGGTTCCGTACGTATGTATATACTGTGCAGTGCTTTACTACGCAAAAACAAATGCTCAGGCTCTCCTTATAATTATAATAATCTATTTATTATCAGGTTACAACGACCTTAACCTAAATATACATACTATATAACAACAATTCTGTTAGTATATGAAACTTAAAATTATGTTAGTAACACTTCACTTGCACGATGTTTCGTGCGTTCGTGTGGAATTTGTCCGCGGAAGCAACGGAACCTCACATCCCGCGGCCAAAAACTTTATTCTAACACCAAATGGAGAAAACACGTCGGTATGCGCACCACAAACGCCTTGATATTGACTTTGCGGCGCGATTCCAGCAGCTGCACCCTTGGCGTGTGCTTAAATTTTTGGCGCACGTACTTTTCGATGTGTTCTGCCTCAATGATGTAATGCAGGCGATAGATGTACACCGGCGTTGGTTATCTTGTTTGGTTATACGTACGTACATATAACCAAAGAATGATACTAAAAACAACGCTAGCGTGAGGGTATCGTTGCATCCCATAGTTAAATAAGTTTCTTAGATAATAGTTTAAGCTTGTAAGATACACGCTTGTAAAGTCGCAAAAAATGTGTCCGTCTCTATTAACTATTATGCTATGGAATATCCTGAAAATGTCAAGATTTTCAACGAAATTTTTCTAGATAACTTATTATAAAGCTACAAAATAAAATAAGCACTTTCTTCGCATCAGGTCACCATTCTTGCTACTTTAATTGCCTATGACAACAAATGAAAGATAAACAATACAAAGATTTTGATAAATTTAAGCAATTTATCAAAATCTCTGATCGTACGAATCCAATTTTTCGCGAATTTACCCTATTTGCATTAGGGTATTAGGATGAGAACTCTCTGCAAATATAAGGAGTCGAGAAAACTACTCGCCCGATGATGTCCTCTGAAAGCCTGATAGAACGATTATTGCTCACATACTACTCAATACTTCAGAATGGTTTCATGTTTATTTAGCTGTGCTTATTTTACATTGGTATCTAAAATGCTGTTTGAGAACCCTTAGCTTGATAACCCAAAGCCTCATTTAACTAGGTTCTAATCTACCTAAGTAGTTAGATGAGGAATAAGAAAAACAATAAGATCGGGGTTATAATACGATTTATTTTTAGTAGTAGCGCAGTAATTCCTGACTGCTGAGCATGGGGCCTCGGGTTTAATTCTCGGGTCGGGCAAAGTGTTACTGAGTTTTACCATCTCTCATGAATTTCTCAGTAGCAGGAGTCTGGATTTGTGCTCAGTTGATGGCAATAGTTGATACCAAAATGATAGAGTTCCAGACGTACAACAGTAAGCGTCTACATTTAAAAATTCAGCATGATAATGACAGAATTGAAGAGGAAGTTCCTAGGAATAACAATAGACAAACACAACTGGAAAGCACAATTATTCGATTATCTCTTAAATAAATGCTACTACTCGTTTAATGATTTTATAAACGAAAAGTTGACTTAAATATTATGAAATAATTCTATTCTCTTCATATTAGCTCTTTGACATTTGTAATATAATCTTTTTGACATATTGCTACCTAATATTTGACCAATTTTTATTTTAATTTGAATTTTATCCTAACTCAAACTCAAATCATTTATTTCAATTAGACCATTACAGGAACTTTTGAAAGTAAAAAAAACGCGAAGTTATAGTCCCTCTCAATCCCAATCCCTCTATGGAGGAGAATGGGCAAGATATAATTAATAATTTATTTATTTAATTCAATGTAATCTTACAAACTAACCAACACGCTGAAAAAGTATTGGTGCGCCGGAAACGACAGAATATTATGAACTTTTATAACTATGTAACAACTCTGTAACAATATTCTGACAAATAAATGTACTATTACTATAGGCTAGGCCGCTATTACATGGGACTTAAATATGATAACGGGCGAAATAAGGGGGTACTACTAGGTACACCTCTGTATATTCCCTTCGGGAATTACAGGCGTGATGTTATGTTATGTAGTTACTAATATTAAGTTATTATGTGTTACACACACAAAAAATTGCAATCTTTAACTCAATAGTCAGATATTGAGATAAAGATTGCAATTTTCAAAAATAGACTAAATTGATACCGGTCTATAGTTATTCACGGCGGACTTGTCACCATACTTGAAAATCGGTACTACTCGTGCTTCTTTCCAAGTTTTAGGAAACCAACCCCTGCTCAATGATTTATTATAAATCATAGAGAGATGTTTCCCCAAGAAATCACAACATTTTTATTGCAAAAATGGAAGGCAGTCCGTCACGCCCTGGCCCTTTATAAGGATCAAGTCTCTTTAAAGTTACAACAGAACCCGTGGTTAGTGTCAATTGGTTGAAAAAATCAATATGCTGACATGGCGCGGTCCCATATTTGGTCATGTCATCGACAGTATTGCCATTATAATTATTGTTATAAACAGATGAAAAACATGATGCAAATTTGTTACAAAAATCTGCTCCGTTACTACCTTTGACTTCACCATAATGTATTGATGAAGGATATGTACTGTTACCGTTACGTTTATGCTTTAAAAATGACCAAAAGAGCTCAGGGTTAGAAGTGATCTTTAATTAACATTTTTTTTTTTAATTTACGCAACATGGAATAGATGTTTGTTTTTGAGCTTTGGTTGGATAATTATGTAAATTGTAATTTAATTGGTTCTGTATGGTGTCGGACGTAAAGAATAGCACCATCCCATATCTTCCCGTGGAGGTCGTAAGAGGAGACTAAGGGACTTGCCAGAGAATGGGCGGCAGCGTTCTCTGTGCTATTGTAAGAACCGTACTGCGATCGCCAACCCGCCTGCCAAGCGTGGCGATTATGGCAAAACCCCCCAAAATGTCAATGTGGCGACACTTGGGGGAGGCCTATGTCCAGCAGTGGACGTCTTTTGTGCTGAAATGATGATGATGAATTTAATTGTCATTTAATTCATATCTATTTGGCAGTTTAATATTCATTATTTTATTTTTTTTGACATTTAATTTACATTTGACTGACATGTAATTTACGTCTAACTGACATTTTAGTTGACATTTAATTCTCATTAAGTTTACCTAATATGGAATGGACATGGTTTCTGTTTGAGCTTTTTATGGTTGAACATATAAACAGTCATTTAGTTCTCAGTTGATTTACGTAAAATGGAATAGACATGGGTGTTTTTGTGCTTTTTATGGTTTGACATTTAAACGATTTTTGATTGATGACATTTTTTTTTTTGTTTTATATTTAATTATTGCTTCTGTTATGATTTGAAATGTAATATTTTATTTTGTAAAATTCGAACACAATGTGTGTATGTTATGTTGTTGATGAATAAATATGATGATGATGATCGAAAAATCAATTGACTTTATAAATATTGCCTATAGTTATGTGTGTTAATTTTGAAATTCTGTCTTTTATAAAGACAGTTTTTTTTTATTTTTGTTTTTTAATAAAGTATATAATTTATAAGATGTAGATGTAGGATGGCGTTTGTAAGGCCAATTTATCGCATTGGATAGTTTTAGGTAAGATTTGTAAAAATAAATAAATTAATTAAAGTGACACAAATGTTGTCATCCGTGCTGTAACTATTTTAAACAAAAGGTGCAATGATTTAAAAACTATTGTAAAACATCTGTTAAAAAAGAAAGGAAAACAAATAAAATTGAGAATAGTTAGACATCCACACATTTGTGCAGCCAATTTAGCTGAAGACGGGAGAGATTTCGTAACCTCTAACGGAATGTTGGAAGAATGTTGAAAGAAGTTGTCTGGTCTCAGCGACTTCTAGCTCATCACAAATTGTTTTATTATCTATTTTCAAAGACAATTCATTCTTATCTCGTTGTAGCGTCTTTCCTGATTCTCTGTTAATTACCTGCCATACAGTTTTTATTTTATTCTTAGAAACACCGATTTTATTACTTATTATTTTAAATTTTGCTTGAGCGCAGACACTTAAGAATATTTTTGAATAGTTTCTAACGTAAGTGTGAAAGACTTGATCTGAAGACAGAGACTTGATTTTCGTAATATAAATTGTATTGTATATATCTCTACTTTTTCTTATTCGCTAAATTTAGATTTTGAGTTGACTTTAACATTTTTTACAGGACACGTTTTATTAAATTCCTGGCAAACTGTGGAAAATAATATACTGTAGTTTATATTGGGGTCTTCTAAATCAAAACTAGCATTAGAAAGTTTTCTAAGAACATTATTATTTAAAGGTTTTAATTTATTTTTGGAAAGAGGTCTTAATTGAATTGATTTAACTAAGTGTAACTTTTTGTCTAACTCAAAAGATACAAGTTGACCAGTATGGTCTGACCTAACGCCACTAATTAATAAATACTCTTTTACTATGTAATTAGTAAATACATTATCTATGCATGTAGCTGAGGTTGCTGTTATTCTAGTTGCTTCACTAAATAAATATTTTAAGTTTAATTATTTAATCAAAGACACCAGCTTGCATTTTTCTGGTGAATTGACTAACAGGTCAATATTTAAACAAATACCACAAACAAAAACTAATTTATTATCTGTCAAAAGTTTACTTATTGTGATTAAAAACAATGACAAGTTTGATGCTGGTGGTCTATACACACATAAGACAGTATGACCCTCAACCTCTGCACATGCTACCTCACATATGCGATCAACAGAGTAAGCAGTGATATCCTTCCTCTCCTTATACCTGAGACAGCTATTACAAAGTATCAGGGTACCACCACCCACTGAGGATCTGTTTTACGCACTGGCAACTGAAAAATTATTTACATTAAACAGCATCCTATCTGGTTTTAACCAAGTTTCACTAAAACATAAAATATCCATGTGGTATTAATCTACTAACATTCCCACGTCTAGAATTTTGCCGAAGAAGCGATTAATATTCTGGTAATAAAGTAAGATATTGTTACCAGGCTTCTCTTCTGTCGGCTCTAATAGTTTAAAGAATCTATAGAATCTACAACAGTATCATTGGAGACAGAAGATAATACTATTTTGTCACTTAACCTAGTCTCAGTTAAATCATCAATAACTGCGTGTGTGGTGGTGAAAATAGGAACCAAAAAATGTCGACTTTTTTTGGCAAGAAACATATGTTCCCGATTCAAAATAATATCCCTAACAAAATCAAAAAGCAATAGACGGTCATTAAGACGACATGATAAAATATGCATCAAGTTATTTATACTAGAAATGAAATCATTTTCCTGATCAAGTAAGTTGTCCATGTATGGCAATGCACATAAAATTAATTTGCCTAGTCTTAACTTAATTAGGGTGTCGATACCATTAACTATGTCCCTTTTTGAGATACTCAGGCTATTTCCAATTAAAAGTACTACTATGGTCTGCACATTCAATTGTGTATGTTGAATTTTATTAATGAGCTCATTAAAATGTAGGTAACGGTGACAATGGTTCAATACTGAGTGTTTAGACCCGTTATTTAACAATGATCCAAAACCAGTTCCTATTCTATCTGAATACACTAAGATATTACTTTGGGTGGGGTTCAAAGTTGCTAAAGTATGGTTCAACATGGGTACAGCAATAGGAGCCACATGCTGTGACATGAGAGGTGGCAGAGGGGCAGCACAAGTACAGGTGAGATTGTTAGCTAGTGACTCATACCTCTCCGCGTTATACTTCACCAGGTCCACCAACTCACAGGCCTCCTGCATACGCTCACTCAACATCCGTTGACTAGACTCATACTGACAAATAAATCCATATGTGTGTTTTCCCTACTCAGTAATTCCCTTTGAAGGTTCTGTACGAGTATGTCAACATCATACATTTGTTTGCTAGTTTCTAAGCTACTGTTACATATGTTTAATTGCTTTTTTAAGTTTCTAAATTCTCTTCTGATGTTAACATTATATAAGTATATAAACACTTTGAGTTTTTAAAAGTTTCTTTACTTTCTTTACTTTTGCTGATTTTAATATATTTCTTGATTTTATTATGACTACTTAAAATTGGACATTTAGATAAGGTATCATCCCCAGTTAGGTCTATAGTGATGGTGGGTTGCTTACACTCCAGTCCGGATACACTATCCATCAGCTCTTTGTATAGGTTATTGGTGTTAGTAAGTTCTCTTCACTGGCTTTCAGAGAGTTGATGGAGGTAATGGTGTTTTGTGCCTCTCTCAGGTTGGTTTCCAGTTCAGAAATACGTTTCAGCGCCTGGTCATGAGTGATATGGTATTGCTGAAAATCAGACACTATATAATGCTAGCCAAGTCACAGTTTTGACAAGCGCTTACGAAACGATATCGAAGTTTTTGTACGCTCACTTAGCGATCGCCCAGACCCAATAGAAAACGCTAAAAAAAATGGTGTCTATACAAGGTGTTGTTTTGCATCCTCGTCAAAATTCAGGATGTTGTCCCAAAAGACATGAATAATCAATATAAATTACGGTACCTAGAAAATTATTACAAAACAATGCGTTTTTTTGTTGTTTAAATTTGTCAATATTTCAGAATAACCCCCTTAACGTGGTTTAGGGATTACGAAATTATCGAAAAAACGTTTGAGGTTTTTTGTTTGTGTGTAAGCGACGTTATAAGGCGGGGATCAGACGGCCCGTGTTTAAAACACGGGTGGTTCACAGTTACCGATTTCAGTAAATAAATGAAAAAAAGAAAATTACCAACTCATTTTATTATTGATTCGGGTCGAGAATCATTAGCATAGTTACCTCCTAGAATTTGACGAGGTTGCAAAACAACACCTTGTATGATACAGCTGTGTTGAGAACGTGAATCGTAAAATCTTTTGTTTACCTTAATTGTTGGACTATATTTAGCATTTAGTATTTATAATACATACTTTAAATATGTTGTGGTGCGCTCATAATGAAGAAGTGTGGCTAAGGCGCCAAATAAGGGACATAAATCGTCAGTGCATGGAGATAATACGCGAAATGCCAGAAACTGTATTTGTGCAGCAATTTCGGCTAGACATATCGACTTTCCAAGACCTTTGTCAAGAATACCCGCACAAAACTTCCTTGAAATGTGAATGTAAAGTTTGGTGGAGCTACACATGATTCACATAATTAGGTATATGGTCTTCTAATAAAGTTGAATCATCTATGTAACGCGTGAACTTCATCAGAATAATGAACAAGTATGGCTATTAGGTATGTCTTTATAATAAATAGTAAAAATAACAAATCATGCCAAAGGAGTTTTCTGGTGTTTTGTCTATAAAAACTAATTTTGCAGGTGCCTGGATACCCACAACGCTCTTGGCTAATGACACATATCCTCCAAGTACTTCAAGGGAAGAACAATACACTCAAAAGTTACACATAACTTATGTTCAACAAATAAAAATGATTTGATTGAAAAGCTTGTGCGAGCCTGTAACTGGATTGAGTTTTGTATTACTCGAAGCGCGGTGGAGATGTTTGCTTAGAGATAGGGTTCTTCACCGTCATCTTCATGTAGCTAGCAATATTACAATGGCATGTTGTTTGTGACACAACACAACTTTGAAAGCTGGCTTACCATCATCACAACCACTTCCTGCTGCATGTGACAACAGAGTTGATAATAATCATGCAAGATCCCACACCCACTGGGACTGGGTAGCCAGAGTGAAGTAATCCAAGGAAGAGGCATGATGAGTTGTTTATTGAATGGGTTATAGTAACATTATTTTAAGCTTTAATAAGAATTTATTGACATTTCCTAATTTATTTTATTTAAAAATTATTGATAGTATTTTGAAAATGTCCAGTTTGTTGTATTTTGGTTGTTATTTTCTTAGATATTAAATTATTAATAAAACACCTTTATTATTACAAACAAGTTTACTATTATTGTATACACTGACATTCATAATAATTTGATGGCGGTGTGCACGGTATTTAAGGAGGAAGAAATTTTCAGTTACCTAATACTTTGTATTTACAATTCACTCTATACATTTTAAGTATTATTGTAAGAAAATACTTAACATAAAAATCAACCTGCGGTTACTGTACATAAATATTAGTCTCAGTTCTTACAACTAAAGTTTAAATTAAAATAGGTTTTATTTAATACTATAAAATTTCAATTGTAATAATTAAAATAAATAAAAAACATACATACAATTTGTACATTCGTTTAGAGAAGGGGAAAGTAAACTGGATAACAACAATAGAAAATAAAAATGAAGTGTTACTCTGATATTGTAGGCAATTTGAAATGTACTTAGCTCACGGCCGAGACCACTACCACTACATTAGACATATAAAAGTTTCAACTGAGGTGAATTTTCTATATTGTATCATTTAAATTTCTGCATGTGGCTCATACAAAGGGTGTTTGTATCCAGTGTGAACGCGCTCGAAGCAGCCATGCCAGGCGGCGGCGTTAGCACTGTTGGTGGGGGCAGTGAAGGAGAACTGGTAGATAGTTGCTGTTGCTGAAAATAAATAATTATAGTTATATTAAATTAAGCACAAATGAATTATTTAGCCAAAACATTGCATCTTTAAAAATAAATTATAAGTACCTTGTATAGAATAAGAAAGAATAAAACGCAACATTATCATCTTCAGCAGTAGGGACGGACTGGTCTGTGGTGGTGGTCCTGAAAAATTAAAAAGAATATAAATTAGAAAAAATACACTTGTATAAAAAAGATACTTACTAAGTATAGTAATAAGCATCGAAAAAAAAAAAACAAACATAACATTAAAGACTCTCCTTAATTCAGCTTGACCAAGACAGCAGTCAAACCTATTATGCCTAGCAACCTAGCTCTCTTCTAAATTCGTGCCAGTTAGTCTGCTGCTTGGACCACCACAAGTACCAGAAGCCTCACTATGTACTGTCACGGCTTTTTTCTTTGTTTTAGTCATGTACTACATCTTGTAGAACAATAACTGCAACACCATAAAATATATGTTAAGTGGTTTATGTGAGAAATACAGGTGAAATCTTACTTTTTTCCATCTGTCCACGAGCTTTATTACTCCTCCATCATTGGAGTCTAGCCATTCTCCCAGTTCCTGCCAGTCGGTCAGCTTTTATTTGGCCTAGAGGCCCTTTCTGGGGCCTCGTTAATTTGTTATATCCCCATGGCTAGAACATAAGTTAAAACTATTTCAGAGAAACAAAGGGTCTGTTGGTAAAGTAAAGGATCAAACCCAATTGTTTTCTTTGTTTCGTAAGTATTAGCTCTTATCTCATATCACGTCTTGCTTGCTTATGTTTCAAATTTTCAAGGGCCAGATTAGCATAGATTTCAAATAACAAAGGAAGATATTTACGAAATAACTAATAGTTTACGTACCTTGCCATGAATTCCATTAGAGCTGCAAACTGTTATAGTCTTGCTCAAGATCTAGATTTCATCCTATAAAAGTTAGCACTTCGATCTTTCATTCAAATGCAGGATCATAACATTTCGAGTCACAGTAATGTTTACACTTACATTCCGCACTGTGATATTATTATTTCGCATACTTATAAATCACCTATATCAATAATTAATACCTTCATAACAATACAAAACAAAAGTTCAGCCCGCGGACATCACAACTGCGAGTTTGACGTTTTTAGGAACGCTTACCATAGACTAAAGTATAGGTTCTTTCTAAGGTTATTGTAGAACGAGCGATCGATTCAGTCATGTCAACTTGGCTACCAACATAGCGCTTTCTACAATCGCTTACGCCGGCCGGGGCGTTAACAATTGTAGAAAGAGAATAGATACGAATCGTTTGTGATATGGCTAGGCCTACAGGTCACAAACACTACGTGTGTCACTTTATGGATTGATTCTAATATAAACAAAAGATTTAACACAAATCAAACACAATAAAACAATATTTTAAAGATCTTCAACGCCGCGTATTGTAATACTAGCTTCTGCCCACGACTTCGTCAGCGTGGAATAGTTACTTTGGGCTAGCGCTAACTAACCAGCGACTTTGTTTACGTAGAAGGTGAGAATATGTATATCTAAATAATACGTACGTTAGGGAGTAATTTTAGCTACCTATATCATGTTTTTATCAGTAAGAGAGGAACTTTAAAACGTTAGTTAAAAGTACTGGGCCTTATAACCTTATATCATATAGATTGTAGGTTATTCTCAAAAAAAAACTCACAACTAATGTTATTTTAAAATACTTTTGTGTACACTATATTTTAAGTTTTGTTTCCTTCCGGCAGAAGTAGATATTGATTTTCTTAAGAACCAGATCTCGATAGGGCAACATATAGTTGCCCGTGCGTACACTCTTGGCGTAAATCATATGCTGGCAGGCTCATGACTAGCCGGCCTTGCACATCATAAACGCGCGCGCAGTTCTGATCATTATTTTGCTGCGATGTTATTTTAAAACTGCGATACCTCCTAAGATTTCATTAAAATCTAATGATGCAAAGGGCAATTTTGTTTTAAATTAATTATTTGTGATGGATAACGTATTTATTTGGATAAGGATTAATATCATGTTTATAAAAACACCTTCGAAAATAATGCATTATTTTAGAACAAATTTGGGTAGCATAAAAAAGGTTATAGTAAGTCAACATAGACATAGGCTGCCGTGGACTTTTTTTTAGAACTTTTAAAGGGAAGCATTTCTCTTATACATGATTTTTGCGAAACTTTAACCGTTTACGAAGCGCACGCAGCAGAAGCTTTCAAAAGGAAAATAAAATTTTTCATTGCTGCTCCGCTCCAATTTGTCGTAGCGTAATGATTTAACTAACTAACCTATAGCCTTACTCGATAAATGGGCTATCTAACACTGAAAGAATTTTTCAAATCGGATCAGTAGTTCCTGAGATTAACGCGTTCAAGCAAACAAACAAACTCTTCAGTTTTATTATATTATATTAGTATAGATATATAAGCATAGATTTATTTAAAATCGTTTGCAGCATATTTAAACTTAAATTAATTTAATTACTTGTCGACGGTACTGTGTGGTTGTGGTTTTCCTAATTGCCAAAGAGCAGTGTATGCAAGCATCGCAGGGCCATTTTACTTGATATCGTATTAAATAACAGCTTTATCTTGGTGCTCCCATATTTGTAGGGAAGAAATATAAATGCGAGTCTAGCAAATTGCATTGCATTTTATTTTATCAAAAGATTGCAAAATTAATTCAACAATACCAACAACTTGCGGGGAGTCACGAATCCCTAGAAATGACGCAACGACCGAGGCAATCTTTTCTACAATATTTATAGTTCTGCATTCACATACCGTCAAACGAGGTGAATAGGGATGCGAGGGAGAATAGGGCAAAACTTTAAATAAGATTTCATCGTTGAATACAAATAATTTATTACTAAAAAGCTGTTGTAAATCATTTCTGTTTTAATTTAATACACAATAGAGTATTTTTAGGCAGTAGAGTGCACCGTGGTGGGGAAGATAAGTGGTAGGGTGGTAGGTAGACAGCTTGCCCGAGAGGGTAGTCACTCTACACTTTCAAGTTGTTGTACTCTACTCTAACATTGGTATAGGTGTAGCATAGTTAGTACTCGACCACGATACTATAACGTTTACTCCACCACGTGTATACAACAGGCTTCATTCACATGATCTTTAGGTTCGCACCACACTACTACATTCGTCACCATTAACCGGATTATTATAGTTATTCTTAACAATGTGTAGTCTTAAAATTATTTAGTTTTTAAATTGGTTTGGGAAACACGTTCATCGGTTTTATTCCCAACTAGTAGGCTAGTAACATTATTTATGAGTGCTTTCAATAATATAATTTGAAAGTTTTGATTTAACACCGTTGAAAGAGCTTACATTTTTTATAAAGAATCGTAAATTATTATACAATTGTGCTACTTCATAGGTATATTCTTTTTAGCGTTATTTGTACGTGTCTTTGGCAGGACCAGTAGACTGGGGGTCGACGAAGACTGCGTTTCGATATTTGTGTTTTTTTGGTAAATATTACGTTTTTTTTAATGGTTTTTGTCCATACATTATTTTTCTAAGACACAGTGTTGTACATATAAAGTTGTTTGATATTCATCAGTTTTGTTTCTTCATATATTTTGTGCATTGGTGTCAAATGTGGAAAGTGAAACAGGGTCTTTATAATTCTGTTTTGCATTCTTTACAGCTCCTGAAGCTTTGTTTTACCGGGTTTGCAAGTCTGCACTAGGCTTTTATATATTTTTTCCCTTTTGATACCTTTTGTCTATGTTTTTGAGACCTATTGTTTATGAATTTTGATTAGGCGCGTCCAGACAGAGCGAGCAGCCTCGCGAGGCATTTGCCGCGCGAGGAAATTACTCCCGCACAATGAACATTAATAGTTGTTGTTTCGGCAGCGTGCGCGCTTGCCTCGGCCGAGGCACGTCCACACTAACCGAGCTGCTTCGCGCAGCAAATGCCTCGCGAGGCTGCTCGCTCTGTGTGGCCCCGCCTATTGACTGATGGACACTTTTGTTTTCTCTACCATGAACCAGCGCATTTTTATTTGGTAGTCAATACCGGCGCTACCCCAGATTTCTATGAGGTACAATAAATGTGACTTAACAAGCTAATTGTTAATGTTCAACCGAAGTTTTTTTGGTAAACATTGACTTACATCACGGAGTGATCCAATAAGTGAGGAAATTTTGTTTCTAATACAATCAATTTGCTTGTTCCATGTTAAACAATTTTCGATTCTAAGGCCAATGTATTTTTCGTAAAATAAAATTAACAATAAATAAAAAAAAAAAAAACAATAGTTAACAATTATCATCAGCAACAAATAAATAATTATATCAAATCAATAATAACAATTAAAAAAAATAACAATGATCGATATTCAAATAACAATAATTAATGAAACAGTAATCAATAATTAATTCAAGCAAATTACTAATAACAATAATCGTTAACTAATTCCAACAGATTGATAACACAAAATAACAATCAATAATAATTCAATCAAATTAACAATAACTAACAATAATCATTAACAATCAATAAATAATTCGATCAAATCAATAATAACAATTAAAAATAATCAATAATTAATTCCAACGAGTCATTCTAATGACTCGTTGGAATTAATTATTGATTATTTTTAATTTTTTTATTGTCTACAATGTCCTCAAATTGATAATGATACTAATCCTTCACAATTACTATCAATAATAGTTCAATAAAAATTAAAAATAACACCAAACAATAACTAATAATAATAATCCATAATAGACATATTATTTCTGGTTGTTCTCGTCTGGCTAACGGCGAGTACTTGCACAGGCACAACCAAGTGGCCAGGATTATTCACCAGCAACTTGCCTTGAAATATAAACTTGTGGAATCTGAGGTACCGTACTACAAGTATGTGCCCGACCCAGTTCTCGAGAAAGACCATGTCACGCTGTACTGGGATCGGCCTATCATTACTGACAGGACTATTGTTGCCAATAAGCCTGACATAGTGGTGATAGACCGATCAGCGCGCCGCGCAATGATAGTCGATGTTACCATCCCTCGTGAAAGCTGAGAAAGAGAAACAGATAAAATATCTCGACTTGGCTCACGAGGTTGTCGATATGTGGAATGTGGACTCGGCTATCATTGTGACGATTGTCGTAACGGCCAATGGCCTTATGGCCAAGAGCCTCGACGAACATCTGTCGAAGCTCTCACTTGGCAGTTGGATCAAGAGCCAGATTCAGAAGGCGGTACTCCTCGATACGGCCCGCATTGTGAGGAGGTTCCTGTCTCTGCAGCCCTAACCACCGGTAGCTTGGACCCTGCTCCCGACACCGGCGGAAAAACCTATTTTTTATATTTTTAAATGTTTTTTTATTCTTTTTGTTTTTTAAGAAATATTTAAAAATGTAATTAATAAGATGAAAAAATGAATAAAGGTATAATAATCCATAACAATCAATAAGTAATTCGATGAAATTAAAAACAACAGTAATAGTTAATTAGGGAATAGTTTTCCCTGTTATTTTTATATGGACCCCGTTCGGGTAAAAGCCTCCTCCAAAGATTAGTCCTTAGCCATCTCAGACCATTCTCGACCTACCGCAGCCACAATTTCGTCTATCCATCTAGCACTAGGTCTGCCTCTCGCTCTGATACCGCGAGGTCCCTTCCATTTTATCGTTTTTAAAGTCCACCTGTTATCAGTGTACCTGGCCACGTGACCTGCCCAATTCCACTTTCTTTGTAGAGAAAAAGTTAGTTCGTCTGTTATACTGGTTTTTTGCGGATGTCTATATTTTTCACTCTGTCTTTTAATTTTAAACCCAGGTAACTTCTCTCCATTCTTCTTTGAGTGGTCTGGATTTTGTTTCTAGTTTTGAGGTCGAACGTCCAAGTTTGGCAGCCGTAGGTGAGGCATGGTAAAATTTCAGAGTCCATAACTATCTTCTTGGTAGGCAATGGGAGCTGCGATTTAAATATTTCCTTATGAGCCCAGTACTTTCTCCAGGTGATTGCCACTCTGCGGTCTACTTCTTCTGTATTTCTTTCTTTGCTGAAGGAAATTTGTTTGCCTTATATGTATTTTTCTACGAACTCAAGAGGGATGTTATTTATCAAGATAGGTGTCGTGTGGTAGTTAGTCATGACTTTCGTTTTGTCTAGATTCATTTCTTACCCAAGAAATGAAAAAATCTAAATTAGAAATGGGTTAGACTGATAGATACCTCTAATATACTGTATCGTTGGTCTAGTTGTCTGAAACGCTACTTCAGACTATGAGGTCCTGGTGTCGATTCCCGGGTCGGGCAATGTTTTATTTTGTTTTTTGACTATACATTCTCAGTAGCAGCCTAGGATCCGGAATCGTATTCGGTTGATTACAATAAGCTCGCCCCTTATTACATGGCACTTAAACATAACCGGCAAAATGTGGGTGTACTAAATGGACACCCCTCTGCCGGACCGTTAGGGGATTGGCGGGGCACGAAGGGGTATAAGAAGAGCTGCCGTAAACCAGCCAACAGGGCTTCGAAACAGCTTAGCCGAGCTACAGGAACGTGTGACAAGGATGGCGTCGTGAAGATTGAGAGGAAGAAGCCTTCTAGTCATAACCTTTGCGGGACCGCGCCGGCAAGATCCAATATGATGCTGCGTCAGGCAATACCCACGACGCAGCTCTATATGTCCCGGCTACATCACACCACGAAGGTTGAGGAAATCGTGGAGTATGTTTGAGTGAAGACCAACTGGATCTTGAGGGTTGAGAAGTTAGAGTCGCGCCACAACACGAATTTCAAATCGTTCGTGGTGCGAGTTACGACTCATTAAATCGAGACCTTCCTCAAGGAGGAGTTTTGGGCGACACCACGCAGCGCAACACGACGCCGTCATTTCGTGTAGAGGAGACCGGGTACAAACGTCACACTTTGTACTTTGACACTGGTTTCTGGCTAGTTTTCATATTTTTGATGAAATGAATTTAGCCACTGTAAATTTCGATTGTTCTCTAAAAAATTGTACCTAAATTTACCTCATTCTTTGTTGTTTCCTGTGAATTACAGAGTTATAAAAAAAAGTGACATATATAATATAAAAAAGTGATAAAGAAATAAATTAGAAAAACCTATTTTAATAACATAAATGTTTATTTGTACTTTTAACTTATTGATACTACTTCTTTTATGCGTAAACAATGTAAACAAAACAAAACTAAACAAAACAGTTACTGACTTCTCGTCAGGAATTGTTCTTTATCATAGTAGGAAATAATAATATCAACTTTTATGAGATTCAGTTCCTTAGTCTAATCAGGCGCAATTATGGCACACATAGGGCGCATGCTCATTGATGCATGCAACACGTGACCATTTGTTGCATTAAACACATTCTATCCACTGCTCGTTTCGCCGACTGTTGTTATAAGGCTCTAAACCCACAAGACAAAAGCAATCTTCTTCGTCAGATGAATTGATGCTATCTTTCTCACTCGCTGTCGCGGCATTCTGTTGGTAAAAAAAAAACTAATAATTAACGTAAACAATAAGTGAATCATACCCATTACATTATGGGGACAAAAGTAACATGTTACTTTTGTACTCGTAGTGCTATGTTACTTTTGTACGCAACCCCGTTTTTGTTAATTAATGAATGCCTACCTAAAAATGGAACTTGCTATTCCAAAATCAATAACAACACTGTGTAAGCAATGTAATCAAGAATTACACTGCAAATAGTCACATTGATATCATCATTTTAATACTACGTAGCCACTGAATGAATAAATGTCAAAAAACTTACTTTTGGTTCGTAAAATCACACGGCGTCCTGTGGCACAAATTTACGGCACGAAACGTGCGCGGCGACTAAACGCAAGCGGGGGGAGCGTCGCCGGCTATCTCCTGACGGTAGCAGGGCGGCGGCGGCGGCGCGGCGTTTCGACCATTTGATAAACCTACAGAACGTTTGTTACTTTCGACCCGCCGTTACTTTTGTACCCGGTCTCCCCTACAATTGTTTTAACAGTTTTAAAGGTTAAGTTAATTTGTAGAATAAGATTTTTGTATGTATTAGTTTATTATTGTATAAGATTATTTTACGTATTTATCTGTGGGCCTTAGTTGCCTGAAATAAATGGATTTAAAAAAATATACAGGCGTGTTCTTACGTGATTACCGTTATAATCTGATGCCATAAAATCTTCGCCCATTTTCAGATGACTAGACTATCGATCGGGCTGTTTACTTCAGTGACGACTGGTCTAAAATAGCCGTTACATTCTAATACTTGTCATGACAGTTGTCAGTTGTCAAATAGTTGAACAAAATAATATGAACATAATGCAATATTGCTCGCCTCACAAAGTAATTAGCCTATGTCCTTCTTCAAGTTGAAATCTATCTCCTTGCCAAATTCCATTGCGATTCGATAAGTTGTTTAGTCGTGAAAAGGTAACAAACAAACAGAGTGACTTTCGCATTTATATTCTTATTAATATATTAATATTGATATAAATATACAATGTGTTGTTTTGCATTCTCGTCAAATTCAAGGAGGTAATTATGCTAATGATTCTCGACCCAAATCAACAATAAAATGGGTAGGTGTTTTTTTATATTTTTTTTCTTATTTACGGAAATCCGTAAGTGTGAACCAGCCGTATTAAAACGCGGCCCGTCTGTTACCGCGCTTAAACGCACACAAAGAAACGCTAACAATACATACACAACGCAAACGCAACGAAGATACGATAATTTCATAGGTACCTATTCCCTACCACGCACGGCGGGGTGCGCGGGCGCACTCTGTCGCTCGCGCGCCTATCCAACCCCGCTGCGCCGCCGCCGTCCCGGAACCAAATAGTGTGAATTTGTCGCCGACGCGTGCATACGCGTTGCGAATTCCGCTCCTAGGTACATCGTTGAGACGTAGGTGCAAAGTGCAAGATGACGGACAATTACTCAAACGTCGAGTTGGTAGAGATGGTCCGCACGTATGCCATCAGTGGAGACAGCCTACGTGGAGCAGTACGGTGTTTCCTCTCAATATGGTCGGCATGTACGCGAGTAGGTACTTAACCGAAAGGTTTGGTGACCATTGGATGGGTCGCGGAGGACCTGTGGCCGGGCCCGTTCTCCGGACCTGACGTCTCTAGACTTTTATTTGTGGGGAGACGTTAAAAGGTTAGTTTACTCGGAGAAAGTGGCAAGTGTTACAGAATTACGTGAAAAGATAATTAGTGCTTTCGACACTTTAAAAAGGAATGTGATAGTGCTACGTAAGCTGAAGGAAAACCAGCTACGTCGTTGTCGACTGTGCCAAGAATGTGTTGGTGGCAACTTTGAACATACCTCCGGGTAACTTAAGTAGGTAATTTATTTATTTGTACTAGACTATCATTTTGTAAATACGTTGTTAGCTTAATCAATTTTATTAGTGTAAATAAGTTGATTTCAAATTTTTAACTACGCCAATAATACCTAACAGTCGAAAGTATTTCTACATACCTACTTAGCTAGCACATCTTTCCAATTCCAACAAGAGTAAAAAACATTTTTAAATTTAGTAAATCGGTACCTACACCAACTAAGGTACTAAGCACCAATAAATTCAATCCACAAATTCAAACAAAATCATTACGAAAACTTTAGGCTGAATTTACCTACGTACAATGTTCAGAGTGTTAGTGTAGATAGCAATAAAGCAAAACTAACATTTTATTACTCATCTGATAACTACCGAACTTAGGTAAGTACAGGTCAGTGAACTTTTCTTTGGCACACTAGTATTGTCGTCGTTAGTAAGATTTCCGTATTCCAATGATGCTTAAAAATTAGTTTAGTATCAAGCGAAATTTATGACAATAATGTAGGTGATTTTCGAAATAAAATTAGGTAAAATTGCTAGGTACCGGTCGCCGTAGGTCATCGCACGGTCGCAACACTGTTGCATTTCGTAGGTAAGACGTCGACTGTCGACTCTCACGCACACAGAGCAGCTGCATTGTCGCTGTGTGCGTACTTGGGTGATTCTGTTTTAAGTGTTTTGAATCAAGGGTTTTATTCTGAAATACTGTTAAATTTCAACAATAAAAAAAAAGCAACGCTTATTAATTATAGACCGGTACCGAACTTTAAATTGATTATTTATGTGTTTTATGACAACGTCCTGAAATTTGACGAGGATGCAAAACAACACATTGTATATTTATATAGGATGGAAAGTCTGGATGATAAACTATTTAGTGTGTTGGCCGTTCTGTCGATATTAATTTATCATTATTTTTAAATTTTTAGGCTTTATCTACCTTCTTCATCAACAGCTTGGTACTCCTTGTTTTATACGTCTGCAAATTAAAATCTGTGCCGGTGAGTTTAAATCACGACGTGGTGTAGGGTGTTGCTCTAAAGTTTTACAATGCCAAGTAAAAACCCTGTCCAACAAAAGCTTTGGCAGAGAAATGTATGTGCACACCCATATTTTGTTATAGGGCCCTATTGCCATCTCCGAATTCAGACGCCGGGATGCTATTGAGAAACTGCTCACGGAAAACCCAATACCACTGTGTTCGATCTGGGAATCGAACCAAAGATCGTATGCTCAGCCGTATCGTTAGCCACTAAGTACTACAGAACGGGTCAAATGTACAATTTAAATGCAACTCTGCGTAGTGATGTTATCCTCTCAAGCATACACATTCATAAATCATCAAAACTACAAACATATCGAAAATCTACATAGTAAAATTGTGATAAAATTCTTAACAAATAAACAATGTCATAAAATAAAAACAAGTCTACGTGCGCTACGAAGTGCTACGGTTTCGAAGTGGTCGTAGCATTCGTAGCCTCGTTCACAATTTCTTACGAGCATTAAAGCTCCATCATGCGCCAATGACCTTGAGCAAACGAGACAAATTTAACATAAGCGCCGTCTATCGACAAACGTCAGTGCGTCGACTGATGTTTTCCAAAGAATAGTAAAACATGAGCAGAACAGATAAACACAAATTTGTTTTTGTCCGCTCAACTCCGTGGCAGCTGATTCGATTTGCACGACTAGTTTTATTGCGTGGCTTTTCTATCTCAAAACAAAGAATGAAACATACGCAAGTATTCAACTACTTTGATGTATAATCTAAAAACACAAATCTTGTCACTAAAACAAAACAAGCCGGAATATTATTAAAAAAAAACAATAGTGGTAGGGAACTAGGAGGGACTCAGATTACATCCGATGTTGCAATGCGATGATACTTTTGCGAATATGAATACGCATGAGAATAATTATTTAATAGTCAACTAATACGAATACCTAGCTAATTGTTGTAATAAATTATTAGTTTAATAAAATAAAACACGCGTTGATTTTTGATTTTAACATTATTTTATTACTACTTTAATAACTTCTCGTACATTTTTTAATATAAATCGTAAGATTTGATTTTTTTTGGTGACAAACGATTTCTACCAAAGGTGACTGCAAACGATACTATTACCAACCGGCAATTATCAAATAATCAGAACATCAACAAAATAGTATATTCCGTAACCTACGTGAATCGGGTGCTCGGGCTCTTCTGCACAGATAAATTGCTTAGTCTTTGACAATGTTATCAAACACACTGAACACAAAAGTGACGATAAAAGTTGAACCCAGGCGCACAATATGTTTAAAAATATATTTTATTTACAGCTATTCAATATTACCCTGTTTTTAATTCAAAAGAACTAAAAAGAGAGAAAATAGTTATTTGTTATACAAGAGTGCAAAGTTGCTTTTTAACCGCGTGTTCAATTTTGATGACCGAGCAAGCGAAGGATTCTAAAATTGAATCACGAGCGCAGCGAGTGATTCAAAATTAGAATCCTGAGCGTCAGCACGAGGTGAAAAATCTTTGCACTCGAGTGCAACACGTAACTTTTCATTCCACCTCAGCGAGGAAATGACTAAATGCAAAAAAAAAACGTTTACAATCACAAGATAGGTACACTTTTATTTCAGTTTAGGTATTAATTATTACATTATGACAGGTAAGTATTACAGAATAATCTTTAAATTATAACAAAATAATATTACGGTATAATTAACAATGACGTGAAAAATGCCGCGTAAAGAAGCGCGTACAAAGCAAATTGAAAAAAGAACACCAAGAAGGTTCCGAGTCTGAGTTTTTAACAAATTAAACAAAAATTTGTATGATATATTCGGCACCATAGAGGTAGCAGTAAATAGGTTTAATGTTTTTTTTAATTCACAAACTAAGTGCACACGATGTTCTAAATTCAATTTACTTTATCCTCTAGAGAATAAAAACGGCTTTTCCACTCAGATATTGAAGATCAAAAATACTCTTTCCGAGATGGTGGGATGAAAAAATAAATTTTTTGCCAACGCGCGCGTGGTCTGCCCTTCACGAGGTGCCGCAGCAGACTCAAATGACACTGACACGTACTCGTCGCGAACTTTTCCTTGCGTATATTTTTATAATAATACAAATTATCAATAAAAAGACGAACTAAAAAAAATTATCAAGCAAATTCTCATATTTTTAAATTTCCTATCTTTGAGTGTAAGAATCGATTAAAACGCATTTATTGCTATCGAGGTTTTGCGGGCTAATAGATGTTTGAAAGACATTTTTTTATTCAAAATGTAGCTAATAAAAAGGAAATTCTGACAAGGCAAAATAATAAACATGAATCCTCTTATGAGTGATATTTTTTTCATGTTGATAGACCTTGTAACTTTTTAGTATATCAAGTTGAAAAACCTGATTTGACAACTCTTAAGCCCTTAATATGACAGGCTTACGCTTATCGACGAAGAAAAATAAACTGTTATGATATAAAAGAATGCAGTCTTTACAACTGATGTTTAATAATAATACATTAATTCAACATTAATATTGGCACAATAAATACGTTTAAATCTTAGAAATAATGAAGGTATTACAAATTTCGATGCCTGTACTAGGTTAAACCTGTATCACGGGCGGCTGATTTTAGAATCAGCCGCCCGTAACTACTATTACATTACATACCACACATTACCATTACATTACTATTAGTAACTACTATTTGGGCGAGATTTCTTAACAATATTTAGCATAATAGTGGACAAACATAATTGTGAAATAAGTTATAATAGAGATCGGATATTCGGATGCATATTTACCTAAAGTTTGAGTGTTGACTAGTATGGAGCGCGCGTCAGTATGGGAAAAGGAGTTTATTTCAAAAATAAAAACTAGTCTAGTTACTTTTTCATTTAGCTCCAAATGAATTATGCCCAGACATATTTACCATTTTGTTTTAGCATTCGACATTTCAGCACAAAAATACGAATTCAAATACCTAGTTGTTGTATTTTTTTCCTTGTTATTTTCAACAAAAATGCTAGGTTTTAAATAAATTTAAAATATCCGTTACGATATTTTGATTAATATATTTTATACTTACTAAAGAATTATGAAATTTCGCAATCCCGCGACAAAAATTGGCATTTAACACGTTGCACGCTTTACGACCCACCGGTTTCCGTCAAATCTTGAGTTCATAAAAATTACCGATTTCCTGATTTTGGCTTGGCCCGAATGGTTTACTACGGTAGCTACCGTATGAACTATTTATGAACTCAAGATTTTCATTCCAATGTTTATAAAATGCCGTAATTTGTACGGAAAATAAAAATTTGCGACTTTTACCGTCTAGTTTTTAAGATATTGAAAAAGTCTCACGGGTGGGTCCTGTGGCCTCGTAGAAAAGATTATGTATTTTTCGTCGGCGGGGGCCACGGGGTCACGCTACGGCTCACCTCAAGCGCGCGCGGCTCGGGTGTACTGATGTACAGAGACCGAAGAGAATGAAACACTCCTTGGAAAAAAAGAGGGTTTGGCTAGAAAACTCAGAAGATCATGTCGCCAATGTTATAGGGCTAACGTACTAATTATGGGTAGCAATCAGGCTGAAACAAAATCGAAAAAAGTATCCACTTATTGCCAAGCAGTCCAGTTAAACCTTTCCTTTGTTTACCTTGTTTTAACAAGATTCACCAGTAATTTGCATTATTTTTATGCTTTATAAAATGACTGATCATGGAATAATGTTGCGATTGTTGATTCATAAATTATTTTGATGACTAGAAGTTTGTATTACTTGGTAATGAAGAAAGTGTTATGTATTGTAATAAAAACAAAAACAATTTTTGGGACGGTAAAAACAAAAACATTTTAGAACTAGCTGTTTCGTTTTAACCAAACCAATATTGGGAATAATCCAAAATACAACAATGACGAGCCTGGGCCATGTACCATAGTCGTTCGAATCAACCTTTAAAACTATAGTAAATATAGCCAAGCTTACAGAAATTCTCGAGTAAAGCAGCTAGCGCATGGATCAAAACTTTGCGCATCCATCAAATGGATCGCCCGTGTGCATAACAAACGTGTGCGTAAAATGGTTGGATAACAACAATCTTAGAATTTATATTGATAAAACGAACATTATGCATTTTGTCCAAGGACCCACTATTCCTAATGTTAATGCTAACTATTGTGACAGTGATAAACACATAAACAAAGTTGAGACAATCAAATTTCTGGGTGTAATTAGATTGGAAGGCACATACAGAAGCCTTTAACAAAAAAATAGTAATGCCGCATATGCACTATTAAAATGAGCCCCAATACTAAATTATGAGTCATTGCTAACAGCATATCACGGTTTAGTATCGTCTTACTTAAGATACGAAATGATTTTTTGAGAAAACTCCACAAACAAGGACGTTATTTCTAAAAGATGACAAGTCTAAGAACCATGTACGGACTGACAGTTGTAAAGCATTGTTTAAAAGGTATAAGATTTTGATCCTCCATCTATGTACATTTTGGAAACCATTATGTTTGTCAAAATGAACCCAAATCTATTTCCCCTAGTGTCAGATCAAGTAACTCGAAATAGACGCGATAATGGCAAACTCCGCATCCCGAGATCTCGAACAGCGTTACTACGTAAGAGTGTATTCTGTATGGCGCCAATTCTTTACAATAAATTGCCAAAATATTGGAGAGAGGATACAGGTACAAAGTTAACATATAGGTTGAAAAAGGTTTTGTTAGAGAATGCTTAATACAGCACTTACGAGTTCTTGATAAACTAGCATAACCCTGACTGATTTAAGACACATTTGGACTATCCTCAATTATTAGATTTTCTTTGATTAAATTATGATTCGAGTAACAAACTTTGACTTGTATGGCATTTTTTTTTTTGTATTTGATACTACGCTATAATTATGATTATTTATGTAACAAACCAATTATGATAATACACAGTTTAGAAGTTTTTATGACCGTTAATTATTGTTGTTACGTTGCATGTATGAGTAAATAGCATTGTGATGATTTAGAGTTAATTAATCTATTATATTTTATACGCTATTATGGCAAAACATTGTCAATGACAGTGACTCAATTGAACTTTTTAACATGTTGCATTTATGTGTGTATACTCATGTTTTAGCAAAATAAATATCTTGTATCTTGTATCACCCACTGGCAACATACTATGGTCTTTCCTAACCCCGACCTCCGCCAGAGTTAAACGCGCACCGCGCACCCACGGACTACTCGAGTTTCCTCAACAGGCACCGATTTCTACCTGCTTCGACTACGTAATAACTACTGGTACGGTCGCACAATACGGCCGATAGAACCCCTTACTCGTCTTTCTACCAAAACTTACGCTTGCTCATTATCATCAAAAACCTTATGAACATTGACTGGTACGTGGCCCACTGGCATCTTCCTTAGCCTACCGCGTGTGTATCTGTAGGCACGCTTAGAATTAAAAGCTTTTAGTGCATAAGGATAACCGTCCATAACCTCAATCACTATAAACAGACTGTAATCTTAACATCACAACATCACAAATCGCAATTTTTTGAAATTTCGCCCTTTTTAGGGTTCCGTACCTCAAAAGAAAAAAAACGGAACCCTTATGGGATCACTTTGTTGTCCGTCCGTCTGTCCGTCGGTCCGTCTGTCCGTCTGTCTGTCTGTCTGCCAAGACCCTTATTCTCAGGAACGCGTAAAGGTATCAAGCTGGAATTTATATCAAATACTCAAATCTACTGTCCCTTGGAGCTGTGAGAAATTCAAACTTCTAAGCCAACGCAATCAAAAGATACAGCCGTTTGTGCCGCAAAGGAGACGGGGACTTTTGGGCCTGAATGTAGTAAGTTGAGGTATTTAAAAAAAAATAGGTTATATTTTTTTATTTCATAATGTGAAAAATCAGATCAATTTAAAATCTAGAAAATGAGAAATCCAAAAATTAAGTTAAGGTTACGAAGTAATTGGAATATCGATTAAATTATTATAATCGATTAACGTTACAGAGTTCATGCTATTAACGAGAATGCTTTCACCAGATGATTAATTCAATTAAAATAATGACATCTATTAGTATTAAAGTATGAAGAGTTTAATCTAATTAAATATCTGCATAATTAAGATAAATCGATTCACTTTTACTAATCGATTATTGTATTTTTAATCTGTGCTAACTCGAACTTGACATGCATGACATGACATTGACATTCGCAGGGGGGGGACACTGCCGTGCTTGACATAGGCGTCCAATTTCTCACAAAGATACTAGCACCATCTCTTACGAAATCCGCATAAACTTGAGATTTAGTACGTTAAAATGACATAGATGGTGCTTACGCCAATTATCACCAGTGTGATTAAATACCTTTTTGATTTGAATGAAAATTGAGTAAAAAATAATACATTTAAATTCTTAACAAGATTAAACCATTTTTTTATTTTCATTTTGTAATTGTAAATATTTCTTTTTAGGTTTGGCAACATTATCATGCAAATTGTTTGTTTACAAAATGGTCACCACTTTCGGTGTGTGCGCATGCTTGTAGGTCTCTCCCATTTTGTGTAATTTATGTGGTTTTTCGATTCTGTTAAAGTTCCAGAAAGTGCGGTTGAGTTAAGTGTAAAAAAAGAAATAAAAACAACAGGAAACAACACAAACAGGAAACACAACAGGAATATTTGTGCAGTTTCCATTCAAATGTGAAACACAAAGAAAAGTTGAAAGAATACTTTACAGATGTTTCATTAAATATCTTAATTTATAGTTGGTGCAAGTCAATAAACCGGATTTTAGTAGGGAAGTTTACATTTGATGGTGAGGATGAAATCAAAATGTATGCTCAAGACTATTAGAATAAACATCGCCATATTATGAGATCAATAATAGACTTAAATATTAACATAATCATCGTTTTTATTTTCTGATGGTTTTATGAAACATACAGTTTGGTAAACATTAACTGTATTTGTTTCATTTTGTTATCAAAACTGTTTTTTCATATGGCCTAAGTAAAAAAAAAAACCGTCTACCCATAGAAAACCCATTCAGTAACAAGGATATGGATATAAATATACATATAGTTATATATAATATAGTTATATAATACCTATAGTTATTGAGATTAGTTCAACGGATATAGTACCAGATGGCGACACCGTTCTATATGGGTGTCAAAAATTCGCGTGAGAGGGCTCTCTATTCCATCTATATTCCTATACTCTTTGGACACTCGTTTCGTATCGTCTAGACTCTAGTGCGTGTGCGTTTTGAGTGCACTTCCTCCCATATTTTCTCAAATTGATGGATTTACAGGATTGTATAGAATCTGGATCATCGATCTACGCTTTACACGTTCAATTTCCTGTCAATATGGATCTCAATTATGGATCAGATTGATGCCAGATTGAACGTGTAACCTCCGTCTTACTTAACCTCACTTTTGCTAAAAATCTCTTTTATCTCAGCTCTCAGATTTCAAAAATCTGTAAAATTTTCAGTGATTGTTTGTTAATATAGTAGCTATCAATTGACACCAATTTCATCTTTTTACAACTAGGCCAAAAATTGTATGAAAGCATATCCGTCTCCTTTTCGACACTCGCAAGGGAATCAAAACCTACAGGGTATTCCCCGTAAACTCATAATCTTGAAATACGAAGCAACGTCTTATAACACAGATAAAGGAAAAATTGTGAAAACTGTAAAATTTTAGTTAAATCATTAATTTTTAGGGTTCCGTACCCAAAGGGTCAAACGGGACCCTATTACTGAGACTACGCTGTCCGTCCGTCCGTCCGTCCGTCCGTCCGTCCGTCCGTCCGCCCGTCTGTCACCAGGCTGTATCTCATGAACCGTGATAGATAGCCAGTTGAAATTTCTACAGATTATGTATTTCTATTGACGCTATAACAACAAATAATAAAAACAGAAACAAATAAATATTTAAGGGGGGCTACCATACAAAAAAGTTTTTTTTTTTCGTTTTTATAAATAATGGTACGGAACCCTTCGTGCGCGAGTCCGACTCGCACTTGGCCGGTTTTTAATCTTACTACCCCTTTTCTCATGAACACATAAAGGTATTAAATTGAAATTCATACCAAATACTCAAGTCTATAATACCTTTAAGCTGTAACAAAATCAAACTTCTATGTTAACGCAATCAAAAAAAGCCGCATATTTTCAAACTCGCAATTACTCCATAGGGAATCAAAACCTAAAGGGTACTTCCAGTCGATCTAGAATCTTGAAATTTGGCATGAAGCAATGTTTTATAACACAAATAAAGAAAAAAATCCAAAAACCTTAATATTTTTGTACATCACATTTTTTTTTTTAATAATTATAAACTTACCAGCTTCTGCCCGCGACTTCGTCCGCGCGGAATAGTTACTTTGGGCTAACGCTTACTTTAACCCGCGACTTTGTTTACGGAGAAGGTGAAAAGCTATATATATAAATTACCGGCACCACTATAATACTAGAAACAGGGACCAACTAGTTCAGCCAGGTTTCAGATTAGCTAAAGTAGACTCATCTTTCATGGGGTACTGTTTAAAATGTTACAATAAAATACCTCCCCCCATTCTACAACTGAATGAAACGAAATTTAAATCTTGCATAAAGCGCACACTATGTAGGCAAGCATAATTATAAGTTGGGGGATTACATTGATGATAAAAATGCTTGGCTCAATGCTGGTCCTGCTCCACAACCATAGGGGCTATCAAATTACCATGTGAAGTTATTGTAGAAGCTGCAGAAGATTGTATAAATATCTTTGCTTTGTATAGATTCAATCTCTTAGTATTATATAATTGCATAGCACATGTGTGAAAACTATGTACTGTAAAGCCACCATTTACTGAGTACCTACATCTTACACTGACGCGAATTTACCCTGGCGGTTGAGTAAATGTCATGCTCACTTAAATGTCACGCTGATGGTGGCGGGTGTTTCGGGTCATTTAGTTCCCTTCAATACGGTTGAGTTGAATGATGGCTGATACATGCGTGATGTTCGTGAACGGGCGCTGTCAGTTGTGACTGGTCATCTCTTAGCTGCCACGGTTTCATCATTTCAGCCGAAAGACGTCCACTGCTGGACATAGGCCACGGTTTATTTTAATTATTTTATTTTAGAACTATTCATTTTGTCTTTTACTCTGGACGCACTTAACTTGCACGTATTTCTACATCGTTCTTACATACTAGTAATTCTCAACACGATTGATGATACCAAGATTTTGTAACATATTTTGATTTAAAAGAGTGTCCATGGAGTTTCTTGCACATTCTTCTCCATAGAGATCTACGCTTTGGAATGGGCAACTACAGTACTTTCACAAGTTATTATGTCTTGTGACTGGGACTGTAGCTTCGCGTTTTTTTTTTTGTTTTTTGACTTTTAAAAGTGCCTTTAATGGTCTAATTGAAATAAATGCTTTGAGTTTTGAGTTTGAGTTTGAGTTACGTGTCACGTTGTTTGTCGGGGATGGAACCCTAAACTACCTAACCGATTTTAATCAAATTTGCACACCGTGTGCAGTTTGATCCAACTTGAAAGACAGGACAGCTTACATCTCAATTTATAGTCGCAATATTATTTTATTGTAAATTAAGTCACAATTATCTGTTAGCTCCAAACGATTCTTACAGGTGGCGGTATCTGTTGACTGGATTGAGTAAGTATTCAATATATGGCGCTGTATAGGAGAGCAGCAGCAATGAAAAATATTGCGAAATCAGGGAAAATGTGACGCAGGCGAAGTTGCGCGGGACAGCTAGTATATTATAATACGTACGTTATGGCGTTATTTTAGGTACCTACATCACGCTTTTATCAGTAAGGGCCTGTGCAGACGACAGACTGTTCTCCTCGTCGGGGAAAAAAATTAGGCTCCGCGAATAAAAAGTCCGCCGCGGATTTACCTCAAACTCAACGCACACGGTGTGCGATCATCACCACAACTTTTTCTTTAAATTTCGCGCGTAAAACAATTTTTTTTTTAAAGTCCGCGGCCAAACATCCGTCGTCTGCGCAATTTATAAGATTGGAACTTTAAAACGTTAGGTTAAAGTACTGGGTCTTATAACCATAGGCCTGCGCAGACGATGGACTTTTCTCCGTGGCGGAGACAAAAGTACGCTCCTCGAATAAAAAGTCCGCTGCGGATTTACCGCGAACTCAACGCACACGGTGTACGACCATTTGTTGCCCGGAAACGTAGAGAAGTGCACGCAATAATAGCAAATATTCAGATGTTACGTTGTAATGCAATTTACATGAAGATTAAGAAAAAGAGAAGACATTTTAAAAGAAAATACTGGGTCCATCCTCTGATATCGGATCTCGTCACTCTCGAGCGCACAACGCGGATTAAAGTTCGCCATGTGCGTTGCTTCACCTAGCCACACGAGTTCTGTTTTTTTCAGGGACCCCCCCGTACTTTTGTCCAGTCCGTTCTCTGCATGTCCTCGGTTATTCGGGGGACTTTTTGCGTTACTCGATACAATTGTAAGCGATCTACTTTAGCGGACAAAAAAATCCGTGGACAAAAATCCGTCGTCTACGCAGGCTATATATCATGTAGATTGTTAGTTATCCTCAAAAAACCTCAAAACTAATGTTATTTTAAAGTACTTCGGTGTACCTACTCTATATTTTTAGTTTTGTTTCCTTTCGGCAGTAGTAGATATTGATTTTCACCAGAACCAAATCTCGGTAGGGCAACATATAGTTGCCCGTGCGAAAAACACTCTTGCCGTAAATCTGAAATGACTCGCCGGCCTTGCACATCATAAACAAGCAATTTTGTTATAAATTAAATATTTGTGATGGATAACGTATTTATTTGGATAAGGATTAATATCATGTTTATAAAAACACCTTCCAATTTTGTTATAAATTAAATATTTGTGATGGATAACGTATTTATTTGGATAAGGATTAATATCGTGTTTATAAAAACACCTTCCAAAATAATGCATTATTTTATAACAAATTTGATTAGCCTAAAAAAGGTTTTAGTGATTTAACCTTTAAAGTTAGACATATGCTGTCGCAAACTTTTTTTAGGACTTTTAAAGGGGAACAATTCAGTCATACATGATTTTTGCGAAACTTTAACCGTTTACGCAGCGCATGCAGCGGAAGCTCTCAAAAGGAAATAAAAAACCCGATTTTGATACATTTTTCTTTGGTGCTCCGCTCCTTTTTGTCGTAGCCTGATGATATATAGCCTATAGCCTCCCTCAATAAATGGGATATCTAACACTGAAAGAATTTTTCAAATCGGATCAGTAGTTCCAGAGATTAGCGCGACAAAACAAACACACTCTTCAGCTTTATAATATTAGTATAGATTACCCTATTCCTCATGAACGCTTAGGGATATCAAGTTGAAACTCATATCAAAAACTTAGGTGTAATTTCATTTCATTTCATTTATTCATAAACAATTTACATTGTGTTGAACATTACATAATAGGTACACAAAATTATAACATGCACAGTTTTTATTTTATTTAGATGCCTATCAAAATTTAAGGGAAATGTTTAGTTCTAGAGTAAATTAATTTAAAATAAGTCAACAGTCACATATAATGTCAAATAAATAGCAGGTATAATGTCAAATTCAATGTCAAAATATAAAGAGAACAACATCGTCAAGGTCCTAGTGATGAGGATAGTGATAAAGTCAGAAGATAATTTAAATTAAAGCTGCTATTATTTTGGGTGACTATTTATATCATTTGACATAAATTCTGATACCGAGTAAAAGCATTTTTTCAACAAGAAGGCTTTTAATCTAGTTTTAAATAAGTTAGAGCTATAAATTAATAATTTGAAATCAGTTGGTAACCTATTAAATAACTCCACTGCTTGATATCTGGAACAATTCTTAGCTATGTTAAATGTTAGTGAAATCTTGTGTTTAAATTCCTTCCTCCTTGTACTTTCTCTTAACTTACGTTCCTCTTGTGATTCATACTCATGAATATACTTTACAAAGTGAGTAAGGATTACTAATATATATAAGCTAGGTACGGTTAAAATATTTAATTCTTTAAACTGTTCTCTACATGAGTCTCTTTGTGAGATCCTAACATAGTCCTTATAGCACGTTTCTGTAAAATAAACGCTTTCTGACAGTTATAGCTGTTATCCCAAAGCATTGTACTGTATCTTAATCTAGTTTCTACCAGCGCATAATATATAGCCTTGAGGTGTTTTAGATCCAACATATCCCTAAGGCTCCTAAGTGCATAGCATGCTGATGAAATTGAAGAGTCAATAGCAGCCAGCTCCTGTTTCCAATTTAAATACACATCAATATTAATTCCTAAAAATTTGACTTTGTCAACTAATGCAATCTTGTCTCCCTTGATGTGTGCATCTAAAGTGTCATTATGGCGAGTGGTTGTCTTAAATAAAATGACGTTAGTCTTACTTGTGTTTAGCAAAAGGTTATTGGCTGTAAACCAATCGCAGAGATTTTATAGGCTTTTCTTAACATTTTTGGTCAATTTTTCTAAGTCATTCGCCCCAATAATTATATTTGTTTCATCTGCAAAAACAACAAGTTTTACATCAGGCTGAACATAATGCATAAAGTTAAGCAAGTCATTTGTAAATATAATTATTATATAATAGTATTGGTTCTAAAATAGAGCCTTGGGTTACACCACGTTTTATATTTGTAATTTTAGAGGTGTATATGACTTCATGATTACTTTCATCGATGCTTTTTATTTCAACAAACATTCGTCTATTTTGTAAGTAGGATCTTAAAAGCTGTAAGGACGTGCCTCTGATTCCATAATATTCGAGTTTAGTCAGTAGTAATTCATAATCAATTGTATCAAAAGTGGATCTAAGGTCGATAAATAACCCTGCCACTTTCATTTTGTCATTTAATTTAATAATTATGTCATTTATGAGAGTATTTATAGCATCTGAGCAGCCGACACCTTTCTGATACCCAAACTGTCTGAAATTAATTATTTTATTTACATTTAAATGTACCATCAGCCTAGTTTTGATGGGTTTTTCAAATACTTTTGATAAGGTTGGCAAAAGTGATATAGGACGGTAATTTTTCGGATCAGTCCTAATACCTTTTTTGAATATTGGAATTACTTTAGCCAATTTCAACTGGTCTGGAAAAACAGACTCGTCGAAACATTTGTTAAAAAAATTAGACAGAGGGACAGCCAAAGTGTCTATATTCTCCTTCAAAATCAATATCGGTAAGTCATCAAAACCACAAGATTTTTTATTTGCCATTTTACTAATAATCTTTGTAATTTCAGATGGTGTTGTTTTAGATAAGGTTAAATAACTTTCTACTCTTTTTGTATAGAAAGTCATTGCTCTTTCTTTTTCATTGTTAGCGAGTGACGATTTCAACACAAAACTGTCAATGAATTGATTTGCAACCTGCTGGGGGTCAGATAACACTCTATTGTTCACCTATAGGATTAAGTTTCTGCATTGCCTATTTGTTGTTTTGTTCGTACATTCATTAACAAGTTTCCACGTTTGTTTTGTTATATTTGTAGCAGTATTTAAATTGTTTATTATGGCCTTTTTCTTGATTTGCTGTATAACTCTTCTATATATTCGAACATAGTTGTTTTTATACTTTTTTAGGCTGGCATTATTTACTGTACCCGAGCATAGTACTCTCTTCATGTTACTTGAAACTTTAACCCCTTTAGTAATCCACTGCATTGAGGTTTTTTTAAATGGCTTTATTCTAATTGATTTCTTTCGGTAACAATCTTGGAATGCTTTACCCAGGCAGCTTAAAAAACTATTTATTCCCATATTTTTCCAATTTTTATTAATAATACTTTCCTTGAAAGCAATACTATTTTTATTATTAAATATTCTTTTTTTAATTATTACATTCTGATTAGATTTTTTCATTTTATTATTTATTTTTTCAAGAGACACGTCGCAGAAAAGTCCACCATGGCCATCTGCCAAAACATTGTGATCAACAAAACAAAGGCCTATGTCATCATCAACGAGATTTGTAATAATGTTGTCTAAACACGAGTGTGCGTTGTTCCTTATAAAAGTAGGAGTATTTAGCAGGTATCGAAAATTATACCATGTCAAAATGGTTAAAAATTCAGCATGTTTTTTACTGTCAACAAGTACGTCAATATTAAAGTCACCACATATAACGCACTTCTTGTTAATTAAATGCTCTAAAAATGTTTCTAGACTAGATCTAAAACTGTCAAAATTTTTATCGTATTCTGTAGCAGCAACAAAGATATAACCCTGTTTCGAGATCTTTAACCCCACAAATTTCAAAACTACCTGATTTATACATTTTATTTCCAAAGTCGATATTTTCACTTTCTGCATTTAAATGTGCTAAAATGAGACTACCTCCCCTTTTTTTGTTCGTCCTTGTGTTGTATGAGACTAGATTATAATTGGGAAAGTTAACTATATGGGCAGATTGTAGATTTAAGAAATGTTCTGTTATACACAAGTAGTCCAATTGAATACCAGAGGTTGCAATGTATAATTCTAGCTCAGTTTTCTTATTACTTATTCCACAAACATTTTGATGAAAAATCCTTAAGCAGCTGGTTTTTTGCATTAAATTACTTTTACAAACTGTATTTGCTTCATTATTCACGAAAAAGCTCAGTGTCGTTGTTAACTATGCTTTGATTAGATACAACTTTAGATGAAAGTTGGTATGTATTCATTTTGTTGAAGTAATACGGAATAGTACCAGGTTTTAGCCGACACTATTCGCTATCTTTATAAGCTTGCGTCATATTAAAATTATTGCAACTACGGGTACGTTCATGATCTGAGAGCTTAAATAGCTCTAAATAGTTTTTCAAGTTCCCGAAGACATTTTTTATTGCTGTATTATTGACTTTGCCCGTATACTTAGAAAACATTTCATATGAATATTCCAGTGGTTTATTAGTATCAAAAGTGTATGCAAATTTAAAAATCTGATTACTTAGGTACAAGAGTCGGTTAAAAGCTTCTACTCTGTTATTAAATAAACTAGTATTAGATTTCAATTTAAAAGTAGGACAACATACTATAACATTCGTATGCAATATCTTTTCTAGTTTACATTTTATTTGGTCTACTAATTCGGAATAATTTTTGGAGGATAAAAAGTCCGCCTCACCCAGGAAGATTATACAATAGTCAGTAAGAGTGTAATTTATAAGTTTAATGTCTAATGTTGCTAGGAGTTCGGTAATTCCCGCCTTCGGCATACAATAGTGGCATGTTTTGTCATTTGGAAAGGTTTTTTTAGCAATCCCTAATACGGCATTAACATTATTATCACTTATTATACATAACTTGTTTAAGTGAGCGTTTTTTATGCTTGTATCTCGATGTGTCATCGAGCCCGTTGCGTCCAAAGGAGTGGTGCCCTCTAGGGTTGCTCGCTGTGGTAGATCATCTTGAATCACATTAGGTTCTAATATTGTATCTTCCGACGGCATTTTATTTATTCCAGTTTGTTGAATAGGACTTTGTTGTGTATTTTTGAAGTCAAGCTTGATCAGGCGATGGCGTTTTATTTTGGCCTCGGATTTTTTTGAGGATTAGGTGGTACATATGTGGGCCAGTTTAAGCCTTTGACTATCTACAATCCTTATAGGTATGTACATACAACCCATTTTAAATGAGTAACAAGAGTGTTCATCACGAAACAATGCATAAGTTGACGATGCGTACCTCATACGGCCTACTACCGACTTCCGCCAACGTGCCAATCAAAGAGTAAAATACTTATACCAAACGGGTGCCAATATTCGTAGGACTTTTGTACGATAGAAGTACCTATTTGTATTTATATACTTCTATTTCCAGTAACCTGCTATAAAAATAACTCTTCCACTGATTATCTGGAAAAATCTTTCGAAAAACCATTAAATTTACCTTCAGAATAGTTTCCACCGTGTCAGACAGAATACTTTATAAGTTATATTAAGGCTGAGTTGCACCGTGTGTTTAGCTAGTTGCTTACTCATTGATAGCTGGAAAAGTTTTCGCCTCATGATTACCGTTTGTGCAGCAAGTAGTGTAACACCTTTAACGCGTTAATTGCTGGCTTTGGATAACTGCGCGTTAACTACCTATGTGCCTTAAGTGTGTGATTTAGTTTGGGGTGGAGTTGCCGGTAGCGGTATTATAAGACGAGTTGGCAAGAGAGTAGGGCCATTCGGGCGGAAGCAGCGGCGCCATGTTTACAGGGACGCTGCCCCTCGTACTCTGTTTGGTTGTTGTTACTTATGGCGGTAAAGATAAACCTGTAAGTTTGTGAAAATTATCTTTAATTTACTTAAATAATCTGTATTAGGTTGGTTGGGTTGGGCCATATTGTATGTGATAGACATATTTTTTGGTGATGCTGAAAATAAATAACGGTCAATCGACTCGAATTCGACGCTCGAGAGATAAATCCTTTACTAATTCCTTATTATAAAGATATTTTAGAGCCAAATTAAATTCGGCTTGGCTTACAAAACTTCAGACGAATTAAGAATCACATCGATTGTACTTAGTTAGTTATTCTATTTAAAAGTAGTGCACTTGTCACTTGTAGTTTTTTCCAGTGAAAGTTTATGAAGTGTTTGCAAAGTCGCGGCGCGCGGCGTGTCAGTGTGATGGATGGGTGACGTGCGGCGCGGCGACACGCGACACTATTGCTCAACGTCGCCGCGTCGCGCCGCGCGTCGCCCTGCGAATACGAACATGTTTGCTTGCTTGCATGCATTACTTTTTTTCGGGCAAATTCTCCTGTACGCTTCATAACATTCGTTTTATTGTGACACTTGTCATATTCCGCGCACTTTTTAATATTTTCTAACGAGCGCTGGTGCATTTCTACATCGGTCTCGTATTGCAACACGTCAACGACGGTGGTGGTCTCGCCACTGTTCCTAATAAAAGTCAGACATTCATCGTACAATTTACGGTAAATTGATCATCTCATAAATAATTCTGCCGCGATCTGTTATCGCTAGTCTCTATAGCAGCGATTTAAGATAACTCGTGACGCGCTCCACTTGGTCATTAGTACGAGACAAACCTGTCGCTCTCAGATGCTAGTCGAAATTCTTGCTCACGCAAAAATCGCGAAACTCTTTACTGACAAAACAAAGTCCTTGATCCGTTATTAACGAATTTTTAAACGTACTGAGACTTTTCCGGGAACCAATTATAATCGAATTCATATTTTCTATTCAGTCGTCTTTTCAGCACCAATGTGAACGATAAGACTCGTGGAAATTACTAATTACCGACCATCGGAGAGCACGAGCTAAATACGATAGGCATTTCAAAAGCAAGACGCACACACAGTGTCACAAAGGCATACAACTGCAGTTACACAAAGAGCTGCTAATTATTTTATAAGTCATTTACTGTTTTTTGTTTGTAATTCTTCTTCCTAAATTTAATTTTTAGTAACCTTTTGTAATAATTTGTTCAAGTCTCAATATTGTTAATAATTAAGGGAAAGAGCGAGACACCCCCTACACAAGTATTATTAATTACTTACTGGGGATGCTTCATTTATAATCTATGTAACTGCTTTGGGACAAATAAACATTTTTCATTTTTTTTTCATTTAGACCTACCCTTGCGTTGAATATGACGGTGAAAGACGCCTTGACGTAGTACTTAAGTCTAAGTTAAAACTGATTTTTTATTTATTTATATTGACACAAGGTATGAAAACTTATAAACTAAGCCCCACAAAACCGGAGTAATGGTTTGACTGTGGGGTCGCTGAGTCTGTATACACTCATTCTAAAACATCGTACTTAAGACCAAGAATAATAAAGCTATATAATGTAATATGCTGGAGGCACCTTAACAAATTTCTAAATAGTATATATTAAATTTATTTTTAAAACGTTTTTTATTTGCTTCACTCCTTATGTTTGCCGGCAGACTGTTCAAAAGATATGGTATTCGTTTTGCTAGGGTTCTGTCACCAAAATAATTACTGATCTTTTAATACAAGAAAACATATGTTGAAGTACCGATGAGGTACTATATTTTAACGACAAGATGAACTAGTTATAACGCCTACAACTAGGTGAAACTGGTTTGGTCCAGCCATTCTGAAGTCAGAATGGCTGGCCACTTTCCTCGTAATAGTTTTCCCTCTTAAGCGAGGTACTAGTAATTTGATGTCTGGTACCAAATAGTTTAAAATAGGTATAAAAGCTAGGTAGTGCTCAAACCTCCAAAATCTCTCGTGGTCCAGCCATCCTGACCATCACTCTTGAGTACCATGATGGTTGAGTACTAAAAGATATTTATAACTGATCGGTAGAATTTTACATATTTTAAATAGTTTCCTATAATCTCCTTTACAAATGTTTTTAGTTATTTGAGTAACAAGTAGTTTTAAGAATCGAATTTGAAGAGCTTATAATTTATCCAACTTAGTTTTTAAATGTTAATCCATAGCTGTCAAGAGCATAACTCATAATAGAATCTACTAATGACATGTATATACATCTTAATATGCTAATAAGAACCTTAAAGTTTAGGTGGTACTTTTTACTTAATAATATTCTTAATTTACCACAGATATAGTCTATGTGTTGGCACCAAGAAAAGTTGTCATCTATTTTCATGCCAAGGTAGGTTACACAGTCAACTCTTTCAATAGGTTTACATTTACAGTCTAGTAAGTTATTATGGTGGCATATATAATTGTAGGTAAATGAAGGTGGAGTCGCACTATGAGGTCGTAAATATGGTGAATGAATTAACAATAATTTAGTTTAATCAGCGTTTAATAAAATGTCGTTGTTGTGTGACCATTTAATAACAGCGTCTATCTATAATCTTGTTGAACTAGCTGGTAGATAAATCGTCTATGTTAGTTCCGGAGCGAAGTATACACAAGTCATATGCAAATATATACGCTGAACATTTCATTTCATTTATTTAATTAACAATTTTTACATTGTATCGAAATTTTACACAAAATTATAAAATAAAAATTAAAGATTAGTAATAAAACAGTAACCCAATAAATTGCTTAAAGTAAATGACAAATAAAGAATGTAAAAACAAATTAATTCAGAATCATCCAATACAAATAATAATCAGAAATACTAGTGCCAAATCAAAAATTATTACTTATTCCCATACAAATGTCAAAAATAAAAATATTGTTTATACACATACAAAAGTCGTAAAAAATAAAATAAAAATACAGTGTCAATAAAAATAGTAGATAAGTATATAACTAAAGTCTAGTTGTATGTGTCACAGAGAAACTCATCAAGGGTGTAGTAGCACTTTTCTATCAAAAATGATTTCAACTGCTGCTTAAATTGATGTAAGTTGTAAACTGATTTTAAGTGTACAGGTAGTTTATTAAACATTTTAACCGATTGATAACCTGCAGCATGACTCAATACTTATAAATGAGGTCGCATCTTATTTTGCAGATCCTTACGCCTAGTAGCTTCCCGGTTACTTCTTTCCTCTGGTGTTTCAGAATTCTGCAGCTTTTTTATAAGATCAGTAAGAAGAACTAAAATATACAAACGTGGGACCGTTAGTATCTGAAGCTCTTTAAAGAAGTCGTTACACGATTCCCACTGTGGAATTCGTACTATGGTTCTTATGGCCCTTTTTTGTATTACGAAAGCTGTATTTATATTGTATGCGTAGCTACCTCCCCATAGAGTGATACTGTACCTAAGTGTTGATTCTACAAGCGCGTAATATACCACTCTTAATTGCTCAATCGCGATTACATCTCGAAGACTTCTTAGGGCATAGCAAGCCGAGCTGATTGAGCTTTCTACAGCTGTCAATTCTTTTTTCCAGTTAAGGTTTGCGTCAATGTGAATACCTAAGAATTTTACGCTGTCTACCAATGTTATTGTATTTTCATTCAATACTACGTCTATGTTTTCTTTATTTCTCGACGTCGTCGTCCTAAATAACAGTGCATACGTTTTACTGACATTCAACTTAAGATTATTGATGGTAAACCAATGATGAAAAGAGCAAGAGTTTTATTTACTTTACTACTGAGAGTATCTACATCTTTAGAGGCTATAATTGCATTCGTATCATCAGCAAAAAGTACAAGTTCAGAATCACTTAGTTCCATCATCTAGTTAATTAAATCATTAACGAATAAAATGAAAAAGATTGGTCCTAATATTGAACCTTGTGTAACAAAGAAATTGGTCTATAATTATTAGGATCTAATTTGCAACCTTTTTTATAAATTGGTAAGACTCTCGCTATCTTTAGTTGTTCAGGGAATATATTCATATTTATACATGTGTTTATAAGATGTGCCAGAGGTCCTGCCAGTATGTCGATGTGATCTTTGACAGACTTTATAGTTATTTCATCATGACCCGAAGATTTCTTGGTAGCCATAACATTGACCAGTTTTTTTATTTCGGAGGCAGTGACTAGATCGCATGTCATTTCTTGATCTACTCTCTTGACGCTATCTTGTAAAGATTTTATAGCTTGATCAAAAGAATTAGATTCGCGAACAGTCCCTGTACCGTCGAACGTTTTCGAGAAAATGTCTACTATTTGCTGGGGATCGGTTATAATTGTACTAACAACTTTAAGGAGTATGTTTTTATTACTTTCGCGTTTTGATTTTGAGTTTCTGTCTATTCACAACCTGCCATATAGCTTTTGAAGATTTATTTGCTTTGGTTAGTTCTTTACTGACTGCAATGCGTCTAGCTCTTTTTAAGACTAGTCTGTATATTCTAATGTAAGATTGTGTATATGTCCTTATATTCTCCGTACAGGTGAAATTGTTTATGTTTTGAACCAAAAACCGCTTCTTTTACTAGACACTCTAATTCCTTTCGTTAGCCAGGAAGATTTTTGAAATTTCTTAAAATTTACCCATTATTCTTCTTTTTGAAACTAACGCGGAATATTCATTATTTTTATTAATCGTACAACCAATTTATATTCAGAATACGTTGTCTAAAACTATGTATTTGAATTTTTTTCATTAAACTGCCTAAACTCTATATTTAAAAACTATTTACTCAAAAATGCATGTAATGTGGTCATTATTTTGACAACTTTGTTTGAGCAAAGTCGACCTTGCCGGTCTGTTTCAAGGAGCGGCCGGCAAAGTTTTGCTGGCCGCTCTAACAGGCCGGCAATATTTTGCCGGCGGCTATTTTGACGTTTCAACGTTTTAAAAAATTCAAATCCAATAAGATTTTATTGAGAACATAGCTGTTTGTATCTATAGAGATAGGTAGGTACAAAAAGATTTTATTCCATATTAGGCTGTATAGATCCAACTACCATTGCTCGAAAAAAAACAAAGAAGTAACAAAAGTGCGGTTCAGCGAAAATTTTAACTAATATATTTTTTATTTAGATTAGGTACTTGCATTTTTGAGTAAAGCACTATACAAACCTTGGCCCACAATGACTGCTTCGCTAGTCACGCTATCATTGCCTCGAGCTAGCCTAGCTACGCTCTAGGCCTTTCAGCTTGGCCATCATTGCAGCCCTTGCTGTCCTCTGTAAAGGCCTCGACCTACGGTCTCGGCCTTTATCTCAGCTCGTCCATCAAGTGCTGCACGCTGACCGCGCTGTGTCGGCCTAGAGCTGCGCTACGCTGCGCTGTCGGCCATAATCAGCGCGACCAGCAAAGTAGTCATTATAGACCGCGGCAGTAATGTACTATTACTCAAAAATGCATGTAATGTGGTAATTATTTTGACAACCTTGTTTGAGCAAAGTCAACCTTGCCGTTCTGTTTCAAGGAGCGGCCGGCAAAGTTTTGCTGGCCGCTCTAACACCGGCAATGTTTTGCCGGCCGCCATTTTGACGTTACAACGTTTTAAAAAATCAAATCAAATCATTTATTTCAAATAAGCCCGTTACAGGCACTTTTGAAAGGTCGAACAACAATAAAAATGAAGCTACAGTCCCAGTCACAAGACATAATAACTGTGAAAGTACTGTAGTTGCCCATTCCAAGGCGTAGATCTCTATGGAGAAGAATGGGCAAGAAACTCCATGGACACTCTTTTAAATCAGAATTTTGGTACAAAAACCTTGGTTACATCATTCATGTTGAGATGGTACATTATGTGAGAACGATGTAGCAAGACTTCACGTTAAAAGTGTCCATAGCAAAAACAAAAAAAAAAAAACAATTAAAAGATAAAATAATTAGTTTGAAATAAGCCGTGGCAGCTAAGAGACGACCAGGCACAACTGACAGCGCCCGTTCACGAACATCACGCATGGGTCAGCCATCATTCAACTCAACCATATTGAAGGGAACTAAATCAAATCCAAAAAGATTTTATTTAGAACACAGCTGTTTGTATCTATAGAGATAGGTACAAAAAGATTTTATTCCATATTAGGCTGTATAGTTCCAACTACCATTGCTAAAAAAACACAGAAGTAACAAAAGCGCGGTTCAGCGAAAGTTTCAATGAATATATTTTTCTATTTAAATTACTTGCTGGTTTTATTTAGATTAGGTACTTGCATTTTTGAGTAAAGCACTATACAAACCTTGGCCCAAAATGACGCCTTCGCTGGTCACACTATGATTGCCTCGAGCTAGCCTAGCTACGCTCTAGGCCTTTCAGCTTGGGCATCATTGCAGCCCTTGCTGTCCTCGCTGTAAAGGCCTCGACCTACGGTCTCAGCCTTTATCTCAGCTCGTCCATCAAGTGCTGCACGCTGACCGCGCTGTGTCGGCCTGGAGCTGCGCTGTCGGCCATAATCAGCGCGACCAGCAAAGTAGTCATTATACACCGCAGCAGTAATGTACTATTGTCACCATCCGGCTGTATTTTTTCAGTTTTTAAGCAACAGAATAACGCTGCGTGTCCATCAGCCAAACAATTATGTTCAACAAACTGCTCATTGATAACGTCATCTGGTAAATTTGTCAAAAAATATCCTAACATGATTTCGAATTATTCCGTTTATATGTCACTTCGTTTATAATTGGTCTAAAATTGTAAGATGTCAGCAATGTCAAAAAGTTTGAGGTTTTTTTGTCACTTTTAAGCAAGTCAATGTTGAAATCTCCACAGATAATACATTTTTTGTTAAAGAAGTGTTCTAGTAATTGTTCCAATTTAGATAGAAATGTTTCAAAGTTTTGATCGATTGGATTTCTGTAACAGCAGAAGATGTAAATGTTGGTGCTTACATCTTTAACACCGCATAATTCAAAGCTTTCGATTTTGTATAATTTTTGACAAAAAGGTACCTCTTCACAAACAATATCGTTTCTCGCCATGATAAGGCTTCCTCCCCTTTTTTTGTGTTTTCTTGCATTAATCGACACCATTTTATAATTGCTAATGTTGAATTGAGGAGCTGACTCCATGGTTAAGAAATGTTCCGTTATGCAAACATATAGATTGTCGAGATGAATATTTTGCAAATAAACGTCTAATTCCTCTTTTTTGTTACCTACACCACACAAATTCTGAAGATAAATATTAAGCGCGATGTGTTTATTAGGGGTTTCAGACATGGGTAGCATACCACGAGAGTGGTTGAGCCATTTAGGCTCGAAAAAAGTCATCACTATTTCCTAGGTCATCAGTCTGAGTGCCGAACTGCCGATGCTATTTGTAACTGCTAAGAAACGCCTTGATGAAGTTTCAATGTCCGTCTGTGTATAATTATTAGTGTAACCCTTTTGTACCTCGCCACATAACCCATACTGGTCATTACTTTTCATTTTAATATAGTTTACATGGTCATGTCTGTATCTTGAACGAAGTACATATTTCCTTATAGTAGTAGTTGCTTGTATTGTATTTACATTTTTTGGAACAATTAATTTCGTGCTAAAATTATCCTGGTCCAGTGGCAAAAATATTGAATTTACAAAATTACTACAAACTAGTTTCAATGAGTTATTGAGCATATTTACACTAAGATATTTGTTTTTATAGATTTTCCCAACTAAGACATTAGTGTGTCTAACTTGAACCAGAGTATGATACAAGGTTGACTGTAAATTCAAAGGATTTGAATCATTGGAACCCCCCAGTATTATTATGCTAAACTTCAGCCATGGGAGCTCCTGGCTTTACTAACGATGTCACTTTGAAAGAATTACCCAGTAGATCTTGAATCAAACTTCTCATATTAAGACCTGTTTGGTCAGAAGATATCTTGACTTGATGTTTTTTTGTCTTAGAATCACAAGATTTTGAGTTCGATGAAATAGTATTGTTCCCGAAGTGTTTGTTCATATGCTGCAAATTTACTTTTGTATTAATAGTGAGAGTCTCCGTTGTTTCAGAGTCTACAATTATACCCATTTCGATGCTACCTTTCTCCAAGATTGGTCGATAAGATGGCTGATGGTTTATAATTGTATCCTGTAAGCTCTTGTCATCTGTTATGGGTTGCTCAAAAAAGTAACTTAGGCTGCTTCTGTTGTCATGTTTTGGGCTTTTTCTTCCTGCATCTATTTCTAGTTCTTTAGAACAAGTCCTTATCAAGCCGATTCTCATACCACACGACCTATGGCGCCTTTGATACTGTGGAGAATAAAATTTCAATGGGGAAGCAATCATTTTGTTACTCCTATTTAGTTCAAAAGCGCCTACTGATTTATACATATTAATTTTATGCTGGAATGTTGATAATTTTTCCTTTAAGGCGCTATTCTCAATATTTAAATTGTCTATCTCTGTGTTTGCTACTTGTAATTCGATATTTAATTTAGTAAGTTGTACCTTGATTGTAGTTATTTCATCTTTATTCATACTGTTTGCTGTCTTGGAAATCTAGACTTAGCTGGCGACGTCTTTGAGTGTTGACGTTTTGCATTTCTTCCATGTTTTTAACAGCAATGGATATAGGAAATCACACAAAAAGAACTTTTGGTGAAAGTTGGTCTCGAACCTGCGACCGCAGGCACATAAAGCGACAAGCTCGCCTTCGCGCCACAGTCACTTATCATTACATTGCATTATCAATGCATTGCCAATAACATTGACAATGCATTAATATTGCTGTAGCACTCGGCACAGGCTGTTTACATGCATAAGATAACAAACTGGTCCACATCCCGAGCCCTGCGCCACCCCACTCCGCACCTCGACTCTGTCAGTAAGCGCGTCCCCCACCTTCACACGGTAGGAGCACGCAGTGAGGTAATTACGGAACCATGGGTTCAGTGGTTCTCTCACTTTTTTATAGTCAAAAAATATTTTAATAACAAATTTATCTATATATTTTAATAATAAATATTTTTTTATCATCTACTTACCCGTTAATTTCGTCTGTGAATTTTGTAAGCAATGTATTTGTACTTTTTTCTTTTATAAAACCCTCTTGACATTCGCTAATGATGTTATTTTTTTCTGAAGACATCGCTAATGATACACTTATCTATCATTTTATATATACTTGATAAAAATGATATTATAATAGGTCTGTAATTTGATACATTTTTGAGATCACCTTTTTTGTGAATTGGGCGGACTATTGCCTCTTTGAGCTCGTTGGGAAATTTGTAGTTCTTGACAGTTAGGTTTATTAGTTAAGCTAACACGGGGCTCACTTTATGAATAAAACTCAAAAACTCAAAACTCAAAGCATTTATTTCAATTAGACCATTACAGGCACTTTTGAAAGTCAAAGCACAAAAAAAAAAAGAACGCGAAGTTAGAGTCCCAGTCACAAGACATAATAACTTGTGAAAGTACAGTAGTTGCCCATTCCAAAGCGTAGATCTCTATAAAATAATAAATAAATAATAATAAATTTCTTTATTGCCATAAAAACAGGTTACAGTTTTATGAGACCCTGGCTCAAGAGCTAGGTTAGAGTACCTGTATTTCAAGAGCCAGTGACTTCTTCCATTTAGGTCACAGTTGGGCAAATTTTATGCAGAAAAAGGTGACAAAATTATAGTACTTAAAGTTAAGTTTATTAGTTAAACATTATATTTAATTAAACATTAAAAATCGAATTATTAAATGAAATTACAAAAGCAAGTTAAATAATCTTATTAAATCTTAAACAATATTCGAATAAAATCAGGATAATTTTTAAAACAATTTAAATTTTAAATTAAAGATTGTAGTAAAATAAAAATTAGAGCAAATTACAATACAGCCAGGATGAAACAAAATTAAATTAGGAATAGTTTTGTTCAACTTATTCTAAAGAAAAGTGGCAAGATATACCCATTGTCGCCTAGCGGACGCCGTCTGACAGCGTATAGGTAAGCAAACGTTTTGTATAGTGCGCTTCATAATACTTTGCGCATTATAAGGTGTAAAGGCTCTTACCCGCTGCATCGGAATTACTTTTGATATGTGGCACCAGATTTAATTAGATTAAGCAAACAGACGTCGGCGATCCGTCAACGTCCTGTTACGCGCCACTTGCCTTGACAACTACCCAAGTCAATATCGCATTATGGCTACCCGCAACGACTTGACGTTTCGCCAGAGAGAATTGTAGACCGCTTCTCTCTCGTCTGTGGTCACAGTAAACTGTGCAAACTAAAGTTTGCAACGTGAATCATATGAAGCCTTTCTGCAAAGGCGCCGTCACGGCCAGACTGACATGCGACCGTCCTCGGGCGTTATTGTATTCCCGGAACAAACAATGTCTAATCACCAAGACATCCGCTCTTCCATCCTGACAAACTATGACAAACATTACTCTCGTCGTAACTGTAACTGTTTCAGAACAAAAGAAAGCGTGTATTCTTTCGATCACTCACGGACTAGACGGCATTTTTCTCCTACCAAGAAAGCGTGTGTCCTTTCGACCACTCATGGACCGGACGGCACCTTTCCCCTACAACGAAAGCGTGTGTCCTTTCGACCACTCATGGACCGGACGACACCTTTCTCCTACAACGAAAGCGTGTGTCCTTTCGACCACTCATGGACCGGACGACACCTTTCTCCTACAACGAAAGCGTGTGTCCTTTCGACCACTCATGGACCGGACGACACCTTTCTCCTACAACGAAAGCGTGTGTCCTTTCGACCACTCATGGACCGGACGACACCTTTCTCTAAACAGTTAACACCTGGACCGGACGGGTGTGTCCTTTCAACCAGCCGCTATCAGCTGCATGGCCCGGACGACACTGTCCTTTCGACCAGTGAACACTTAAGGTTGGACCGGATGAATGTGTCCCCTCAACCAGCCGCTATCAGCTGCATGGCCCGGACGACATTATCCCTTCGACCATACCAACGTTTGGACCGGACAACTGCGTCCCTTCGACCATACCAGCGTACGGACCGGACAACAGCGTCCCTTCGACCAACGTCATCACAAAAACATCATAAACCGGGCACCTGCGTCCCTTCGATCATCGTAAAGCATGAACCGGACAACAGTGATATTTCGACTAAACACACTTTCTTTTCGACTGAAACATGTGGACCAGACAAGCGCGTAACTCCAGATGTCAAAGAACTTTTACAAATTACGCCAGCATCTAATGATTCCTGAACTTATTGGCCGACAACCTATTTTATCAAAATATCGCCTATTTTATTGGTACGATCTCCATCGTGCATTTTAAATCATAACCTCCGATGCCAGTAAGGTTTACTGATTATGATGTCACCCATAAACCGATTAAACTAGCCATGTTTAAGCAATGAGCCAGATGACCTACTTATCGAAAAGAAAAGAAACGGTCTCACCCGATGATATTGTGAGGGTACCCTCTTGATGATTTGTGCTCGTAGGTTTGAACGCTTTCTTTGTTGCTTGAAAAAATCATTGGTTATGTTCCTCACTTGGCTTTACTTTCGTGGAGGGCGCGATTCTTTATCCCACTTATGATAAAGGCTCTTACCCGCTGCATCGGAATTACTTTTGATATGTGGCACCAGATTTAATTAGATTAAGCAAACAGACGTCGGCGATCCGTCAACGTCCTGTTACGCGCCACTTGCCTTGACAACTACCCAAGTCAATATCGCATTATGGCTACCCGCAACGACTTGACGTTTCGCCAGAGAGAATTGTAGACCGCTTCTCTCTCGTCTGTGGTCACAGTAAACTGTGCAAACTAAAGTTTGCAACGTGAATCATATGAAGCCTTTCTGCAAAGGCGCCGTCAGGTGTAATACTGTGCTGCTTGTAAACAACCAACCACCAACCAACTACGTATATTTTGCATCTTCAATTTCTTTAATGAAGGTAGACGCAAATTGATTACTTATATCTATAATACTGCCTTCTCACACGCCTTTTTAGGGTTCCGTAGCCAAATGGCAAAAAACGGAACCCTTATAGATTCGTCATGTCTGTCTGTCTGTCTGTCTGTCCGTCCGTCCGTATGTCACAGCCACTTTTTTCCGAAACTATAAGAACTATACTGTTGAAACTTGGTAAGTAGATGTATTTTGTGAACCGCATTAAGATTTTCACACAAAAATAGGAAAAAAAAACATAAATTTTGGGGTGCCCCATACATACATAGAACTGAAAACCAAAAATTTTTTTTTAATCATACCCATACGTGTGGGATATCTATGGATAGGTCTTCAAAAATGATACTGAGGTATCTAAAATCATTTTTTTCTAAACTGAATAGTTTGCGCTAGAGCCACTTCCAAAGTGGTAAAATGTGTGTCGCCCCCCCCTCTAATTTCTAAAGTAAGAGTAGGAAAATTCTGAAAATATTTAGGATTGTAGAACTTAAAAAAAACTATCAACGAAAATTGGTTTCAATAAGATATGATGTTTAGTTTTTGAGATATGGGACTTTTTCATCAAACTGCAGCAGTAACTTTGTTTTTCATTAACATACTATGAAAAACCAATTTAGTTTTGCGGTTGAGTGGAAGTTTACTAACTAATACTACTAAATAATGAATGACAGTTCAAAATATGGTTTGGGGCTATGGAACCCTGTGTGCGAGTAAGACTCGCACTTGGCCGGTTTTTCGCCTTTGCATTAAACAGTGTTTCTTATAAGTAAGTAAGTAATTTTTATTGGTTGAAACATTGCATTGCAATAACTAATGCAAAACATTGCATTGAAACATTGCATGCAATGTTTCATGTACACCATGTACACCATGTACATGAAACATTGCATGCAAGATAATAATGGGAAAGTTCTAACATGTTCAGCCGCATATCGTGGCGTACAAATATGTAAGAAGAGATGGTGCGTTGACTGTGATATTATTCATAAAAGTTAAGGTACAATTACAATTCAATAAGCATATTTTTTTGATACAATTCATTGTCAAATTAGTCATTAAATAAATTGGTCAATGAAAATAATTATGAATAACTGTCATTAAAAATGTCAATTTCAAATTTCAATTATTCCAAAAATACAATAGATTACAATAACATGTCAAAAAATACAACATTGTCATATCAAAAACGAAGAAAATTTTCCTCTTTCATAACGCACGCTAACACAGCCACATGCTCACTCATGTACACTCACTCACACACACACACACACACACACACACACACACACACACAGAGACAGACCCATACATGCACACACAGGACATACGCACACACATACTTGCACACTCACACACATACACATACACATACACGCACAAATGCGCTCGCGCACTAATATCTGTATTTAAATATTCTATTTTAGTTTAAGCTCTAAAAAACAAAATTGAAGTTTTAAAATTAAAATTGTAGTAATACAATTAGAGGGTATCGGCACTGTTACTTCTTAATACAGGCTATTTCATAACCTAGCAAGGAGAACAGCACGTCACCCACTTGATTGTCAAAGATTGAATACTACCTACTTTGTGAAATCAGTTACATGTACTACAATCTGTTTTTATGTAAATAAAGATATATATTATAATACACATAAATATTTAGTCAATAAAAAAAGTGTTCTTATTTGTCAATTTATTATCAATGGATATGTCAATTGTATCACATAAACTATTATTATATTGTATGTCAATTATTAAATTATCGATGTCCTTAAATATTATATACATTCCATGATTACTTACTAGGCCAGTTCGTTTATTATAAATTTTGTAGTCAAAGGATAAAATTAAATTACTGTCTAAGAGATATAAATGTTCTTATGTCAGTACATCTAGATACAAAAGGTTGTTGAAAGTTTCTATTCTACTGTTAAATAAATTAGCATAGTATCCATTTTTGTACGTCGGTAAACAGATGATCACATTCGTATTATTTATGTTTTGAATAACTTCTCTTATACGGAATATAGTTTCAAAATAATTGTTAGTATTTTTGAAGTCTTCGTCACCTAAAAGAATTACTCAAAATTCATTCATAGTGAAATTTATAAGTTTCTCTTTTAAACCTTTCAAGAGATATTCAGTTTTCCCGTTACGTATTAAATAGTGACAGCAGTCGAATTTTTTTGCGAACGTATTTTGGGCTATGGATAGTATTTTATTCGTTTTATTTGTGCTCAATATACACAGTTGATTCTTGTGGGCAAAGCTGGCGGCTGGCAGCTGGCTTTCCTTGCACACACTTGGGTTGGGATCTTTTTCACAGAAATCCTAAATGCTTGTAGAATTTCTTTCAGTGCATTTATCTTGCTTCGGTTGTTCCACATTAATGGGCTTGTCAGGGATACTAATTTGTTGATTATTATTTTCCTCAGACGGGGTGTTAGTCCCATTCTGGTCTTTCTTTTTATTCTTCCGCATTGAAGTTGGTGGGGTGGAAAAAGACTCCCCATATCCGACCTTTTTATATATAATTCAATGATTTTATTACTCTTTTCCAATTCCCACTTTAATTTTGAATTATCAATATTAATATAAATTTGTTTAGATTATCGATTTCATTATTTGCAATCAGTAATTCCTCCTGTACAGATAATATTTTTTCTTATAAATCACGTATTTCTAAAGTTCCACATTGGTCAGGTAGACTTTGCATCGTGGTATCAAAGAGTGACGAGTCAGAAGTGTTCATAATCGACACATTATTATGAGAGTTCGTTTTCCTCATTGTTATATTAGTGTTTCCACTCGCGATTATTGATAGTAAAATAAGTAAACAATATTAAAATGATATGAAAATCAAAATATATGTATGTCAGAATCGAACTTGTGCGTAATCAAATATTTTTGAAAATGAAATGATGTCCAAAAAGGGAAGCCCGATGCTGGAATCGAACCCGCGTCACTTCGTTTCCTTAATTTCTGATGTCGGCACTGCGAATTCTTTACCAACTCGACTATAACTATGGTAACCAAATAGCAGACACAGTATTTGGTTATTTTGGTTCTTATTTATTTTAATTTTAAATCATAAAACAGTCGTTATGTGACTCATGCTGCAAAAATGTTCACACTAGATTTGTTGCACGTTTTAGACAAAATGATTTAATGATTTTTAGGTAGTTTACGATCCGCTTTTGTTGAGATATTGTTTTGAATGTTTTGTACTGGATTTTATGGGGATCTGTGTCACATATAGGTCTTCTTTTAGAGCATTAATTACACGTCACTTTTAGATCACTTTCTCTTATTTATTGGTAAAATTGGAGTCCAGATAACGATAGGACAGGTAATTCCAAGCGATATTGTCACTTTAACACCACTTTCAAAGTTAAATACTCGGTAATACTATTTTTAAATATTTTTATACACGGAGCCAATGTTTACGTGACGGCTGCGCCATCTCTTCCTCCGTATGTTCGTAGTTCTCTTTGTGCTATAGCCAAAATTATATGTTGTGGATGGGTGATCAAGGTAAAGCAACGGTAGACGAGGTCAGTATGTGGATGGGTGATCAATGTTAAGCAACGGTAGCCGAGTTCAATCTGTGGATGGGTGATTCAGGTAAACCAACGGCTGCCCAGGTTAGGCTGTGGATGGGTGATCAAGGTAAAGCAACGATTGCCAAGTTCAGTATGCGGATAGGTGATCTGCGTAAAGCAACGTTAGCCAAGGTAGGTCTGCGGATGGGTGATAGTTACCATAAGCCTCTTGTATCATTTATCGAAAATGTAAGCTCTGAGTCTGATACATCTATCTACACTAATATTATAAACAGGAAAGATTTGTATTTTTGTATGTAACGAATTAACTTAAATATTACTGGACCAATTTCAAAAATTATTTCACTGTTACAAAGCTACATCTTTACCGAGTAACATAGGCTATTATATTATATCACAATTTTCGCGGACCAAGTCCGAGGAGAAGCTCGTGGCTAAATAATAACAGCCGCCCAGGTCGATCTTTAAGGTTAAGCCGTGCTTGCCGCGGTTGGTCTGTGGATGGGTGACCATAATTACATATCGAGTTTCCTCCGTCTCCGATATTTAATAATTATCAGACTGTATCATTATGATCATTAGTAAAACCTACAATTATCCTCTTCCCGAAATTAACATTTTGAACCAAAAATTTTTGAAGGTTTCATTCAATTCTACCACGTGTGATTTTTTTGTTTTATTACAGCATGCATGTTTTATTGCATTTATGCATGACGACATTATTTGACCGAATATAAATGTGATCGAGACAAGATTGGACTACTTTTCCCCATACAATTTCCTTTCTTGTAATGTAATTTATGCACTTTGTGAATCCATGTTCAGATAGTAGATTTTCGTACGATATTACAAATTTGTCATGACAATTTAACAGATTTATGTTGACACCCCGCAGAATCATCATCATCATTTCAGCCCAAAAGACGTCCACTGCTGGACATAAGCCTCCCCCAAGTGTCGCCACATTGACATTTTGGGGGGTTTTGCTATAATCGCCACGCTTGGCAGGCGGGTTGGCGAATACTATTAAGAATACAGAATACTCTTTTAGAATTCATAGGATTTTTTTCAATAAATTGGTTTAATTTCTCTGTTTATTTTTTTGCTCAAGTGCAATGTTGCATTTCTCTAAATAGACACATTTGTTGTTAATATTGGTCACCGTTTTATCAAGTTTCAGTATTTTTCCTTTAGATTCTTCGTGTTCAAATAATAGTGTATCGTACTTATCGGATAACACGCTAATGATGATGTATTGTATCTAAATGCTTCTTAAGTCTGGGTATGGCAATGTCTTTTAATATTTTTTCAAATTCTTGTACCTCTTCCTCCACTTCTTCTTCATCAGAGCCCTCGTCTTCACAGTTGTTACAGTAGATCCTGTTTTTTCCCGCCTTCATGTACAGCTAGGCCTTTGACACAGCTTCTATGAAAAGTTCCTTGACCCATGAAGTGGTGAAGGAACCTTGGCACATGAAGTGGGCTCATGTTTTAGAAAGTATATTATACTATAATAATATTACTACTATAGTTTTATTTTTTCTAGGCATGAAAATGCCTAGATCTTAGCGTAATTTACTAATACAGGACCAATAACACGTAAAATTCATTCCCACCACTCAATTTGTATTCGAGTACAACGTACAACGTAGTTTTGTTTTGACCGTCCTAAGCCGGCAAAGTATGAAGGGAAAGTTAAAATGTATTAGGAATCAAATCGTTAGGAATTTACTTACGTCTCAAGACTCGGGCGGGGACAAACGGTCAAAGAGTTCAAGCACAATAAGTACAATGATGCACGGTACCTACAGTGACACGCCGACGTACGGCGTAGTATAGGTACCTACCAAAGGCAGCATTCGCTATCGCGAATACTTGATACTTGCATGGTTTACTACATTTTTAATGTTTTCCATACTTGCTGAGTGGCCTGCCCATGTCTTTCCAATTTTGTTTATCTTTTGCCTTCTTCGTCCAATACTTTTAATCAACTATATTTTTGATACCTACTAAGACAAGCTTTGTTTATTTATAACCACAGCAAAAACTAAAAATAAAAACCGGCCAAGTGCGGATCGGACTCGCGCACGAAGGCTCCGTACCATTATTTATAAAAACGAACAAAAAAAAAACCTTTTTTGGATGGTAGCCCCCTATAAATATTTATTTCATTCTATTTTTAGTATTTGTTGTCATAGCATCAACAGAAATACATAATATGTAGAAATTTCAACTGGCTAACTATCACGGTTCATGAGATACAGCTGTCCGTCAGACAGACGTCCGTCTGTCTGACGGACAGCGAAGTCTCAGTAATAGGGTCCCGTTTGACCATTTGGGTACAGCACCCTAAATAATTAAGGGAACTCTATTTCTTGTCACCAAAATTTATATTTGTCATCAAAGTTGTATCACCTAGTAAATAGATCTATCGCCACGAAATATTTTCGTTCTCAGATAAACAAAAAGTGTTCCCAGGTATGAATTATCAAATAAATGTTGATACATGTGTAAAATAAGAGATGGATTACCAATAAAATTGTAGTGCATTAGATGAATATAAACTTCGTTCTTATAATAATAGTTTTATTACTTAAATAATAGCTTTGTGCTCGGAATGGTAGATCTGTCACCAAATAAATAGATCAGTTCCTTATTTCTATGAAGAAATGCTTTATACGAGACATTGGGCACACCGACTCGGACAGGTTAGGTTCGAAGAGGATGGCGGGGTCTAGTGAGCGAGCGGAGCGAGCGAACTAAGACCCCGACATCCTCTTCGTGTTAGGTTACTGTAAACCCTGCAGACAGAAATAGGAGCCCCGCGTAGCGGGGCTACGTCAACAACGCCTTGGTTTGGACCTGTGTGGTTTGGAGTTTTTATGTAAACATTTTTACATTGTTTGATGATTCAATTTTCGTGACACTTTTATTATTTTTAAACGTAATAAAATTACTTGATGATTGATATTATTTCCAAGTAATTCTTAATTAATATTTACGTAAGCGTTTTGATATTATTTGATGATTCAATTTAGGTGACAGATCTACTATTTTGGGAACAAATATTATTTATTAGGTCAATGAAAATGCATTTATTAGGGTATTGATAAAATCATACCCAATAATTAACAAAACTACAAAATATACGAGTAAGACTCTTGTCGTGATGGTTCTGGTTCATATCTATTGCTGTTCATGGCTTCACTAAACTGATTTGGCCCACGGCCTATGATGGATAACCTGAAATTGGCAAATGTAAAAAAAACCTTTTTAGACTGGACAGTGAACCGCTTTGAAAGAATAAACTAATGTTCTCTGAAACGGCTTATGAATTGCTGACCATCATCATCATCTGTCTGCCAAGCGTCTTCCCAGTTCTGTTGGGGTCGGCTTCTAGTCTACCCGGATGCAGCTGCATACCCGTATTTTAAATAGAGCGACCTGCGACTTCCTATCTGACTTCCTCAAACCATAAATTTGTATCGGGTAGTACGATACCCCTTGGTAAGACAGGTCATACTTTCGGGCCACTGACTAGCTGTAACATAACTATAACCCCACCACACGATACACAATCTTGGAAGAATAAATATAATTTATCTTTGATAAAAATAAATATTTACTATTCCTTCTAAGATCCTGGGAATTCTTTAACCAACCTTCAGGTATTACACAATAAAGTTCTCAATAAGTTATTTAGTAAAATTAAAATACTTATTTTAAATTACGAGAATTGCGAGCGCATTATTAATTTAAATTCTGTAATCGAAAAAAATCGGCCTGAATTAAACCTAAGGTGCTGTCTGTGCTTAAAGTTGAAAATTATACCGTTTTCTGCTGTTTTAATTTTTACTTGAACTTTGAGACTTTATTTCGTGTCATATTTCACGCTTTTAGTTTAACGGAAAGTTTCTCCTATCTTTAAGTTTCTCAAAGAAAAAAAACACGACAATGTTAACTCGTTTTTTTCAGGGTTCCGTAGCCAAATGGCAAAAAACGGAACCCTTATAGATTCGTCATGTCTGTCTGTCTGTCTGTCTGTCTGTCCGTCCGTATGTCACAGCCACTTTTTTCCGAAACTATAAGAACTATACTGTTGAAACTTGGTAAGTAGATGTATTTTGTGAACCGCATTAAGATTTTCACACAAAAATAGAAAAGAAACCATAAATTTTGGGGTTCCCCATACATAGAACTGAAAACCAAATTTTTTTTTTAATCATACCCATACGTGTGGGGTATCTATGGATAGGTCTTCAAAAATGATACTGAGGTTTCTAAAATCATTTTTTTCTAAACTAGTAATACATACATAAATAGTTTGCGCTAGAGCCACTTCCAAAGTGGTGAAATGTGTGTCCCCCCCCCTCTAATTTCTAAAGTAAGAGGAGGAAAATTCTGAAAATATTTAGGATTGTAGAACGTAAAAAAAACTATCAACGAAAATTGGTTTCAATAAGATATGATGTTTAGTTTTTGAGATATGGGACTTTTTCATCAAACTGCAGCAGTAACTTTGTTTTTCATAAACATACTATGAAAAACCAATTTAGTTTTGCGGTTGAGTGTAAGTTTACTAACTAATACTACTTACTAATTAATGACAGTTCAAAATATTGTTAGGGGCTATGGAACCCTGTGTGCGAGTCAGACTCGCACTTGGCCGGTTTTTTGGGATTACATACTTCTGTCGTTCGTATTAGTAATAAATCTCCTTCTCTTGAAATCAACGTTCATTAATTAATAAAAAGATACTTTTGATCTAATAATTGAAATTATAATTTAAATCGAATATTGTAATTCATTCTCGTCCAACTCACCGCAGTGTCTGAAGACGAAAGTCGATGACCAGTGTGTTTTGCCTGTGATTACATACGGGACCGAAACGTGGTCGCTCACAATGGGTCTCATCAGAAGGCTCAAAGTCACCCAAAGGGCAATGGAGAGGGCTATGCTCGGAGTTTCCTTGCGTGATCAAATCAGAAAGGAGGACATCCGCAAGAGAACCAAGGTTACCGACGTAGCCCGAAGAATTGCCAAACTTAAGTGGCAGTGGGCAGGGCACATTGCTCGCAGAACGGAAGGCCGATGGGGCCGAAAAGTTCTGGAATGGCGGCCGCGAACCGGAAGACGATGCATTGGAAGGCCTCCCACTAGGTGGACCGATGACCTGGTGAAGGTTGCGGGGATCCGCTGGATGAGAGTCGCACGGGACCGGTCAATGTGGCGCCACTTGGGGGAGGCCTATGTCCAGCAGTGGACGCCTTTCGGCTGAAATGATGATGATGATGAATTTGTAATTACTTAGGTAATAATAGTAGATTATGCACCGAGGGGCTAAAGTTGTGTCTTATGTCACGGGCGTCATATTGAATCTCGAGCGCAATGAAGGATTCGGGATTTAACTCACGAGCAAAGCGAGGGAGTTAATACAAGAATCCTGAATGCAGCGAGGGATTCAAGCTAGCCCAAGGCAAAGACACCTTTAGCCCAGATGAGGATACTCTACTTTTTACACCTACTGTGAGAAAATAATAGCCATAGTACGAAAAACAAAGTATTTATTAAATAAACAAACAGTAAGATTAACATATTTAGAACTAGTTAGTTATATGCACTTACATATTAATTGAAGTTAATGGTAACATTTGAGACATTAGTCCAGTTGTGCAAAGATAAAGTTAAGTTTTTATTTGGTATTTTTATAGATGTTGATGTGGAATTTATTTGAGTATTGCTCGTCAATGCTTCAGAATCTTGTATTTGCAGAGGAGCATTTTGGGTGGTGAAAGTTGGTGAAGGTGGTGCATGAGGCTCAGGGAAAGATGAAATGTGATGGTGTGATGTTGAAGGTTGTAGTGAAAAAGAATCAGATGACGTTTTTAAAGTGATGCTGTTACCAATTTGACAGCTTATTTTACTTTTGTTTTGTACTGAATTTTCAATGTAGCCCTCCGCTACTGTATCCGATTTCCAGCCACCATGGCGTTTTATTTGGGTTATATCTGCTCCCGCATCCGCCAACAGTGTAGCCGACGTTCGACGAAAACAATGACCCGTATAGAGCTCGATATTTGGTAATCCTAAGTATTTGGCAATTTCCGTCGGCATGGCACTTATTTTGTTCTTCCCATTCACTTGACGGGTGCATTTTCCACTACTGAACGCTATAAAAAATCGGTTAGTGTTTATGTTAGGAGGCCGCAGAGCTTGATACTTTTCCACAACCTTTACATGTGCTCCGCGGATGACAAATGACCTTTACCTTTTGGTTTTAGTGTCTGGCAACTTAATCAATAACAACTTTTCTGAGTGTTTTTCTTGTACCTTCATGTTTACCATTTCTTGACAACGACAAGCCCCATTCACTCCAATAATTAAAGCCACCTGTAGCAAAAATAAAAATAAATTTTACTAACAACATACGTAAATTCAGTAAGTATACATAAGCGTTCTTGTTGCTATTTGCTACCATGCTGTATTTTATTTAGTTAAAAATAAAATGATGTACTTACTTTTACGGCAAGATAACTATGATCAGGAGCTTCATTTAAAAAAGTTTCAACATTCAATGGTGTGAAAACTTTCGATTTCTTTGATTGGTGACTTTCCGATTTCCTCTTTAAAAATGCTAGCTTAGCGTATGTCTTGATGTCTATATTGTGTTTCATGCTTATTGTTGACCTAAGCATTGAATAAGTACACCATAGGCTACTTGACTTCTGAGTACAAGACAAATGACAAAATACACTAATAGAACTGGTTCCGAAATGGACTTGACGCCTTTCGTACTTTTCCATTTTTGGAAATTGTCGTAGGCTTCTAGATAAGTTTCTTTTGACTTTTCCGGCAGTAAATCATTGGAAATATTATTAGCTTCGGTTGTAATGAATTCAGGAGTACAATCACTTTCATCACTCGGCATTTTATAATACTTTGTTGATAAATTTAAAGTTTAAATTCCAAAAGTTCGCGCCTTTATTGCGTCTACCAATAAGTAGACAAGACACGATCAATTCGATTTTAAAAAAAAAAGTCTCTTCTACGGTTTTGTCGTGTGTGTCTATTGATATCACTCTCATGGAAGTGGCGTTTGTGTAAACTAAGCTTTATACAGGGCTGGTAGAATGGTTTTGGATGATTGGAAAATGAATTTTGAATTTAGAATGTCATTGGAGACGCTCGTGAAAATAGAGTATTTTTGATAAAATGTGGTAAATCGACTGTAGTACAGAAAGGTTTTATTATTTATTTATTTAATCACAAAATCTACAGCAATCTTTGCGCAGTTTACTTAAAATAAATTAACTAATGTTAAAGCCAATTACTATTACGGTATTACGGCGCGGTATTTGTTATTATTAATGCCAGTTTTAATGTTAATCCATTCCTTTTAAAAAATGGTTCGTAGTTATCTAATTATTCTTTCAATATTATGTCTTCGAAAACATGGCAACGATATGAAGAAGCAGTCGTTATGATTTTGTAGGAAATCGAGAATATCATCCACGTGTAGTAAGGGTATCGAGAATAGCTTTCCTCTTTCTGGCACCAAAGGGTGTTTGTTAGTACTATACTGCCAATTTAGCTGAGCATGTGAGATTCCAAATTCAAATCACATTATTGACCAGCGGGTCATAATGAAATCCAGTACAACATTATTGACCGGCTGTGCCCCCGGCCACTAATGACTCACTTTAGGTTAAGGTTGCTTGACATATAATTTGACATTTTCGAGCAGGTGGTGTGAAAAATTATTAACATTATTGCCTAAATAATTATTTGAAATTATAGCAATGAGTTTTTATTCAGTCTTAACTCTTTTTTTCCAAACTCGATTTAATTGCGATTTTCGATTAGGCTGAAGGCAACTTATTAACCGTAATTATGAAACTGGGTTTTCGGTCAGCATTATGAAGTGTTATGTTACAATATAGTTTTTAGTCAAATTTGTCAAGACTGATTGTGTTTTTATATGAAATTGTGTGTGAATAATGGCAAAAATAAGAACGCAGATAGAATGTTACTGTTTTTATTTTGCCCTTTCGAATTGTTTTAGCAAACGAGAAGTTTGCCTATGCACGATAACCGTACTGCCGTCGTACGAGAGAAGGGCACATCTATCATTTTGGTCAAACTGAGATAATTGGGATTAAAGTTTTTACCATATTCTGCTTCATAGTGTGGAAACCTATTGCTTAAAAGAAAAAAAAATACTGATGATAGATGCGTGAAGGTTAATACTATTAATATTTTTTACTTTTTAGTTTTATATATAATTAATTATTAAATAAATTCAAAATATTCCTTTCAACCTAAAAAACAAATATTTTAAAAATACCACTTACTACAAAGAAAAGGCATAGTTAACCAAATGTGACCTTTCTTTTTAATATTTCAAGCAAATTGGTCATTGAGTCTAAAAGAAAGGGCACATTTGTCTAATTGCGCCTTTTTAATGTAAATTGGCATAATGTTTCCTATAAAAAATAAAAAATAAAATCATGTGAAGAAAGTTTAATAAACTATAAAACATATTTATTTGTCATGCCATTTCTGCTTATCCAAATAACTGAAACAAAACTTAACAAATCTTCTTCTAGGACACCAACATTTAAACAAAAAAAAACGTTCTTAATATTCAATATTATAGTTATTTATAAATTAAGGGGCATCTACCTACAAATTTTGGTTAACAAATAGTTTTGGTGAACAACTTACGATTGATTAGAAAGAAAAAATGCTAATACTTAAACTCAATTACACTTTTTAGTTAGTTAGATACTTAAGGAAAGTAAAAATTAAATATTTTTATTCTTTTTACTAATTATATATAGGTTGGACCCCTAACTTAAAAATTTATAAAAAAATTGTTACTCTAAATCACAATATAAAAATAAATCAAAATCACTTGGTTGAATTATCACAATACAATATATTGGTAATAACTATTAATAATATTAAATATATATTAAATAATCAGTTTGGCTTAAAATAATAATTGAAAAAATAGTCTTTAATTTCAGTCTTCATAAATTTCTGTGAGATCAGCAGAACTGTCGCTAACGGGTAGGGTTTCCCAAAAACCTCTTCTGTTGTCAGGCATGAGTGGCCCAAGCTTGGAAAGTATAGCTGATTTCCTCTCAGATGTTATACCTCGTGGAGAAAGCTTCTGCTTAGGCAATGGAATGCCTATTTTAAGATATTTAACTTTTAAGAAATCCAATTCTATTTGCTCTTCAGTTTCATGGCTGTTCTTGTAGAACATTGAATTGCTCCCTCGCCGAAAAGTGATTTCAGACATGTTTCTTAAATAAGCTCTCGGCACAGAATGTTTTAATTTATACGACGAAGAGCAGTCTTCAAAATCGTGAAAATCCTGGACTGTCATTTTTTTCACCACAGTATTTGAACCAGTATCAGCGACAGCTTTGCAAAAATCTTCAAAGTCATACACTCTCTTGTTCTTCTTAAGTGATTGCTCCACTCTATGGTGAAATTCATCGGCAGCCATAAAAGTATGACCGACTTCCAGATAACGCAGCACAACACTTTCAATATTTACACCCTTGGAATTGACTAAATATACTAAGTAGGAAAAAAGGCACCAATTTTTGTTTTGGGCCGCGCAGTTATCCAGCCACAAAATCACATTTTTGCAGTCCCGGTTTTCAAGGAAAAATGCTTGAAAGCAGCTAACTATGTCTTCCTTTTTTCTCCCTGCAATAGCTTCGTGCCATAAGACTCCCAGTGTTTTGCCAACTCCATGTAACCTTTTGTCACCTACAGGAACAAAACTCTGATTGAAAACGATAAGCCTTGGACAAAACATTACCGTTTTAAACTCTTCCATGCGAGGTAACATAATAACCTTTTCTAAATCAACTGCAAATATTATGGTGTCAGTACTTTTTTGCTTCGTTTGGCTTTCAACATCCTCTTCATATTTTTTTCTCGCTGAAATGTACCTAGTGTGATGATCTTCATATTCTTTGCATTCTTCGCAATTCCTGTGTCTTATTGCTGCGTTAGGGTTGTGAATAGAAAATTTTTCGCACAATTCACATTCCTCGTGCCCAAGCTTTGTGAAGGATATTTTAAGCTCATTTACGACAATCCTATAAAATCCATAAGACACATTTATTTCAGGCTCTTTCTCACAGTAATTGTCGTACATCATGCGGATATTGATATCCGAGGGCAAATATTTCCGTTTTGGTGCATGAACTCTCCTGTAATGCGACACAACTGGACGAAAAGACATAATATGTTCTTTTACCTTTGTACTGTCTATTTGTGATGGGTTCGGGTTATGACCTCGGCCGTCAGCAATAGGCTCTGCGTATTGTGTTTTATAGTATGTGTCAATAATGTTCCTAACAGCCTTACAGTTTCAACTTGTCAACTTTGGGTTACACTTTTCTTGTAACCCAAAGTTGTGAGAAAAAACGTTTTACATACCGTAACTTTCTCACCGTTTTCATCACATAAGAAATACGAAACACTCTTAGTTCGATCATAGTGTTTACCATGCTCATCATCATGACTTTGTTTCTTTGGTCTTGCAGGCTTTTGCTGGATAGTATTAGCTAAAAAAAAGTGTTTTTGTTCCGACCAAGACATTTTCCAGAAATTACGATTAATAATTTTGCGATAATCGTCTGAGAATTTAGTTGAACATTTTTTTTTACAAATATTCTCCTGGCATCCGGGTTTCACAAAATACTTGGTATATATTTTTTCTTCTCTTTTAATTGTCTTTCGTTCTTTAAGACTAACATCATATCTTTTGCGCTTTCTTACTGTCCCTTTTTTTGTAAGCTCATCTTTTGTAGATTCATCTGAAGATTCTGGAATCGTTTTTTCCAAACACGGTTGAGAACATGGAATGCAGTCTGATTCGGAGCCAGAATCATCCAATAAAATATTGGCTTCACTTCGTTCATAGTTTTCATTATGACCCCCCATATTTAAGTTTTTAACCACTGATTGTTTTGAGCATTGAGCGGCAAAAATATATGTTTTGTGGTTATTTGGTGGCACATAATCTTTATCGGCTACTGAATCGTCCGAATCAAAATCTGATTCTGATGCTAGAATTTGTGGCGACCAGTTATTTTGTAGACCACTACTAGTGGACGGAATCTGTTCGTCAATATCAGATCTAGGCTTTAGATTTTGTAAAGCGGCGCTTACTAATCTTTTACCACGTGACTGCATTTTTAAAATTATCTGAAATAAGGGAAAAACAAGTGAAATGAATGATAAATATATGTTTATCATAATATTCCTACTTAATTAATTAAATATTATGACATGTCATATTTGATTGATATAGGTGTTAAGCTAAGGCACGGCAATAATATTATCTTTACAGTATTCCAACTTCATACAAACGGACGAAGCGCGAGCTATGCCTACGCGCCTCAACCTCCGGGTGCAGACAATTCTGTTAGATAAATAATAATTATATTACCGTGGCTTTGTTTGGCACATCTGTCTAGAAACCGACAGGTAATTACAGTTGAGATTACCTAGGTGTACGACCTAACCTACAAAGTTATGTACTGTTATCTACTTGAATATTAGAAACAACATGTAAACATGGATAAAACGTAAATAAACTTACCTAGCGCGAGCAGGCTGCTGACAAGCGTGGAGTCACTTCGACGTCGCAGGCACAACTGGCGCGTTTCAATCAAACCCTGCCCTCCTTTCCTCACCCCTAATCGTAAATAATTTAAAGAAAAGGCACAACTGGTTATTTGTGCCTTTTATACGTAAATTAATTGAGCCATGCATGCATGCATTAATTAAGTAGACAGGGCACATCTGGCATTTGAGCCTTTTCTTTATGTTATGTTGTAAGTGTGCCTTTTCAAAGTAGTTTTTAGTAAAAATCTGTATGAAGTAATAGTCACATCTACGTATTTGTGCCTTTTCAATATAATGGTAAATAAATGTGCCTTTTCATTCTATAAAACATGAATATTAGTCTCATTTGTGCCTTTTGAGCCTACTGTATGTCCGAATTCCTTAAAGATAAAATTCTATAAAAAATTGAGTAGATGTGCCTTTTTTTGCTGATTCTAAATATGTATAGAACTCAATTTTGACAAAAATGTTAGTTGTGCCCTTTTTTCTTACGAAGGCAGCGTACAAAACCTCAATCACTCTAAACAGACCCTTAGTCTTTAACAACACAAAATCAGCAACGGCAAATTTTTGAAATTTCGCCTTTTGTTCGTCAACTCTGCACACTTTCTAATATTTTCTGACAAGCGCTGGTGCATTTTCTATATGTCTACATCGGTTTCTATATTGCAACACATCAACGATAGTCTCGCCACTGTTAAAAGCTCCAAAAATGAAGCTTTTGGAACTCCATTCATCGTACAATTTAACGTACAATTTTTTGTAACTTTTCATTACCAAGGTCGTTTATAAGAGTCGTGAAAATTATTGGCTACGTACTATCAGAGAGCACGAGGTAAATATAGTAAGCATTTAGACCTACCATCGCGTTGAATATGAAAAGACGCCTGAACGTAGCACTTAAGTCTTGGCTACTCATTGTCGTTCGTCGCGATAACAGTTAAAACCTATTGAAGCTTGGTATCACTATTATGCCTCACCGAATGTATACAAAGGACTTTTGTTAACAAAAACTCCTTTTCCGTCATGTTTGCAACAAAACCCCGATTTTAAATCTCGCTACCTAACAAGACGTCACTTTGTAAATAACTATCAGACAAAACATGCAACAAAATTTCGAGAGGATAATCGTTAATCACTACACAATATAAAATCTAGACTGTAATTCTGTACTGATTACTCGCGTTTGAACTATACCAGTCATAGCAACAAGTTTCCAATTAAATTTCGATGCAAATCTTTCTTTCACAACGAGTATTCAGCATCAGAATAATAAGTAAACCGTGACAATTCACCTTTGTGTCGTAACGTGTCCGCGATGTTGCTTGTACGACGCAGACATCGACGAGCCGCTCGTTCGGCGCCCCGTCGTTAGCAGGCCCGCTGTCACCGCGACACGCTGCCACTGCCGCTCGCACACCGGACGGCTGTCTGACCCGGTTTGCCATATTCGACGTACACAAAGGGCTTCGCTGGCTTGCTGTCGCTTGCCCGATGCACGTAGCAGCCGGCACAGGCAGCTTCTTTGTGCTACGATACGCTTAGTTGTATCCTGGTTTTTCCCTGGTCCGCAAGCATGACACTTGATTTTCGGTATCGATGAACACTTCTGACATTTTTCTTTGCTTCGTCATGGTCAGTGCGCATTCTGTAGGGGTTTTTCCTATAGTTTGTCATTACTCATGTTATTAAGAGTAACCGTAATTATTTCGAAGCAAACGAATCAAACTTTGAACAATTATTTTAAAATGACCCCACGTCATACCATATATATAGCATCCGCAAAAACCGAGGGCTTTTCAAAATTAGAAGCGACTTCCATAATATAAACACACGCAGTAAACACGAAATTGTAATACCCAAATTCAGATTAACCAAAACTAGCAAGTCATTTCTTATAAACAGTATACGCTTTTATAATAAGTTGCCAAAGTCAGTTATAGAACTGACCGATAGAAAGTTTAAAAATTGCATCAAACGTGTCCTTATTAAAAAAGCATATTACAAAATTAAGAACTACGTTGAAGATAAAGAAGTTTGGCTCTAGTTCCTTCTGCTCATGCGGCTTCCCTGGTAGCTATTAACGACACAAATATGTGGATGTCTCTAACTATTCCGAATTTTATTTATTCTATTCTTTTTTTCTCAGACGTTTTACAATAGTTTTCAAATCATTGCAACGTTTATTCATTGTGCAGAATAGTTACAGTACTGATGACTAAATTTGTGTCAATTGTTTAATTAATTGTTCTTAGTTTTATTTTTACTTTTGTATAGATTCTTTTTCATTCATATTTTTTGTGAATGTGTGGACATTGTAGGCTTTGTAATTTTTTTTTTTTCACTTTCATCTTTTTCTATCTTTTGTAGTAAGCGATGACTTATTGTCGGGCCTACGCTGTCCTCTTATACTTAGGTACTAACGCTGTAACATCCAAATATTGTAGAACCAAATGATTTTAAAAGAGTGACCATGGAGTTTCTTGCCAGTTCTTCTCCATAGGAAACGACCAACCCGAACCGAGCACCTTCTGTCGACGTTTTATAAGTGCCCATGCAGGCCTATGTAAAATAAAATATTTTGATTTGATTTGATTGATTTGATAGATAGATTACAGTTATGTAGATGCGGAGCCCTTCAGCGCCTTGAATGTCTAAAGAAGCTGAATTCCTTCCTCTGCACTCCTAACTATGACTCTTATACCAATATTGTCTAAATTTTTTGAAAATGTATGTTTAAAAGGTTAACTGACTTTTGCTATAAATTTCAAATTATAACTGACCAGCAATTTGGATTCCAAAAGAACAAGTCCACATCGTTAGCATTTTTTTCCGTCACGCAAGCTATACTTTCAAATATTAATAATAATTATATAACTACAGGCCTCTTTTTGATCTATCGAAAGCCTTCGATCTGGTGTCACATGACATAATATTGCTACAAAATTTGGAACTTAAATATGTAGCGGATGTCGGAAACAAAAATTCTATGTTAGAAACCAGTATTTTCTTTTTGATTCGCTTGATTAATCCTACTAATATTATAAACGCGAAAGTTTGCAAGTATGGATGGATGGATGTTTGATGAAATTTGGTATGTAGATAGCTTATACCTTAGATTAGCATTTAAGCCACTTTTTATCCCGGTCTGCGCGGGTGAAACTCGGGGCGCAGCTTGTATGCCATATTGGTAATTATGTCAGTGGTATTCGATTGAAATGCCTAGCGTTTTCCTAACTATATTGCGGGTTACCTTTCAGTATTGGTAAGACTGGTTGTCAGACTCGTGTCGTGCCAGTAACTACCTGTAACGACTGTCAAAGATCTACAAATCACAGCTGAGACCAACGGCTTGACGGACTTTCCGAGTCACGGAGGAAACTCGGTAAGTACCTAATGGTTGTTCACCAATCCACGGACCATCCTAGGCAAGCGAAGCATACCTTTAAGATCGACCCGAGTTGTTACTATTTAGCCACGCGCACCTCTTGATTCTTCGGAAATAACTTTTTCATCACACTTGCACGTAAACAGTATCTAAACCCTACACGTTAACTTGGCTGTAATGCCCCTTTTAAAACCCTGGAGATTTTTTTGCCATGAACGCCCTAGGGCGGTAAGTATTTTTTTTAATTTATAGCACAGCACATAGGTCATTGCTCTGTATGGTGTCGGACGTAAATAATAGCACCATCCCATATCTTCCCGTGGGTGTCGTAAGAGGCGACTAAGGTACTTACTAGAGAATGGGCAGCAGCGTTCTCTGTGCCTTTGTAACAACCGTACTGCGATCGCCAACCCGCCTGCCAAGCGTGGCGATTATGGCAAAACGCCCCAAAATGTCAATGTGACTTGGGGGAGGCCTATGTCCAGCAGTGGACGTCTTTTGGGCTGAAATGATGATGACATAGGGCATGCAAGTTCAAGCAAGGAGTTTACACGCAATTGAAAAATTGTCTTAAAATGTTATCTAAACAGGAATTTCATTGCAATCTCGCTAAATATTACTTAAATACTCAACTAATGTTTTAATTGATAGTTTTTTGTATCAAAACGTCGAAATGTTTTTTTTACCCTCCGTCATGGCTGTATATCTACGTAAGTATTTGCCCTTAACGTTTCTGAACCAAACATTTATATAATCTGTGGTGTAGGTGGAGCCCGCCATCCGCTTAAAAAGTTCACGTATTTCGTAATATAGTTGTGCTCACGTGTGTATTAAAGCTATAATTCATAATTATTTACTCGCAAATGTGATGAAAAACATTGTATGTTTCACGGGCGGTACGGGAATTACGAACTTCGACTCGAAAAGCCCTCAGTCTTCAACTTCGGGCTTCTACTAGAGCCTCGATCGTAATTCCTTACTTACCGCCCTTAATACATAATGTAGGTACTATATTGTATACCAAAAATCAAACATAACGGTTTTAACTATGTACATATACGAGACAGCTTTGTTTGTTAAAACTAATTTACAACTGTTTACGAAAAATTCCGATGTAAAAAAAACTCTAATGCGTTCTCAATATATAAATGAATTGTTCAACATAAAATGCAGATCCACTTTGATGAAAAATAGTTCTTTCGGAATGCCTTCAAAAATTTATAATAAAATACCCGATAGTATAAGAACATTCATCATCATCATTTCAGCCGAAAGACGTCCACTGCTGGACAAAGGCCTCCCCATAGGACAAAGGTAAGCGGGGTTTAGCCATAATCGCCACGCTTGGCAAACGGGTTGGCGATCGCAGTACGGTTGTTACCAAAGCACAGAGAACGCTACTGCCCATTCTCTGGCTAATCCCTTAGTCGCCTCTTACGACCTCCACGGGAAGATATGGGATGGTGCTATTCTTTACGTCCGACACCTACATACAGGCATACAGGAGTAAGAACATTGCCCTCAACAAAATTTAAGAAAGCTCTCTCCTCTATATTAATAGAAAAATAAAGAACACATACCTTTTAATTTCTTTATCATTACATATTTACATTATTTACAAACTACAAATACCAGGCCCCTCAGAAAGTATTGCGAAAAAAAGTTTTTATATATGGGAGACTGGCCAGTTATTATGTTTTTCGAAAATATGATTATTTATAAGTAAAAATAAGTAAGTTCCAATTTCAAAATTTCCCTCCACATTTTTTGCGAGTTAATTCAAAGTATTGTGTCTCACTGAAATATGGATCTGCGCCGGGAACATTTTAGAGCTATGATTTTATACGATTTCAAGTGTCGCCTGAAACCGGATGAATCGTACGATAGACTTCAAATGGCATTCATGGATGAAGGCCCTTCCAAGGCAACCGTGTATCGTTGGTATAACGAATTCAAGCGCGGTCGACCAACTTTGGGGGATGACGAAAGAAGCGGTCGCCCTTTGACGGCTGTTACCGAAGAAAACGTGCTAGCAGTGAAAAATTTAATCCAAGACAATAGGCGAATTACATATCAGGAGATTCAACACATATTGAAGATTGGATCGGGAAGCGTTCACGAGATTCTACACAGCCATCTTCGCGTGAGGAGGATAGTATCACGCTGGGTGCCGCACAACCTCACCGATGCTCAGAAGCAGGCCCGGGTGGAATGGTGCCGTGATATGCTTAACAAATTTGAAGCAGGCTCGTCTCGGCGTGTTTACGACATCGTTACAGGTGATGAGTCCTGGATTTATCAATACGACCCAGAAACCAAGCGCCAGTCGACTGTTTGGGTGTTTCAAAATGAGCCAACGCCTACCAAAGTGAAGCGATCTAGAAGCGGGGGTAAGATTTTGATCGCTAGCTTTTTTAATTTGACTGGCCACTTGGTATCAATTCCCTTACGGGATCAAAGAAGCATTAATGCCGAATGGTATACTTCCAAATGTTTGCCAGAAGTTTTCTCTGTTATAAGCAACAAGCGACCAAACACAGGGCTCCGCGGGCTACTGCTCCACCACGACAATGCACCTGCGCACACCGCACTCAAAACGAGGGACTTCCTGGACAGCACGCCAGTCAAACTCCTGGGTCACCCTCCTTACAGCCCTGATCTAGCACCGTGTGACTTCTTTTTATTCCCAAAAATAAAAAATCAGCTCAAAGGGATACAATTTTCGTCGCCGGAAGATGCGCTGGCTGGGTTCGAGCAGGCTGTAAACGAGGTGTCTGCGGCGGACTGGAAAAAGTGTTTTGAAAACTGGTTTAGGCGCATGAATCTTTGTATAGAGGCTGGTGGAAAGTACTTTGAAAAGATTTAATAAAAATATATGTACGTATAGAACAATTTTTTTTAGTTTCGCAAAACTTTCTGAGTGTCCCACGTATATCTAAAATAATAATAAAATATGTACAAATATCAAAATTACAGGGCGTCAAAAAATTCGTCCACATCGCTGTCAACAGGAAAAGTGCCCAGAACGCTGGCCGCATTGCCACGTTGGATGGCAATGCTGATTCTTTGGGCAAAAAAAAGGCCAGCCTTCTGGTCACGTGAAGAGTCGACCAACCGTTTAGCGATATCTCGATACAGAAGGTGGGCACTCGGGCCCCATGGCCCTAGTGTTTCAACCCCAAACGGCTCAAACACATAATTACCAATTAAGTTATTGTATTTGCGCCGTTTAAGGTTTTCAGCACCTGTAGCAGCAGCCCCAGCGCAGCTCACCGTGCTAGGAAGATGGGATGGCGCAAGGGTGTCGACGCAAGTCGCATCCCACACCAAAGGCCTACCCAACTTCCATGGCATTATGGTCATGCCATCTGGTCTTTTCCCATCGACGCGTGCCAAGCCATTGGGTTCTAAGACAGCTGGCACCCCGGCGGTGGCAAGAGCACGACGAATAAGATCATTAATGCTAGCGTGCCGCGCTATCCGACATGCACTCTTACTGCAGGAAAGGCCATGGTGTCCGAGGCCGTCGACTGCTTCACCACATCGACAGCGATGTGGAGCCCCGCAAGGAGCGCCCAATCGCAGACATGTAGCGAGCCGGAATGTTGTGTCACCTAGCATAGTGCCTATGTTAGGTGACGGTAGTGCCTGAAGCCAGAGACCCGACTCCCACTCACCCACAGCCAGCAGGCGGGCACGCTCAGCAGTATTGGTAGACGTATTAATAAGTTTATTCCGTACCAACCTGCAGAGCGGCTCATCCCACTGTCTCTGGGAAAATGGGTTCTCGGGGCGATCCGTATCCGGGCAAGCCACTTTCCAGGCGTCCTCTGCGTCCGCCAAGCACGGCACTTCCGAATCAACCAGGGAGAGAGTTAAAATCTTCCTGGTTAGCTTTTCAGTGCTGTGGACAGACGACAGGAACGCCGGTAAGCTTACACTAGAAATTTTGCGGACGCCGAGGCCACCAAAACGAATTGGTAGGGTAGCTTGCAGCCACGCTCGGTCGTCCAGGGCCACATTAAGAATGGATGTTAATGTGTTGCGAATAATTTGGTCAATTTTGTCCAAAAGTTCTGGTTTCGTCCAAAGAGGCGAAGAACGGAGAAAATACATAAAATTTGGACCAAAACAGCAATATCTGATAAGGGTGAAAGCCGAATGTAGGTTAATTTTGGAGAGTCTATCCGAAATATCAGTAAAATGTTTGATTTTCTCTTCGATGAAAGATGAAAAACTTTCTTCTAAAACAGGCGAACCTAGGAGGTGCAGGGAACTTTTTTCTAAAATTTTGATTTGTGGGGCTATTGCATTAAATTTATCAATAGTCGATTGTCTGTCAGTCACGTCAGAGAGGTAAATTTCGCACTTTGAGGGGTTAAGGTCCAGGCCAATAGATTTAAATTTTTGTTTGAGGAGTTGAAGGTCATGCAAAACGGTGTCAACATCACCTCCTAGCGTTCCATCATCTAAATACCATACGTTAAATTTTGAATTTAGTTGTTCGATAATGGGATGAATAGCTAAACTGAAAATGACAGGCCCGAGAGGGTCACCTTGTTGGCAACCAACTGCAGATTCCAAAACGTTGTCCTTGTATAATAATTTTGATGGATGCCTATAACATTGCCAGATAAAACCATAAATTTCGGGTAGATTTTTTTTAACTTCAGCCAACAAAGTGTCCCTATTTACGGAATTGAAAGCGTTTTTGACGTCAACCTTGAGAATGACCTCACCTTTCTTTGCGTTAAGAAAAGAAGATAAGGCATGTACGGCAGCCTCACAGCCCCCTCTAGAACCAAAACCAAGTTGAAGGGGCTGAAACTTAGTTGCAAGCGTTTCGCTGTACAGCTTGCAACATATTTTGGCTGCCATACGCCTGTAGGTGCAACCGACGGCAATGGGACGGATGCCGCCGTCCTTCTTGCGCAGGGCACATAAGTTAGCCCCATACAAGACATCGACGACGGCATCGTTCACACCGCCGGAGAGCATTAAATTGATTAGAACCGCAAGCTCCTTCAAGAGCGACTCACCAGCTGCCCCGGCGCCCGAACTCAACAAATCTTTTAAATGTTGTGGAGTCAGTCCGTCGAGACCGCCGGCAGAACCACTCCGGAAAGAGCTTACGGCTGCGATCAACTGTGGGGATGTAATTTCGATAAAAGGTGAATCCTGAAGGGGGTCGGGGTGGACGGGTGTGTCGGGAAAGGTGAGACCAGCCGCAGGCGCTGGATGTTTGCTCTCCAGGGCTGAAATAGTCTCTGGAGAGTAAGGCGCCACCACATCACTGCTGAACAGTATTCTGGCCGCACCTCTTATGTCACACTCATTTAGTTTAGATTCCACATGACCACAAACGCCTTTCTGTGAAAAGTTATTGAAGAACGGTAATTTGGAATCTAAAATACGGGCCGAATTGTTGCAGTTTTCTTTAATTTGTGATGTCAATGATTTTTGAGTAGCCAAATTTTTTTGGACATGCAGAATCCTGTAAGGGAAGGTGAGTAATTGCTCCCAAGCATGTTGTGAGTTCTCCTGGGTCGCGAGACGGACACATCGTGCTAAACTCAGTGCAACAGAGTGTCTCGCGCCCCGAGGAACTCTCTTTAGGACAATGTTTTCCACAAAGTTTGTTCCAAAGGTGAGGATGTCGGGCATGTGGCTAGGGGGCACAAAGGTACACTATGAGGTTTGTGGACCTTGCCATAGTGTATCTTAAGCCCCCGTTCGCCTTTAAAAAAACGAGCCTGGGAGCAATGAGGGCATCTTACCAGTTGCACATCCAGTGATGTGACAGGTTGACTGGCACTAATTATTCCGGCGTCGCTACAGCCGGCGCTGAACATAAAATAAAAAAATGGAATAAACTAAAACTTACCAACTAACACAAATTATAAAAAAAAACACTTAAAAAACATATTTACAAATAAATAATAATTTCCTAATGACAGTTGCCGTCAGAGAGGAGCGGCGCAGTCGCGCTGACGACCTGGAACGCCGCGCTGACCACGCCGTCATTCTAGTGGAGCCCGGGGCAATGCTTCGCGAAGGGGTGTCGCGTTGCGACCGAACTTCTGGCTGTGTGGTTTTTCTCTTCTCATAAGCAGAATTATATTAGTTTTTTGGGCTTTGTCTTGTGGCAACGGCTGTCAAACACTCTATTGAGAAATAGTTTGAAACTAGCCGGCGCGCTTGAAAATCTATAAGAATTTAAAGCAGATGATATTTTACTCGTCTCCCTACATGGGAGGAGCTAGATCTTCAATTGTAATTAATTAATCTTATTATATTAAAATATTATATTTAAAAATTAAACACACATAGAAAAATTGTATTAAACTGTTCCAGATTTTATGAATGATAATTTTTATTATTTTTTAGTTTATGCTTTGTTTTGTCTTCGGTTTTTCTATAGCGATCTGCATAAAATGAACTATTTGTGTTTTTTGATTGAATTTATAAACACGTATTTTAACGTTTTTGGTAATTTCACCCCTCTGATGACAAAAGTGGTGGCAATTTTATTTATTTTTATTTTGAAGTGTTAGCGCGTTTGTATGGACAAAATATACGCTTAAAAATACTTCATACTTATCGGGGATTTGGGACATTTGCGCGAAGGACACTTGCGAGAACCCATTTGCGCGCACGGACTTTAGCGCTAATAGCCTTCCACGTCACGACTTATACTTACGCGACAGACACTCGACTGGACATTTGCGCGGCTCAATGGCTTAATGGGTGTCATTTTCGTGGTTTTCGGGGTCGCTGATAACAAAATGAAAACTCAGATGGCGCCGAAGAAAACTCTCTGTTTTTCTGTCATGGGAGTCGTTTTCGTGCTTTTCTGAGTCGCTAGTAAATAAAATGAAAATACAAGATGGTGCCGAGGAAACTTTTCAGTCTCTCCTTCATGGGTGTCATTTTCGCGGATATCGGGGACGCTGACAATGAACCATAACGAAAATTCAATATGGCTCCGAGGAAATTATAACTAAAGTGACAATCTAAAATATCTATCAACCTGCACCTAAATATGACGAAAATTCAGAAATTCGATCGAAAAACCCTGATTTTGCCAACAAAGTAACGAGTTTTGTAATTGAGCAATTGTATGGGGATACTATTGTATAAAATGAGAATTGCGATCATGATTCACTTTTCATGGATACATACTTATAACGTGAAAGGTGTACGATTTTATCTGATTGCGTTTGGTTTGAAATAAATTGATCGTCATTTGATTGAGTGTGACGACTATACGAACTTGATTGAGTCAATTCAATTCATTCATTTCAGACAACGATCCATAACTTTGTTGGTAATAAAATAATCAGAGGCAAAAACACAGCACACAATACTAATATAACTAAATTTAATATTAACACTATACTTATAATAATTTTTCATGTCAAATAAAACAATGAAATAGGTTAAATGAAATACGTCATTTGAGATATTCCTTTGTTAATTAATTAAAATGACATGAAAAAAACACGAAATCTATTTTCATTTATAGAAAGGAAAACAAATACAATGTGGGCGAACAAGGATGAACAAATGAAAATTATACTGCGCGTTATTCTAATTAAAGCTCGGCTAATTACTTTTATCATGTATTGTGTTGGCACGACTTTATCAACTATGGTACTACTCGGTAAAACTATATTTTATTTACTGAAAACCAGCGCGGTTTTTGTTATTTTAAGAACTGGAAAGTCACATGCCCAAATTTGAACCCACAACTCAACTCAACTTGCAGGAGAGGCCTTTATACTTTACTACATTAAGTTATTTTGCCATTAACTCTATAAACAGGATATTTACCATGTTTAGTATTTGTTTACCTTCGTATACCCCGTTTTTAGTGTTAAAAATAGTGTTAGTGACCATGTCAGTTTAAAAACTTAAGTAATTTTGTTTGATTTCAGATTTTCTCCGGCTTTCACTTTCGGACTTTCCGGGTGAGATTAGTGAAATAACTTAAGTACACCACGCGCGTTACACGAAAGAGGCACGTGTTGCTTATTATATACAGCATTATTTTTTAGTCGCCGTCCAAATTGAGACATTTTAATCTTTGGCGAAAACCATTGAATACGTGTTTTTTCTTTTAGTATCACTCAATACAAAAATATTGAGATATCATATCACAAAGTTATCTATAAAAAGTTAATGGTTCTGGACACCGCCGCGCCGTGCGTAGGTACACGCTGGGTAACTACGCGGGCTGGCCGCCCCCGCCCCATTGAATGTTTGCGCGGCAAGTGAAGTATTTTTAACGTTTAACTTAGTGACCACGCAGAGCGAATAATTTTTTCGAGAAAATGATTTAATATGAAATTTTCACATATCGAAAATGGAGTTAGTTAATGATACGAGTACATAATGCCTAGAAAAAATATGGACGGTGACCAAAAAATCTTGCTGTTTAGTTCTTATTTACTTGTTCATCTTAACTATGGAACTTATTAAACAATGTGAGTTCGTGAAGCGGACGTCTTGTACTATCATCATCATCATCATCATCATGGTATTATTTATAATTGGGGAATTAGTTGCAACAATTTTTACATGGTTTCATCGTTTGGATTATAACAAAATCAACAAAATAAATAATACAAAGCCAATTGTGACATAAAAATATCATAAAATTAATAAACAAAAACGATGAAATTATGCCTCCATAGTGTACCTTTAAACTTCCTTCAGTCAGTCTGTAAATGTAAATTGTGTCAGTTATCTTAGAAGATTATAAATTAAAACATAGTAGACGTTTTTTGACAGTCATTTTTGTTACCATGACGTAGTTCGTTAAAAACTATTAACTTCGCTTTCGAATTCTGCCTTTAAATTGCTAAATAATGTTACGACGACGTGGAGCAAGCTACACTGTGGTTTTACGGGGTGAAACACACATGTTTGAGCCGGCATGATCCGACACGGTCGGTGATTAAATAAAGGGAAAAAAGCGGTTGGCATTGCTCGAATTGACGATTTCCCGATGATCTCGAGCGGTGTTTGCGGATCGACACGAGCCGAAAATGTCATTGTGCGGTCGTCGCTGTGGGTTGGTATTGTTTTTCAACAGAACTGCCGTATCGAACAAGTGTGTAGCAGCCTAGCTATCTCATATCATTCATACTACACCACAATTCATGTGCTCCCATATAGTGACTTATCCATTCTCACAATTCTTCAGAATTAACCTTAACTTCCTGAGTATCTGACAGCTGTTAGATAGGTATTTCAAAGTGCCTATAAACGGCGAATTGAAATAAATGTTTTGATTCGGGTTTTTATAAATACACACATCGGTTAATTTAGCCGAACATAACTGGGCCAAAATAAAATAAAATGTTATGTTTTAATATCTCGTATTTAAACTGGTTTTCTATTACACTTTTTAAAATTAAAATGAGACGTTTAATATAATAATTGTGAGTAAAATAGTTAGTAATAGCTATTTTTAGTAGTAGTGTAGTATCCGGAGCTCGCAATAATTAATAATCATGGAAGATATACCGTAAGTAACAGTGTAAGTTTAGTAAAATAGTTTTTGGTGAAATTACCTACTTTTATGACTAAATATTGTTTGATGTCAGGCTAATTAAGAAGACACATAAATGAAATTTATAAAAGTTTGCATACCGTAAAAAAACAGCCCACGTTAATCTTGGTATAGAGAGCCAAGTTAAAGTAAAATAAATAAAATTAAAACAATCCCATAAAAGGTGACGTTCTTAATTTGAAATCATTAGTTCTAAAATAAAAACCAGCTGTTCAAGTTTACTTACAAGTGTTTCGACCTTTTTTGTTTCGCTAAATTTGTCGGTGTGTGTAATGTGTATAAAGTTCATAGTTGTACCTACTTGGGTACATTAGAACTGATTTAATTTCAAAGTTAGTTTTTTAAGCTTAGGAAATCAAAATAATTATGATTGCACTGATTAAGGGTATCAATGTGATGATACTGCTAGGAAAATATATCTGAAGAAAAATTTGCGATTACTCATTATTTTACAGTAGTGTCCCAAGACTTTAGTCGCACGTCTTAGTGTCATCAACCAAAAAAATAAAGTTTTACGACGAAAACATAAATTAATCTTTGATGCCATATTAAATGTCCTCTGTCTCTAAGGCTAAATTTTAATTTTTTTAAAGCCAAAAAATGCACACAAAATCACTCACAACATTTAAAGTGAAAAAAAAAATTGAAAGTGATGAAGTTTCTCGCGATTGCTCATTGGAAGAAACTCCAACATTTTAATTCACTCATTAAGTATTTGTGGGTCATGCATACATAAAATATCTATTTTTCCGGCTTGCCTTTCACAATTTTCTGAAAGCTCTGTCTAAATTCATGGTGAAACAGGCAATGCCAACAGGTTTTCTTTAAACCAGTTAAACAGCCGACTCGTGTATCTAAAATATATATAGAAAATACACGAAGAAAGCTGTTTAAAAAATATATATACAACATAAAAAAATCGTTTATTCCCACTAGTTCGATTCATTAGGTCGATCGTCGAACTAGTGAGATTTTTTTTCCTCATTTGTTCGACCGTCGAACTAATTATATTTAGTTTATTGGTATCTGCAGAGCTATTTTACTGATACTCGACGTAGCCCCGCTACGCGGGGCTCCTATTTCTGTCTGCAGGGTTTACAGTAACCTAACACGAAGGGGATGTCGGGGTCTTAGTTCGCTCGCTCCGCTCGCTCACAAGACCCCGCCATGCCTTTCGAACCTAACCTGTCCGTGTCGGGGTGCCCCAAGTCCAGAGCTCGCTTCGCACGCTCTTGCATCCAAGTTCTCTGGGACCAGTTAACCTCTATCAAAAAAGAAAGAGTAGACTATTTTTAAATCTAATTAGTTCGACTGTCGAACAAATGAGGAAAAAAAATCTCACTAGTTCGACGGTCGAACTAATGAATCGAACTAGTAGTGAATAAGCCAAAAAAAACCAGCAAAACAAAATTGCAAAAAAATATATAATAAAAACTGATAATTGATGGCGCATACGGTAAAAAGGAACATGGTTCATGGGAGTCATAAACTGAACCGTTGGAATAATGGGTACTGTAATGAGTAGTAGGGTGAAAAAATTGCCCATGGAAACCCGGAATAATTTTGAAGTTTCGAAATAAAATTGTCAAATTAGAGGGAGGTTGTTAATCATTGCTCACATGCTACTTTCTTCCTACCCCGACGTATGAACTTGGACGAAGCGCAATGAGTAAGTAAAAGTACATAAGGATTTTAGCAGATGGCGGTCTAAAGTTTCTGCCTTGGAACAAATGCGTGAGTTTATGTATTTATGCACGTCTGTGAAGTTTGGGCAAATAAACTCGACCTTATCCGATCTCCGGTAATAATCTTTACTCAGCTAAAATATTAAAACATACAGGGTGTAAGGGGCACCGACGCAAAAATGCCAACCACCACGACGTATTCACGACCTCATTCTGAAACCCCACATAAAAAAATAGATTGGGTTTGCTTTTTCCTACAAAAGTATTTTTTTATTTACATATGAAAAATTTATATTAGAATGATGAACTGAGAGACGTGGTAAGTGTTTTCGCGTTGGCGTCCCTTACATCCCGTCTAAGCGAAAAAAATTTAAGAAACATTAAATAATAAAAACCGGTTAAGTGCGTGTCGGGCCACGCGCAGTGTAGGGTTCCGTAGTTTTTATAACAGCCAAGTGCGGGTCGTTTTCGCTGACTGATAGTTTCATACCATGCTCTAACTAAAAGCCTAACATTACCCTAATTTGACTTCCTATACAAACAACAACAACAACAACCATTTTTTTTATAAAACTTATTTAGGAATGAAACAGCGAGATACAACTGACGCTTAGCGCTATCTATTCACATTTCTATGGAGTTGTTCGAAATTTTCGAGTCAAATACAATTGGTCGATTAATACTCGTAAACTTGTAAAGCCCACTTAAGTGTGATAGCTATCCTTTAAACTTCGTTATATATAGGTACTACTGACGTGACATTTGTATTTCTAACTACAACCGTTTAGTCTGTAGAAGGGGGGGACACTTGACCCTAACCAAAATTGGTACTTTAAAGCTTGATAAGTCACGAACGGTTTACTTAATCTAAAAAAAGGTCTCGCCAAACCCCTAATATTTTTAAAAGACCTATCCAACGATATCCCACACTATGAGAAGGACGAAAAAAAAATGATCATCACCACTTTTTCGGCGTCATTAACGTGTATACTCATGCCAAATTACAATTTTCTATTACCAATAGTTTTTGAGCTAAACCGCGGACAGACAGACAGACAGACAGACGGACATGGCGAAACTATAAGGGTTCCTTGTTGACTACGGAACCCTAAAAAAGAAAAAAAATACATTAAAAGAAGAGAAAATAAGAAGTTGGTTTTAAATATTTATTCTTTACTGTTTATATTATTTATTGTTTATTAATAATGTTCTCTTTTATTTATTAAATACAAAGCCGATTTTTTTCGTAATTGGCACTTCTTCAATCATAAAAGGAGAATGAGCAGAAAATGAGACCTTGCACCACAATCATTACCACGTTAGGATACCAATAAAAAGAAAAGTCAAGTCAAATTATTTATATTTCCATATTGTCGAAAAAAGATGGTGAAAAAGACAAGACAGATAGAAGAGTATGAGTTACTTAGTTCTTTCAATAAGCAATATTGGCAACTATTTACACTATAACGTTTGTCACCTTTCTTATAGGGATTGTACAATGTCAGTTTTATAATATATTTTATCTACTTCGGTTTCGTTATATTCGAATTACAAAATTGACAGCGGTTTCATTATGATACCCATAACGACACAAGTTGCATTATGAGATCATAATGCAACTTGTACACACTTGAACATACAGCCAGGTACCTTTTACCTTTATTATTACTTCGAAATCGAGACAATGTAAATGATATTTTTAAAAATGGAACAAGTTTAGAACAAAAGTATCGTATACTATTTGGCTGTTGCGGCTACAAGATCTTTGCCTTATACTTATTAAATACTAAATAAACAAAATAAAAAAAGTGGACGCGAAAAAAACAATTCTGAGTGAAATTTTATTCGAAATTTTATTAAAAATGTCTTCAACATCAAGTGATATTGAAAATACTCCACCAGATATAACAAACAGAGCAGTTGCGGCTACTAATAATTGACTACCAAAATCAAGACATGTATATGAGAAATGTTATTAACCGAAGTAGATAAAAATACTTATTTGTCTATTTCTGTGTTTTATTCCTTCCTTCGTAGATAAAATCTTGTATGCAACTGTACGTTATTGGTCTTTTAATAACTCGTGCCCACCTATTTCGGTACGCGCTACGCTTGAACCGAAAAATGGCACTCGTATTAAAAGACCGTCCATAACGTAACAGTTGCATAAATAGCTATTTTGAGATTGTTCAATATAAATTTAATTACTTTTTTCTTGTCGGCACAAAAATGAACGAATACTGTTATGGCGAAAAATGGTTTGATGTCGGGTTAATTTTTATGACACATCGATAAAAGCATAAAAAACGTGCACGCCGTATGAAAACCGCCCAGATGAAGTGTAAACTGTGTAAAACCTTATTGTAATTTTAAAGGTTGATTCCACTTCACCTTGAATTTATTGGGCGAATTTAAATACCTATTTCTAAATGACCCAAAGTAATATGGAAATAAAATATGAATATACTTAATTTCTTATGCTCATGTCATCTTCATTTCATGTGATGTTATTTTACGAAGACCTTGGGTTGCAAGGCAGAGCTGCTCATTCTCCTGTTGCTGTTACCAAACCATAAAATTATAATACACATGCATACCTTGACGTGACTTAATGCTTTTTGGCATTAAGTCCGCCTATGTACAACTTTTGTAAGTACATGAAGTTTAAATAAATAAAAAAAATACATGTGTATTGTAATTTAACAGTAATGTTTTAAACCGATACGGACAGATAGATTACGGGCGGAACTTTGGACATCAGACTTCAACAGATAATGTTGTCAAGTCTAGTGTCTGTAGCTAGTCAGCAAACTGCCGGGGTGATTGCTCTTAAATTTGAATATAAAATTTAGAATTTTAAATTCAAAACTATAAGGCCTCTTCATTTTGATGATCATAGAGTAACCACCAAAAACTTTAAAACTAAAACTAGGCTAAACTTTAAAATAAATTAGAACAGAACACTCATCGGCCGGCTATTGATTTATGTTTTTATTTTCATCATCAATCGATGTGTTATAGAATTCAAAAAAGGATCTCAAAAATGTTTTGCATATAATAGGGATGAGCCTTTGAATCCCAAAAATCTAGCTTCAAATGAAATAAAATACTTTTTCATCTGACGTCTCTCTACATAATTAAGCTAATTTAACTTAACATAGGATAAAAAGAAGTTAGGCTAAAAGCTTCTTCACTTATTTTGTAGCTCCAAGGAAATACAATTGACTCGGCTGCTTACAGCAATAAAGTAAAAAAAGTACCTCCATTGTTGCAAACGAATTTCACATGCATTTTCTGAACAAAATTGGATTGAAAACAGTTTTACGCTGGAAATAGTAAAAATATGTGTCACTTAAAACTTTTTTCTACGGAAACATACAGTAAAACTAACTTAAATTAGAAAAAATGCACTTTTTCTGTGATGAATGAAGCATTTAGGAGTGAAGAGAAAAATCCGTGAGATTATGAATGTGTGTGATATTCTCACTTCTTCTGTTGGAAATCATTTTCCGTGGCTATTTACTTATATGAACGTATCACTTACATTAGGTAAGAACACCAAAAAATGCCCAAATAATAGTGCTCAGTTGAATTTTCAAAAGTGCTAATAATACACTTTTGAAATCTAAATAAGTTAATAATTAGTCAATAATACAATTACAATAGGTAATAAGTTATTAATCAGTCAAATAATACCATCAAAATCTAAATAATTTTATTATAATTCAAACATTTCATGAGGAAAATCATTGTTTATAAATATTCATAAGGATTTGTCATTCAAAAATTCATCTATTGTATATTAACATTTTTCAACTAGCAATTTATTTAATTTCTTTTTAAATATTTGTAGTGTACAAGTTTTGATAGCATCAGGAATTTTATTGTATACCACTGGCCCCATATACATTATATTCTTTTTCAGCAGAGCTGTTTTAAATTTACCTGTATGTAAAAGATTTTTATATTGAGATCTTATTAATGTTGGCCTCGTTGAGTGATCAATATTTGAACAAAATAAATTTTGATTACCTTTTACAAACAGTGCCACTTACAAAATATAGAGCGACGGAAAGGTTAGTAAGTTCAGGGATTTGAACCTAGGAACGCAGCTGTCTGTGTTATGGGTATTTAGTCTGAACGGCCCAAAACGAATGGACCGCGTGCCATTCGACCGTAGGTGTTATAACACAGTATTTTATGGCAAATAGGTAATGCTGAGCTATGTTCGATTCAGTTATTGACTATTAGTAGGTATTACGACAAGCTTTTAATATATTCAATTACGCTATTTTAAAACATTTGTAAGTAATTCCATCTACTTAAGAATCTACGTAACAGACGTCAATTTTAACGTAAGGCAATGGATGCCTTTTTATTATATTTTCTCCGATTATGATACGGTATTTTTACCACATATCTTAAACTACTTATGAAAGTATGAATTAATATGCTTTTCTTACGGCTCACCCTATTTGTTTATGGCATCAATTACTCCGTCAAACGTGCTCGCGAGCCGATGCCTCTTTTCAAATGGCGAAGGCAGCCGACCTGCATGCCCTGTCCGCGGCGGACCGGCGATAATCCCGCGCCCTCTCCACACGCCATAAAACAATATTATCATCAAGGATAAAATTTAATATTTTGTAAAATTTGTAACTGGTTCTAAAAGTTTGATACCTAAGTTGCGACAACATTTTGTTACGTATTTTAATTTCATTTTAAGTTTGCATGCTGAAATAAGTCAGCGAAATATGTGAAACCTTTTGATTGATAAGACCATAATGTACCATATTTCACGCAAAGTTCTTGAATCTTGAATCATATCGGCTTGTTTCAATTTTATTATATTATACAGGGTGTAACGGAAGGGGTATATATATACTTAAGGGTGTGCTACGGACCATCAAACTGAACATGTTTCTCCAGAAACAAACATCGTAATAACAAAAAAAATATCTGCTGCCCCATACAAAATTTCAATATCTATTCGAGCTAAAAGAATGGAGCAGCAGATATTTTTTCGCTATTACGATGTTTATCCGATGGAGAAACATGTTCAGTTTGATGGTCTGTAGCATACCCTTAAGTATGTATATACCCTTTCCGTAACACCCTGTATAATCGGGCGCAGACAGGAAAAGCGACGTGCCTGTTGGCCTTTTTGTAGATCGCTATCGTATTTTGTAAGGAGAATAATGGAAATACGTGAAAGGGATGTGTCGTCCCTTCTCTCTGGTCTGCAAATTAGAATGCTTTCTTAATCAATAAGAACCGGTTGGAACTAATCGATGTGGGAGAAATAATCAAAGACAAAGGAATATTATTATGCATCGATTTTAATCTATACTAATACATACTTGTTTCTTTGTTTGGTTGAACGCGCTAATTCCGGGAACTTCTGGGTCGACAGAATTTATCGAAGAAGGTTATAGGCTATATAACATCATGTTACGACTAATAGGAGTGGAGAATCAATGAAAAATGTGACGCAGACGAAGTTGCGCGGGTCACCAAGTAGGTAGAAGCGAAGGCGAAGGGCGGGCGTTTTGGGGGACTGTCTCTTGTAATGTTGACGTTCAAAAAGTGCTGATTATCAGCCTAATTTGAATAAATGACTTTTGATTTTTGATTTTTGATTTGATTGGTACCTACATAAAGTATATGGAAATTTGTCTCTTTATTCAAGCTTTCACAAACTAAATCAATTGAGTTAGTGTGTACTGAGCATGATGCACTTGGTCGATATTCAGAATGCAGCAAGTGGTCAGCCAGATTACGCAATATATAGCAATTCAAGCCTCAATTGATTTTAGACATACATGCAGCGCTATTAACGTTTATATATGTAACCTCTAACAACTCGAACGAATTTCTGTGCATAGAACTATGGATACGCAATCGAAAAATGGTTTGCTGTAAGAAAACCCAATTCTGGGTTAAGCTCGCCGTTGTACATAAGTTTTTATATTGCAATTTGTGTGTATATTTTTCATTTTTTTTGTGTGCACTAAAGAATAAGAATACATTTTTATGTTTTTTTTTTTGAAAAATGTATTTGAAAATGTCAAAAATGTATACAGAAGAAACATAAAGATAATACTGGGTCAAATTTATAAATATCTGTTGACCGCGATCTTTGTTCGTCTTCGTTCTAAAATAACTTCAGCTATCTGCCAGTAAAATTCCTGTCAAAATTGGTCCAGCCGTTTCGGACATTAGCTGGAACAAACAGACAGACAAAAACAAATGTTTTATTTATAAGTACCGTATGTAATTTCATATGCATTCATTAAAAGACTGTTATTTTAAATTTTATACTTCTTGTATATAAATACATAATATTATATCAGATACATAATATATAGATAATATCAATCGTGAAGTCCTTTTATCTTTCAACACTACACCCACTGTTCGCCGAAAATATTCGCGCCCGTCGCGTTTCGGCGAAAAGTCACGCGAACTCTGTTTGTAAAAATATTTTTCCTTGATTTGTACCCAAAGTAGGATTTTTCATAAAACATGACTGACTGTCGAAGTTTTTGTACATTAGTGGTAGTCTTTTTGGATTGATCATCAGAATTGCAAGTACGAACATTGTCTCGACAGATAGCTATCACGAAATTAACTTTAATTTGAACACATATTTGATTTGCACTAAATATAAAAAGAAAGATAAATAAAAATAAAAAGGCATTTTAAGACGGAGAGAGTTTAGTTTCTAATATTTAATTAAGTACTTGTTCCGAACATGACATAGTCCATTTGTTGCGAGAATGAATGCTACTAAACGAAATCATTGCCCGTGTTTATTTACGGAGAGGGATCGAGATCGTACAAACAGAGGGGTTCCATTTGTAACGCCGCACAAAGAGCCAATCTCTGGTATTGAATTTGACATACAAGATATACTGGGGGACGAAACGTGGAGCCACGTGCATTGACACAAACAGCCACGATGCAATACGCCACGTGTAACTAGTTAAAAGAGGCTCTCAGTCAACTGAATAAGAGTACTTATTTATTTTAACTTTTATCTTTTCTACGTTTTTTACTTAAAATTAAATTATTTCTTGCATCTCTTTGGGCTTTTTGTAATCTGTACTTAAATTCCAAAACATAATTTTCAAAGTTTTACAGTGGTTCTACAATAATAAATAGATTATTAGGTAATCTAAACACTTGTCCAAACACTAACTCGTTAGGTGTATATTTAGTCTCTGAATGTACAGTAGTGTTATATGAAAACACCAATACTGTAACCATGAACTCCAACTTGAGGGATGATAATCTGTTTGGATTCACAAATAACTACCTAACACTTTATGTGAATTTTCTAATGACCCGATACTTTGATGGTGGTATGGTAGCAGTCGCAATTGTTTGTTTAATATTTAAAATTTTGCATAATTCTGACATTAATTTTGAAATAAATTCGGTACCTCTATCGCTTGCTATTTCTTTTGGAATTCCATATCGTAAAATAAAGTTTTCCGCGAATGCTTTAGCAACATCTATTGTAGTTTTAGTTTTTAAAGGGTATGCTTCAACATATTTCCTGAGCTCGCACTGTTATGTTAGAATGTAAGTGTTGCCTAAATCATCTTTATCTAATGGACCTACTATATCTAAGAACATTTTCTCAATCGGATGAAGATGCTGTAGATGGAATTGTTAATGGTTCCTTATGGATTTTAGTATATTTTTGTTTTTGACACTTGTCGCATTTTTGTACATAGCTCCTAACGTCTCTCTCTACTGATGGCCACTAATAATATTTTTTTAATATTACTTATCATTCTCCTAACTCCTATATGACCACTACTACTTACTAAATGAAAGTCATTCATCATTACTTGTTTTTCGTCATCATCATTGATTCTTTGGACGTCCTTTACAACACATATTCGAGGTAAATCACTTGATTTATTTTTAGCAATTAATTTAGCTATACTTTCGATGAGTTCTTTATTTGTACGCGTTTTCATAATTATTATTTCTTCTATATTTATTTTTTTGCAAAATAATGCCATCTCTTCCAATAAATCGTCTCGCGAATTTACTGATAAAGAAGATGAACTTGCAAGCAAATTATTTTTACTTTTACAATAGGTAAGCAAAAGTCCAATTTCTTGGGGAAAATAACATCAAAATAACACGTGTCCATGATGAGGCCCTCAAGGCCTCAAGGTTCACAGTTTTAATAAGTTGGAAACGATCTGTTTGCTAAGTTTTGAAGATACAAAATCTTCACGACTATAATCCTTAAAGGGGTAAGCAGACATGGCTCATGAACATGTTCACAGTTGGTCTCATTAGTTATAAGGAGTTGAAAACGATTTGTGTGCTAACTTCTGAAACCACAAAATCTTCACGACTATAATTCTTGAAGACGTATACAGACATGTTTCATGGTATCAGGTTCAAAAATATTCTGTTTGTTTAGTTTTGGAAATAGAGAAACTTCACCACTGCAATCCGTAATGGGAAAAGCAGACATGGTTCACTAAATTCTTGTCACAACAAAAATCTTAGGGCTGCTTGAGAGTATTTGTACAGGATAGTAAAGAGGTTAGGGCAGTAAAATGTAAAAAAAAATATGAGTAGGTGCTTTAATATGTATTTTTGGTGCTTAGTTGGTTATCCTACCAAAATCCTAATAAATGTCCTATCAATAGTTGTACGTACAACCCAAGGGAGGTAAAACCAACAAATAAATCATCTCTTCTTCTTGTATCACTTGAATTAGATGATGTTGTTGAACAAAAAAAAAACACCACTCTAAAAAAAAGCTTTAAATCAATATATATCTGAAAGAAATAATAATGGAATAAAAGATTACCTAGAAAATGTAGACAAAAAATATAGTATAGCGCCAGTTTTTTACCACCACATTTTGTTACCGCCGCCGTTGCCGTTACTCGTTTTCTATTGCTTATTTTCAATAACATTATTTCCTGGATGCCAAATTTTAATAAAAAACAAAGGTAAGCTTTTTGTTCTATTGTAGAGCAATCTTTTAATGTCGGAAATCCTGCAGTAGATAGGTTTACATTTACGCAGATTTAGATTTTCATCGGCTTGCGTATCAAATAAAAGAAACAATAAATAAATAGGACTGCGTGACTTAAATGGCTACGCTATATCATTTGTGCGGTATAACATCGCGAAAAATTGTGTTCATCAAAAGTTCATCAAGATCATGTTTTTTTTACCAATTTGCAACCTATAGTGTCAGATTGAGCTCTGATGAACTAACATTAAAATCTACCTGTATCGATCATCATCAACATTTTTTCAGCCGAAAGACGTCCACTGCTGGACAAAGGCTTCCCCCAAGAAAAATAAATAAAAATCCACCCGTATAAAATTATTTAACTCGGTTCGGACTGAGTTTTAAGCTTTTCCGCCAGATATAATTCTGCTTATTGTTATTTTCGTTTCGTTCATGGCCGCGAAAAATTAAAATGGCAGCACTGCATAATGGTCATTATTTTTTTGGCATCACCACGCTGGAAGACCGCGTGCCGTCGCGCCCACCTGCCGCCGCCGGCGCTTACATTACCGGGTTGTACGCACAGTAAATATTTATGAAATAAAACATAACAGTTTTAATTGTACAATCCAAAATTACTAACTTGTTAAGATCACCAGCTTCATATCTGCACCCCAGATTTGTAACAGTATTAAAAGTTCGCACACTCTCTGTATTCAGTCCGTCATTCCATTGATAATATAAAAACGCAAAACAAGAAACGAAAATTCGCAGTTCGTTAACTAAATTCTTTATTAAAAGCTACAGTTGTTAATCAAACACTCGAGATTCTTATTATATTAAAAACCGCACTGATTTTATTGGATATATTTCCACGGATCGCCATTTTGTGTTATGGTACCGTCCACAACCTGGCCACATCTGAACACAAAAATCGGCCCCTAGGCCTTCAGCTCCAACCGAGGTGGAGTGGGGATTGAATAGTGAGCCGACCCTAACCCTAAGTTAAATGTTAAAGGACACGTTCATTTTTTTGCACCATGTCTGAAGCCCTATTCATTACGTCGGATATTTTTCACATTTAACGGTTTTGAACGAGCGTTTTCTCGTTTCTGTAATTCCGGGTATATATGGCAATAAAATACCAGATTTTTTTTCTACGACCTTTTATGAGAATGAGAGAAAAACAAAAACTATTTTATTCATTGTTTTTCTGAGCGATGTCACTTTAAATAACGCCAAGGAGAATTATTGACTCAGAATGTTACTAGTGAAGTTTAGTAACATGTGACACAAGGTAAAAAGAGGGTATTGAGAATTGGGTCAATTATAATGCGTAGTTTGTACAGGTCTTGCACGCTCGTGTCACAGGTCGCTATAAGGTGCGGGCTGCAGAACGAGGTTGGGGGAATTCAAAAGACATGCAAATTAAGATGTTGAAAAGGGTCAAGTTAATAGAACCGTTTATAAACGGTCAAAACTTGCTTTCTGAAGAAACGTGTTTACAGAAAGACGTCTTTCAAAAAGCTTTAGAAGACCATGATCACAATGACCTTTTTAAAAATAACACTCCTCTTTTTTGGTCGGAAGTTAAAAACTAATAGGTAGAGTTTTAATTTTCTTCTAAAGACATTGAGAGATATCGCAGTTCATTGTCTGTACGATGAAATATGTTAGCTAAAAGTGACGTTCATTAGGGCATACTGTCAGTCGTTTTACACGTGCAGCCTGTGAGTTGACTATTTTCAGAGGGCATACATATACCTGAGGGTGCAGTACAACAAGTATTCAGGATGCTGATGGGGTGGTACTGCAGTGCCTCGGGCATGTTTGGCGAGGCCCGCGTAGACTGTTTCGCTGCAGTCATGCGCAAGCGTTGTACCTCTGTCCTAACACGCATAGGTGCTACGAGTAGTACCAACAGCATCCTGTGCGTATTGTCGGACCTGCACGAGAATCTGGGTAGCCAATTATAGGTCATGTTATTTTATTTTTGTATTTATTTTAAAGTGTCATGTCTTGTCATTACTTAGGAGGCTTCTCGGTGTCTGTGAGTCTATTTTAGTGTTAGTTTTACTATTTATTTTTATGTGAGGCTAACGGCCTCAGGTACCCGCCGAAATGTCCGAGCTACTATGGTAGCCCAAAATTAAATATCCAAGGTAACCATGGGTACACAAGACACGAGGGTATTTAGGTGCAAAGGGTGTCTGTTGAAAGATGTAAAGAGGTAGATGAGAACTCCTTCTGTATGTGTTCTGTTTTTAAATTATTTTGTTTTATGATGACATTCTTAGCATTTTGTTTTACTTCTGTGACATCTGAAAACTCGAAGAATCAAGTATATTTTTAACTAATATATTTTCCATTATAAAACGTTGTTTATTTATTCACGGCAATACAAAACTAGGCCCAGCACATTACTGCACGCTACTGCAACAGTGTCGTGTGTCAGAAGCTAAAGAGATAAAAATTACACTCTTTAGAGCGTATTGCCAATCTACGTACAGTCGCGGACTTTAAATGATAAGCCACTTGCCACTGTTCGTATTTTACCCGTGTAATACAAATCGGGTTTAGTCGGTTATATTCGTACATAGTACAGAGTGACTACTCAAAGTCAACCAATTGCAGGTCTAGCAACCATTACCTAGCGATAATTTGTTTTAACGTAGCCATGGTAACGCTTAGCGTACGGAGAAATTATGATTGGTAATTTCAACATCGGAAAACTCGATCCCACTCGATCACGATTTTATCCGAACGCATGGCGTCCAAGATGACGTTCATGAGACTTAATCGATTCACCAAAATTCTAAATAATCGTCTGTGACATCGACACTTCAACTGTCTGAAAACCTATCCAAGGTTTTCAGAAATAATAGTTATTTGTTATACAAGAGTGCAAAGTTGCTTTTTAACCGCGTGTTCAATTTTGATGACCGAGCAAGCGAAGGATTCTAAAATTGAATCACGAGCGCAGCGAGTGATTCAAAATTAGAATCCTGAGCGTTAGCGAGGGAATCAAAAGAGCACGAGGTGAAAAATCTTTGCACTCGAGTGCAACACGTAACTTTTCATTCCACCTCAGCGAGGAAATGACTAAATGCAAAAAAAAAACGTTTACAATCACAAGATAGGTACACTTTTATTTCAGTTTAGGTATTAATTACTACATTATGACAGGTAAGTATTACAGAATAATCTTTAAATTATAACAAAATAATATTACGGTATAATTAACAATGACGTGAAAAAATGCCGCGTAAAGAACCGCGTACAAAGCAAATTGAAAAAAGAACACCAAGAAGGTTCCGAGTCTGAGTTTTTAACAAATTAAAAAAAAGTTGTATGATATATTCGGCACCATAGAGGTAGCAGTAAATAGGTTTAATGTTTTTTTTAATTCACAAACTTAGTGCACACGATGTTCTAAATTCAATTTACTTTATCCTCTAGAGAATAAAAACGGCTTTTCCACTCAGATATTGAAGATTAAAAATACTCTTTCCGAGATGGTGGGATGAAAAGAGTATTTAATGAGCTCTAAGAAGTTCAGTAAGAAATAGGTTGGATAAACGTATGTAGTTAACATTTTATAGTTTTTTCAATGAGAACTTATTAGTCATTCTTCAACCTCTTTGAATAAGACTATTTCCGATTATTAGTAATATGACATCTTGTTTACGAGCATGCGGTTTGAGTTCGTGTTTAATCGTGTAACCTCGTGAATGTATAAAACTGGTTAATTGAAAAGTTTGAAAGTGGCTCATCAATTAAAGTGACTGTACACGTGCGCCCTATGGTTCGGCTATACAAAGCTCGTATAATGCTCTGCGGGTCCAATATAATAACGCCTTCAGGTTTATGTTGGGACTACCGCGCTTTTGCAGTGCATCGGGGATGTTCGCGGATAAGGCGTGACTGATTTTTACGGTCTTATGCGGACACGAATAGCATCCCAGATACCTTGTTCAGGCGCCCAAAGAAGCGTACCCTTTAACGATTGTTTCATGTCGGCAGTATTGATGCCTATTGCATCCAACATACTCAAATACTTGTAAGTTTTTGTTGAGGGAAGGGACCTAAGGTGTATGGAATCTTAAAGTTGAGTTCCTACGGATTCCATAATCTCCCCTCGCTTCACATGCGCAGTCATACATTTGACTGCCCTCCATTGCCCCATTCACGACTCAAGGAAGGCGCGTAGAGTTGCCCTATCTTGTACAACTCCAGCACCGTCATGAGCCATGTATGCGGAACCGAGTCGTAGGCCTTCTTATAATCAATCCAACATGTACACAGATGCCTTCGGGAGTGGCGAACCTGTTGGCTAATGGCCATATCAATGAAAAGCAGCTCCTTAGTACCATGGGACCCGTTTCTGCATCCATTCTGAGAGAGTGACATGATGAATTATTACTCTCAATATGTTGGTTAATTTTACCTCCCATTATGAATGTAAGAACTTTATAGACCGTTGGTAAACAAGTGGTTGGTCAATAGTTTTTAGGCTCCGCAGTACTACCTGATTTCTGGAGCAGGTGGGTAATGCCTAGCGTGATTGCACCCATTTCTGGTATTGGATCACACGCTTGTTCTACCTGCGTGGTCCAACCACCCTCAGTGTGACTGATGGGCACAGACCAGATGCTGCGCCAGAACTAATACATGGCGTCATCATCGGCAGACTCGTGTCAGTCACTTCTTGGTCCGGTCACTCCCAAGCCCCGTAAACCCACCTTTCATCGCTTTGGAATGTGCAATACTGAGTATATCGCTCTAATCGCCCCTTGTACCTACGAATACGGCTTGCCCATGCACAGATCTTCTGCTTCAGGAATTCAATCCGCTCTGTGATGTAAGCCAAATAATCACGAGAACTAAATTCAGTTCCCGAGAACGCCCGCCTCACAAAGCACATCACTCTGGGGCGAGTATTACCCTCCCTGAAGCAGATTAACTTGCCGATGAGTACTATAGCTTCACCGATAGGTACGCCGCTCAATCCTGCACTGCCAAGCTAGAATAGCTAATTTTGGTCGTGTATCTTGGTCGCTCTTAGGAAATATGACATGAGCTGCACGTCATGGCACTACAGCTGCGCAGTACATAGGATTAGTTTCTCATAAGCATTTTTGTGTTACTTAAAATTTTAAGGATGTATATCTGAAATATAAGAATAAAATAAAGCGCGCTTATCTACCTATCTATAAATGTAATACAAAAAAAATATTTCTACTCGAAAAAAGGAGAGAAATCCGTGATAGTTGGAAGAAAATCGATTCTAGTCATTATTTTGTATTAATGGTAGACAGCACAGTACAAAAATGGTTTAGAACTTTGAATTTATATTTCAACACTAATTTTAACGCAATATTAGGCGTAAATAAATCGCATTACGAGTGCGAAAATGCATAACGACTGCTTTGTTGGTGTAGTGGTTACAAACGCGATTGCTAACCAAAAGGTCCTGGGTTTTATTGCCCGGCTCGGGCAAAGTGATATCGGGTGATTCCATCAGGAATTTCCTAGTAGCAGCCACGGAGTTTGGATCTGTGCTCAGTCGAAGGCAATAGGCTCGCCCACTATTACGTGAAACTTAAACATAACTGATGAAATTTGGGCGTAAATGAATACTACACATCTGGCTTACCCCACGGGGATAGCAGGCGTGATGTTATGTTATGTTTGCTTCAAATAGTTTTATTTTCTATTTTGCATTAAATCAGTTTGAGGTCTCCAATATTAGTCCGGGGAATTTACGCCAAATATTAGGCAAACTTTGCATTAATTAAAAACAAGCGATTTTTTGATTGAATGTGTAGGGTATGGACAGGAGAGTATTATTATGCTGTATCCCGCGAAAAGTTCACCACCGCGTATGTTTTTTTAAGAAAACGTCTAATATGTTTTTAACTTGGCGGAAAAAAATATAAACAGGTATGTTTATTTGGTGTATTTGTAGAACAGATTGACTACTACAAGTAGGTCAGAAAATGAAACATTTTTCGTCCACGGAACATTCTTTTTTTTTAAATCTTATATTTTGACTTCGTACTTAAGGCAAAAATATTAACAGGACAAAAATAGTGCTAAAATGGTTTATATCACCAAGTCTAACTATTATTATGAAAATTAAACAAATTCTGCTCCGGACTTCACAGAAAATCAAAAAATCTTAAATACTACTTACGGCAAAAGTGTAACAGGATTTAAATTCATTTAATAATGAGAAATATTGAAATCCAAACCTTAATCCCCCAAAATTAAACAGATTAGAGCGTTAATTAATATTGTCAAAGTTAAAATTAAATTACGATGCACGGTGTAAGCGCTAAGCAGCGTGAAGCGTACGGCATGTGCTAGTGTGCGTAAACAAGATAAGCGCTGCGTTCATTGTGTGCGAATGACTGTGTTGTTGTTTGAGTTTCGGTGTTTTATTGAGTTACGCGATTGTACACCTTATTTCCTTTTCGGAAAGATCAAATTCCTATGAAAGTGCTGCGCCAAATAAAAGAATAAAGCTTGCAGACGTATTTTACGTAAACTTTAATTGTTTTTTTTCACGATTTGCTTTAAAGTGTTTAATTTTCATGTAAATAGGTTAGAAATTGCCTTTAGATGAAAGTTAAACTAAATTAAACCCTGTTACCTTTTTGCCTCAACCGGTGTTGTAAAAAAACTGGTAATAATAACTTCCGGTAGTACAATTTGTTTAATTTTGTTTAATGGCGGAGTAATATAATATATTAATTTAAGTTATTTTATGTAAAAAAACCGCTGTTTATATTTTTGCCCTAAGTACAATCCAAAAATTTCGTAAATGTTTTTTTACCTTAATTTCCGTGGACGAAAACCTTTAATTCTGAAAAAATATATTACTCGCACCAATTCTTGACCTAAAGTAACTAAATTTGTCCTGTTAACTTTTTCCCCATGTTTTTATTCACAAAAACGCGTTTTCGTCTTTTTCACCTTGATCCGGTTTTAGAAAATGTTTTTTTTTAAATTATTATTTGGAGAGCAAAGGTCAAGTACACGATTCAAGAAAATAAATCGGTGTTTATATTTAATGCAAGGTTAAAATCTAAAAGCCCCGGACTATAATAATAATTTTTTGGCGTGTCCCATCTTAAGTTTATAGGCTGTATTTTTTTTCATGCATTATACGATTTAGCTAAATGTCAACAAGCTCCTACTGTAATTTTGTAGAGGTGAGTCATTTGTGTGTTTGAACGCACTTATATCAGGAACTACCAATCCGCAATGATCTATAAAAACTGTTATGATGCAGACGGTTTTACCTCCCGTGTGTCGCGTATGGATCAGTTCATGATACGGCTGTCGGTTTAATTTGGCTACGCATCTATATTAGCGTAAGCTCACAGTAAGCCCCTGCTGTCTGGAATGTTTTACCATAATTTGAAAAGGGAGCATCGTTCACTGGTTAATAGGCATTGCACGCAGGTGTGTTTGTTATTTTGATTTGTATACCCTTGCACTTTCTAATTGTAATATTATTCTTATGGAATATTATTCCGTATTTGAAATCGAATTATTTATTCGTAAGTCTGATTCCTACTCATGGTTAGGAATTGATTAAGCTCTTAATAAACGCGTTAAGTTACACCTATAAAAGTGGAACAAAGTTTATAGTGTTTGGATTATCTTGGGACTTTATGTTGAGTTCTTAGAGGTGTAAAGAAAACAGATTAAAAGTAATTTGACGTTTACAACGTTTTTTTGGTTTTCCGCCTGTATACTTTTTTTTTGTCGTTTCTAAATAGGGAACCTTGTAATTGGAAGAATTTATATTGGGACGTTATAGTGTGACTTGTGCGCAACCATTCTACACCTTTTTTGGCTGCCAGTTGGGTTATCCATCGGTATCGAAGAATTTAGCGACAAACACACTTTCGATTTTTTTTTCAAACCATTCACATAGAAAGAGGTTTAATTAACGGGTACCTATATGATTAGCCCAAAATTTTAAGTACTTGATCTCCGTTAACCCTTTGGAAATGCACGCAAATGGTTTGGAAGCCACATCCCAAAGTTCTTACGATTCGCCTTAGCAGTGTGTCAATTAAAATTGAATTGAATGCACCAACAGCTGGAGAGGCGTACTTATTTAGTAGCAGTTTTAGGAAAAAATACTCATTTTGGTTACAAAAAGTTTTTAACTGGTGGAAATTACTAGCGTAGGAACAGAATAAGGTTCAAGGTCCTGAAGTCGGACTGACATGGTGGCGTTTTTGTACAAACACTTCAACACCTCGATGTACCGATAGTCAATTTGGCACCGTACAGTTGCGATTAAAATACATCAATGGGTGATATTAAATGGCGATCTCTTTTGCTTTGATAAACCGGTCCGGTGTAATTCATGTGCCAGACTATAAAATTATTAACCACGACCCAATGTCCAGTTTTCGACCACACTGAATTTGTGGGTAATACTGAATATCAAACTTGTATTTTTAGGTCATAAAGATCGAACGGCGACATACAAAGCGTTCTTTTGATGATAACTTAGTGTATTTTTGAGAGTATTAAATAGCGTTAAACGCTGACAATGTAACAAAACGTAAGTCTAGCTCACAGTTTGTTTCGTGGGATTCGTCTAAAGGCCAGCACGAACTCTCACGAACAAATTAATTGTTCGTGAAAACAACACTAGAATTGAGGGAAGTTGTAAGAACACGCACTTAGGGCGTCTGCAAAACACGCGTGGGTACATGCTCGGCTACACACTCGCGAGTCTGTTCAAAAATAGTTTTAACGTTAAAAGGTGCGGGCGCTAGCGGGCGCTAATGACATTTAAAAAGGACAGCGGGTATTCCTTCCGTGCACTTGCGCGAGTTTTAGCAGCGCCTTTACCAATTATGGATGAAATTCAAGCAGCTGAAACGCGACGTGCGCTGTCCGATGCGACTACAACTTGAAGCTAGACGATCGAGTCTCACTGTTCCATCGTATCAGTCTGATTAAACTGTTGCACGTTCTTATGAATGGTTTTGCTAAGAAATCAACTATTTTTAACCGACTTCTAAAAAAGGAGGAGATTCTCAATTCGGGTGTTTGTATTTTTTTTTTCGCCCATATCTCCGTCGCCAGGCAACCGATTTGAAATAAATCTTTTTTGTTGGAAAGGGTATACTTCTCAAATGGTCCTATGAAAATTTTATCTAAATCGGACAAGAGGTTTTTGAAAAATCAACAAAAATCTAGTCCACATTAACGATATTTTCGTTTACTCTGTATTGCGTTTTTTGTTCGCAAATAACTCCGTCATTTACGAATCGACTTGGAAAAATCTTTTTTATTCCAATGCCTATGCTTTACAATTGGTCCCATAGTCACAAAGTCGGGATCTGATGATGGAATCGTAGCGAAATCGAGGAAAGTCTTCAAATTTTATAGGGAAACGTACAGCGATTTTGGTATTTTCTACAACAAGTCAAGCATTTGCGTTCAATAAGAACCAATCTACCATCAGATCTGATGATGAATCCAAGAGACAGGCACCGGAACTCTATAATAAGACAATGTACTTATCTTAGCTGTATTTGAGCTTGTTGGAATTGTAACGGCTTGCACTTTCTAGGTGTAGGAAACACTTAAAAAAAATGGAAACCTTTTAATTTTTTTCATTAAAAATGACTTTTTCCGGATATTATTATGTTAATGTTTGTTCGGGCATGGATGGATTTTGATTTTTTTATTCATACTTAGTGTCAGTTCAACGCCGTTTTCTCATACGAGAAGCATGTTTATTTATTAGATTAAAATATGTCACCAAAACTTAACATTTTTCTATTTTGCAAAAAAAACCGCGTTCAAAAAACTCTAAAAGCACTAAAAAGTTACAAAAAATACTAAAACCTACCTATATTAATAAACCTAACCTACGATGAACCTATAATAAAATTTAATTTTTTTTTATCAGTCGTTCCAAGCAATATACGATACCTAAATGACTATATACGTACAGACTAAGGCCAGAAAAAAACAAAACATAAATCTTACAGCTTCTAAATATTAATTCAAATCGGAAAACAACAAAAATACCATAAGACACCATACTTAATACATTTCTACAAAAATCAATAAAATCAGAGCAAACAGTTTACACAATGCAAGAAAAGCAAGGAGTTCGACGATTGGCTTCAAGCTCTTGAGTCACGTGAACATTATCAGCAAATGTGTAGCAACCTTACTTGTAGAAATGTCGGTAACAAAACCATAGCGCGATTCAGAAATGAGGTCTCAATGAAAAACGCCATCTATCGAGCTTTGTTGTAATAAAACGGAAAAATACTCTGGTATTACCTTTTCATTACTTAGCTTGGCACCGTCTCCAAAATTTTTTTTTATTATAGTTTAATCGTAGGTTAGGTTAGATTTATTAATATAGGTACATTAAAGTATTATTTATTTTACTTGGTTTGATAGACGCTTTGCCTTTAAGAAAAACAAGTAAACTCATAATACTTGGTTTTTCGTTTATTTATTTCCATACAAACATAATAAGAACTGAAATAACTTAAAGTTAAGTATTAATTAAAGAGTATATATATTTTTAAATAACTTTCAACAACAACAATTTCAACAATTCTCCAAACAATCTATTCAATTCTTCTTCAACAATTTCTTTAAAATAACATAGAGTTGGGCAAAATATTTACCAATTTTTCAATGATGAAAATGAAAAATAATGGCTAAATAGCTGGCTGGTAACAGAAAAAAAAAACAAAATAGGTGGGAAAGCGGCAATCCAAAATAAAATTTACTCATTTTTTCTTTAGCTAATTCATGTTTTTATTTTTACTTTCCTTGTATTCGTAATGAAAAGCACAGTTTTTACCTCGGGTTAAAGACTTATTTAGTCCCTTGAACTAATTGGCACCCTCACTTCATTTGGGCGCCAAACCCCGTCTCGGGACTAAATAAGTTACTTTTACCCCTGGGGTAACAATGTTCCATTGCAAACAGTGTTTTATTTAAATTCCTTATTTTAACATTGTTTAAATAAGGTGCCTATATTATACATTTTGACAGTCATCGTGTTATAAAAGATTTTTGGAAAAAACTGACTTTCAAAAAAACACTAAATCGTCTAAAATAACTTCAGTACTTTGTTTGTTTCATTGACTTTTCTTGCCAGCGACTTCCGAAAGTAAAGTTATAAGTTAATACTCTTACGGCATTCAATTTCTTTAAATAATAACAAAAATATTATTTATTAAAGTTTAAACAGTGTTTGTTTTAATTATGAAGTTGGCGCTGTGGTTCAGCGATTGGCTGCAGCGCTGCGTGGACACGTTTGATGTAATGTTTTAACTTTCCATTGGTCAGTTCTATAACTGACTTCGGCAACTTATTATGACTTGCTAGTTTTGGTTAATCTGAATGTAGGTATTAAAGTGTTTTGTTTACTGCGTGTATTTATATTATGGAAGTCGATTCTAATTTTGAAAAGCCCCTTTTTTTTCAAAATATAGAGTGAACGCAGAGTCAGTGTATCGATTTCTTTAATTTTTTCGTTTTTTTTTTCGATTTCTTCAATTTTTTCGATTTCTTTATTTTTTTCTTTTCTTTTGCGAGGATCCATTTAATAGATGGAGCGAACTGCCCTCTTGTGAAGTATGAAAATTGAATCAACGTCTGCTGCCGATCTCCACAGAAGAATGCCTTAAGATATAATACTGTAGCGACCTACAAAAAGCAACTTACTACAAAAAGTACTACAGCGCCATCTATGACACGCCGGAAGAAATAGCATCAATTTCCTACATCTCGCAAGCAAAGTTTACATCGACTTAAGACTATATAGAGAAACCCGACAACAACTGTCGGGTAGTTGCCCGCCAGACACACACCTGTCTGGTCGGAGGATCCTCCCTTTTCAATGGAGTATTGAGGAACTTATTATGTTTGTATGGAAATAAATAAACGAAAAACCAAGTATTATGTGTTTACTTGTTTTTCTTAAAGGCAAAGCGTCTATCAAACCAAGTAAAATAAATAATACTTTAATGTACCTATATTAATAAATCTAACCTAACCTACGATTAAACTATAATAAAAAAAAATTTTGGAGACGGTGCCAAGCTAAGTAATGAAAAGGTAATACCAGAGTATTTTTCCGTTTTATTACAACAAAGCTCGATAGATGGCGTTTTTCATTGAGACCTCATTTCTGAATCGCGCTATGGTTTTGTTACCGACATTTCTACAAGTAAGGTTGCTACACATTTGCTGATAATGTTCACGTGACTCAAGAGCTTGAAGCCAATCGTCGAACTCCTTGCTTTTTTTCTCCTTTTTTTTTAATAATTTGACATCTGTCAGTTGAAAGCGATTCTCACTAGGAATGAAGAGTATTACTTTCATCCCGCTCCTCAGGCAACTTCGGACCTACTTTCAGAGTATGAGTAATGAAAAATTTATTTTCTATTTAAAAATGTTGAGATCACGAATGCATTTTTTTTTGTTTCAGAATTATTATGAATATTAAAAACATGCCAAGATATTTAATATTTTTTATTTTGGTGCTGCAACAAAATTGTAGCGGCGATATTAACAGCTTTGATCCGAGAAAGGTGAGAAAAATGTAAGATGATGAGTAATAGAGAAGTTTGGAAACAGAAGACATTCTGGCTTCTTCTTTCTCGATTTTGGATAAAGACAGAAGAATGATGATGATGATGATGATGATGTATCTGTGAAATATTTATGTTAAAAAAACCTGCTCGGGATTCGATTCTGTTTATGTTATCCATCCCATATAAATTCACCGATATTTTTAGGGTTCCATAGCCAAATGGCAAAAAACGGAACCCTTATGGAGTCGTCATGTCTGTCTGCTTGTCTGTCTGTCCGTCCGTATGTCACAGCCACTTTTTTCCGAAACTATAAGAACTATACGGTTGAAGCTTGGTAAGTAGATGTATTCTGTGAACAGCATTAACCACTATGCCCGACAAGATTTTGACACATGACACATCAGCTGAATCGGCGGGGTGATGCGAATTGTAATGAATTTTACAAAATTTTCGTCAACTTTCAGCGTTCGATTTTATTGTGAAAAATATGTCACGGGATCTGTTACATACGATAAATTTTAGGTTAATATCTTCAGTATCGTGTTGAGGTCGGTAAAACGGAGTCAGTCTATTGCCAAATATGTGTAAAATACATATTACTACACCCTTCCAAAAAGTAGGTACGGTCAGCAACGAAAGTCGCTATACACATCCAAAATTATAAGACGTCTTAGTTTTAGAACGATCCATATTAAAAGACAGGAGTAAAAGACATGACAACATTTTCATCAATGGTTACACAAATTCGCAAAACAATATTACATCAGATCACACTGATCAGCACAAAACTTGGAGTTATATTGATAAGTGTTAACCGACTTCTGATGCCGACTGTACCTTAGATGCGCTGGAAATAATGTACAGTCACGGACTTTAATTGATGAGCCACTTTTAAACTTTCCAATTTTGCAGTTTTATACATTCACGAGTTTACACGAATAAACCAGAACTCAAACCGCTCGTCAACAAGATGACATATTACTAAGTAGCTGTCCCGCGCAACTTAGTCTGCGTCACGTTTTCACAACATTTTTCATTGCTGCTCCCCTCCTATTGGTCGTAGCATGATGATATACAGCTTATATCCTTCCCCAGGTTGAAATCTATCTTCTTGCCAAATTTCATTAAGATCCGATCAGGATCAGATCGTGGATTCGAGTTTTTCCGGTGTCAAATTACCAATCATAATTTCTCCGTACGCTAAGCGTTACTATGGCTACGCTAAAACCAATTGTCGCTAGGTAACGGTTGCTTTACCTGCAATTGGTTGACTTTGGGTAGTCACCCCGTACTGTGACGAATATAACCGACTAAACCCGATTTGATGGTAAGTGGTAGTGGCAAGTGGCTCATCAATTAAAGTCCTTAACTGTACATAGGCATAGACATGGTAAATATCCCGTTACAAGTGTTATTGATAGTGTTAGTGACCATGTCAGTGTAAAACTGTACATGGGCATGCTTATCGTTTGCTAAAACAATTCGAAAGGGCAAAATAAAAACAGTAAGATTATATCTGCGTTCTTATTTTTGTCATTATTCACGCACAATTTCATATATAAAACCAATCAAAGTCTTGACAAATATTACTGAAAACTATGGCTTAACATAACACTTCTTAGTGCTGGCCGAAAACCCAGGTTTCTTTTTTACGATTAATTAGTTGCATTCAGCCTAATCGATAATCACAATTAAATCGAGTTTGAAAAAAAAGAGTTGAGACTGAATAAAAACTCATAAGTATTATTTTGAACAATTATTTAATTTTGATATTTGTCTTAATAACTATATTTTTTAATAATTTCATTAAGTACCTAATTATTAGATCAAAAGCATCTTATAATTAACTAATGAACCTAGACTTCAAGGGAAGGAGATTTATTACTAAGTAATGAGAACGACAGAAGACAGCAATCTCAAAAAAAAAAAGTCAACATTATAATGATTAGGCTTAATTCCCGCCTATTCTTTTCTAATTCAAAATTTAAATAAATAATTCGCTCGCAAGTATTTTACTAAATAACGTTTTAAGAATTTTATTGTTTAATATCTGAAGGTTGGTTATAGAATGCCCAGGATCTTGGAAGGCATAGTAAATAATTATTATGATCCATCAAAGATAAATTATAATTATTCATCTCAGATTGTGTATCGTATGATGGGGTTATTGTTATGTTACAGCTCGTCAGTGGCCCGAAAGTATGACAGCCAGTCTTACCAAGGGGTATCGTACTACCCGATACTAACTGGTTTGAGGAGGTCAGATAGGCAGTCGCAGGTCGCTCCATTTAAAATACGGTTATGCAGCTGTATCTGGGTAGACTGGAAGCCGACCCCAACAGTTGCAGATGATGGTTGACAATCTGCAATTCATAAGCCGTTTCAAGGAACATTAGTTTATTGTTTCAAAGCGGTTCACTGTCCAGTCTAAAAAGGTTTTTGAAGTGATAACTTCTTATGGGAGGGTTAACCGCTTCGTAACGTAACGCGTTACGGCACCACTGTGTGGCTTCCCTTTCTCTCACGCATACAGCAGCAGGCTTAGATTAGTTTAAGTTATCACTTCTGTCGAGCGCCCCGAGAAGCACACGTTTTTTTTAAATCTGCCATTTTTAAGTTATCCATCAAAGGCCGTGGGCCGAGTCACTTGAATGAAGCCATGAACAGCAATAGATATGAACCAGAACCATCAATAGTCTACAAAATATACGAGTAAGACTCTTACTCGAGAGTCTTACCATATACTTCGTATAGTTTTGTTTAAAATGGTTTCTTTTTCATTTTTGGGGTAGCTATCCTTAAACCTAGCCTATCTAAGAAGGTATAAAAAAATATTGTCGATTAAAAGTATTGGACGGTGAAGGCAAAAGATAAACTAAATTGGAAAGACCAGGCCTTTACCCGCAGTGGGACAGAACAGGCTGATAAATAAAGTGTAGAGTAAATACCCATTAACCAACCCAACCTCCTAACCATAATCAAACTACATATAATATTTCTTTTGTACTATTCCTACCGAGATTCTGTGCATTCTACCAATCTTCAGATAGTTCAAAACAAAATTCAAAATAAATTAATGAAATAGTAAATTTAAATGCCTAAAATATAAATTGGAACAGCGAACGAATTTCAAATTTAAATTTTGAAATGGAAAAAAAAATTGGCACGAATTTAGTCATAATATCAGTCCCTGCTGTTTATTGTTGGGTCGGAATGTACGAAAAACAATTAAGATTACCATTATAAAAGCTTAGAAAACATTATAGTAAATATTTATTGTATTTTACGCTTAAAATAAATTTATTTTAATTTTCATCAATCGATTTCTTAAATTTCTCAATTTAATTACTCGAGTTGATCAAAGATTAGAATAAAATAATCGATTGGAATAATCGCTTTCACACATCACAATAATTTTTAAAAAAAATGGTCGTCTATTTCAAAATACAAGTTGAGCGGTGGTAATGAATATTATGTGTTATTGGTGCCGTACTTATTAGTAAATAACGCTAAGATTTGGACATATTTGTTACCGAATCTATACGCGTGTGTGTGTTATATGTGAAAAATAAAAATGTACAAAAACAACAACAACAACTGCAACTTCGACTTTAGATTTCAAAATTCATCATTACCACTGCTTATTTAAATTGATCTATGGATGAATTCGCCGCATAATTTAATGACGAGTTGATTATTGTCCATATAGTGGAGCTCGAATGTTCGAAAACTACAATTTTTAGTGTATTCTCTTTTCGAGCGCGCTTATTTCTGTTTGTGTTGACATGAGCGCTATCCTCGATTGCCGACTTAAGATCGGGTTCGGATTGGGATTGAGTCTGTGTCTGTATTGTTTGTTGGATTTTTCGGCTTATTCGGTGGGGAGCGTTGTACGCCAATCATGTTTATTGTTTGAGTAACAATTATGTGTAAGAGTGTGACCACAGAGGTAGGTACGCTGTCCTTTATAAACCTAGGCGTTGCTGATGCGATGTATACTAGGTATGTAAACAAAACTGTCGAGATTGGTAAACAATAATCAAAATTCTGCTCACGGTATCAGAGTAACCGTCGAAATAGTTCCTTAATATGGCCGGGGTGGCGCCATTAGTCGCGTGACCTCGCAATGCAACGCAGTCACACAGCGCTCGACGCTGGAACGCTTTCGCTAAAAACTTTGTCGGTATGTTGGTAGCACTGGAACAGCGGCGCACTCGACTTTCGCCTTTATTAGATACGCACAACCGTGAAGATTCCTTGCACTTTTGGATTTCGCACTATGATAAGGCACTTTTACATTTATTTGCCAATTAGTTTATTGACCGATTTACACTTGCTGGTGGTTGAGAACAATTATTGGCATATTGAACCACACTAGATTTACGTTTTATTGAAAAATTAAACGTGTTAACAGCCGATAATTAAATTTTGTTTTCAGTAATGAAAACTTCAAGAATGTCCTGTTTATTGTAAAGACTTTGCAGATTCTGGAACATTATTTTAAATGTTATACAACATTATCAATTTTATTTACGAAATGTATAATTTTCAGTTTCATCCGTTATGGATGTGGCAGAGTTGGTCAATATTGCTCATTGTTGTTACATCATTTCCCTAGCTCGAATTTATTTGATTTTTTCTTTTGGTATCCTAAATGTCAGTGGGTTTGGTGGGTTTTCCGTCTTTAAACATATAATTTGTTATTGTTTTGAATTGCATGGAGGTCATTTTTTTGGCCTTAAGTAGTTCTTCTCTCAGTTGTGATCTCTCCTTCCGTGCAGTCGCATCTAAAAATTCAGATATAAACAATCCAGTTCCTTTCAAACATGCCAAAAATTAAAGGAACTGGATTGTTTATATCTGATTTTGTTGTTCACGATGTATTTAGTCATTCTTTTGCTGAGCAACTCAATAACAAGTGGTCTGTTCTTTGAGCCTTTTCTTCCCACTATATACATAACTTCAATGCACCCAGATAGATCCATGTTTGCAATATCTCGGAATAATTCTATTAGTCTATTATACAGTTTGCTTTGGGGTTCTCTATAGCAGCGTTTCCCAATTTGGTGGGTCGCGACCCGGTACTGGGCCATCAAAATAAAGTACCGGGTCCCAGCACTTCTGCCTTGTTTTAAAAAATATTTATTAATTTATTAAAACTTAATGCACAAGTAAAAAACTGTATAAGGGCGGGCTTAATGCCTTGGGCATTTTCTACCAGTCCACCTTAGAAAAAAATTGTTCCATTCCCAAAATCGGCGATACCGATCCCTTTTACTTATTGTAATCAGCAGGGGAAGAGGTTATGATTATATGTTATATGTATTAAAGTATTGAGTGGGTCACTAAGAGCCAGTGTGATATTTACCGAGCCACGGCAGATTAATGTTTGGGAAACACTGCTCTATAGTATTCGGCAAGACCGTAAAGTACAATTTTTTATGGTTTATTTATTTCAGGAGTTAGTGGTAATTGGGATGGATGGATTGACAATTCCTTAATTTCTTTCTTAAGTGCCTCATTTTCGATTCCAAGGTTTTCTAGTTTGGTGTTAATTTTTTCTGTTTCTAGTTTTCTATCGTTATTTTGCATGGTTAAATCGCTAATCGGGTTGGGTATGTGTTCCTTTACAAATATCAATAGTTTCTTGGGTTCGCAGAGTATCTCCTATAAAACTAAGGTTCTCCAAGCAAGTCGTTTCAACACTTTGGTTTATTATTGTTTTCCTCAAGGTGATATTGTGTCTCTGTACTGGTGTGATTGGGTACTGGGTACAATCTGGGTCCCTCGCTGAGCGTACTGGTGTGTCAGTGTTGCCTGTCTTTGGTATTTTGCAAACGCAGATTTGCAAAATACCAAAGACATTCTTTTCATTCATTTCCAAGATTTTCTATGTTCCAACTAGCGCATTCCAGATCATATCTGCACTTGCATAGCAAACAAGTTAGGTTTTCTCTTATCGGTACTTTTTGTTGACATCCTGGGCAAAGCGGGGTAGGCGCCATCTCGTGAGGTGTTTAGTTACTACTAATTAACTGTTGGTTACTCTGCCTCTAGTGTAGAGTAGCGAGAAATTTTCGATTGATTGTGTCTGTTGAAAATAGATGGCGTTGAATGAAGTTTATTAATCGAGATTATAGTGCGATTTTATGATAATTTTTGAGATAAATTGCAGGTTATTATGATATTTCGTATTACAATATGCACCTTTTTGGAATTTTGCCTCCTTCTTTGTTTTAGAATGATGTAGTTTTGGAAGTAGTTCATTTGTTTGAACTCAATTTTTTTAATTCAAAGTACGTTCGTTCTCTCTTGGCACTTTTTTAACTATTTCTCCCGTTTAACTGGATATTTCATAATGTCTTCAATAACACTCACTGTATGCCATTTAAGTATTCACTAAAACACTATATCTTTACTAAATGATCACTTGAACCAGCTTGAGCCAGCCCTTGGGTCACGGGAAGCGTCAACTAGGCGTTTGGAAATTTTCTTAAAAAGGCTCGAGCTTTAAAAGCATTCGAGCTTATTGAGGACAGTAAATAACTATCACTGTTAGTTGACAGACTTGTCAGTGGTAATATGCAGTAGCAACAGAACACCAAACTTATCATAAAGTAAATAAGGATCAAAGTTCAGCTCAATTAGAAGCAAACTAGTTAGTTGGCTTCTGATTGGGCATTTTTGTCAAAATAACATTGGTTGCTACTTGTTACTGTTAAATATTTAAATATCACGCCCTAACATTAATGTAGCTCCTCCTACCCACTCGTAACGTTCACATCGACACTGAACTTTTGTTATAGTTTGTGCGCACACCACCACCCGTTACTCTACAAGTGGGCGGTCCTAAATTCTGTGCATAGTTCCACAGGTTTAGTCAAAAAACATCACACGTAACGTATCTTTCTTTCCTATATATCCTCTGAAAATCCTGCTAGTTCTCAAAAGTAGTAGAAAAAGCACCTCAAACACTTCGTAAAGGTCCCGTCAACCCGCCACAGGTTGCGGACCCGCTACGGACACCGTATACTGGCAGTATACGGTGTCCGTAGCGGGTATTTCAGTACATCATTTGTCGGAGAACGTGTTTGAAGCCTGCCTATCATACCTGCAATTTGTCCATACTTCGCTTCGATTCGATTTCGATTCGACAACACGTTTGTCTATCTTGTTTTGGCTTTACAAAAGCAAGCGAGATAGACATACGTCTTTCCGAATCGAAATCGAATCGAAGCGTTTGTGAATACGGGGACAGGTGTTTTCTATAAACCGTTTCACAAAAGTGACGAGAAATAGAATCTAAGCGTTTGTGAATACGGGGGCTGCTCTCCAAATACCAACTTTATAGTGCCAATAGTCAACGGGGAAAATGGCTGTGACATATGGATGGATAGACAGAAACACTAACAGGACGAATCGATAAGGGTTCCATTTTTGCTATTTGACATCGTCGACTTTGTCTTTGTCATTTCTGACCTTGACTAGAGTCCAGAGAGTAGTAAAAAATAAATTAATCTCATTAAATGACTAGAGCTGTATTGATGATTTAATTGATAATAATTCTGTAAATAGATGCGTATTTCGGCCGCAAATCATATCTTGTTCAACAAAAAGCCTAGACCAAGCCCAAGCCATAACAAAGCCTAGTTTTGCACATTTCCAATGCAATGAGAGATCTGCATAAACTGGTTTTGTATAGATAGATTAGTCGCCGTGCGTAAGCAAAGTTGACATAAGCTCACAAAATGAGCTTATGTCAACTTTGATTAAATAAACTCACAAAGTGAGTTTATGTCAATTGTACTAATTTTGCGGGTTTCTGTATCGAAATTTTATTTTGCAGATCCAACTAACTCCGAAAGACCGGACCATTGTCCGTCACCCACAACCCCACCCGACCACAACAACAAACGTAAGTATTAAATAAAATTGATATAAAGATAGGATGGTAATGAGCGTTTCTTTGAGAACTTTAATTTGAAGCAGTAGTTTAACGCAGGAAACTGTGTTAAATATCCGTGTACATCTCACTTTTGGATGATAATTTTATGCCATTTTGGTTTGAATATGATTTCGGACTTGAAACCGTAGCACACGTCACCGCCGCCTTGTTGAAACCACAGTTTAGAACCACACTGCAACATTATCTATGCCCGACAAGATTTTGACACATGACACATCAGCTGAATCGGCGGGGTGTTGCGAATTGTCATGAAAATCACGAAATTTTCATCAACTTACAGCGTTCGATTTTATTGTGAAAAATATGTTACGGGATCTGTTACATACGATAAATTTGAGGTTAATATCTTCAGTATCGTGTTGAGGTCGGTAAAACGGAGTCAGTCTATTGCCAAATATGTGTAAAATACATATTACTACACCCTTCCATAAAGTAGGTACCTTAGATGCGCTGGAAATAATGTACATACGCATGCTTATCGTTTGCTAAAACAATTCGAAAGGGCAAAATAAAAACAGTAACATTCTATCTGCGTTCTTATTTTTGCCATTATTCACACACAATTTCATATAAAAACCTAATCAAAGTTTTGGCAAATATTACTGAAAACTATGTTAATCGGTACTCGGAAGTCTAGACAAATATTACTGAAAACTATGTTAATGTGCCGATTTTTATCGATTTCAAAATTTGCTTCACCACTCTGTGTGGCTTGCCTTTCTCTCACGCATACGGCAGCACGCTTAGATTATTTTAAGATAACACTTCTGTCGACAGTCCCGAGACGCACACTTTTTTTTTGAAATCTGCCATTTTCAGATTATCCATCAAAGGCTGAGTCACTTGAATGAAGCCATGAACAGCAATAGATATATATTTATTTAATCAACAAGTAACAGGACTCAAAATTAAGTTAGTAACAAAATTTCTTAACATTTGCCTGTTTTTCCCCGTTTTCGCAATATTTTTCATTGCTGCTCCATTTCTATTGGTCGTAGTGTGATGATATGTAGCCTATAGCATTCCTCGATAAATGGAATATCTAACACTGAAAGAATTTTTCAAATCGGACCAGTAGTTTCGGAGCCTATTCAATGCAAACAAACAAACAATCAAATCTAGTTTAGAAGTTTAGATTCGATTTAGATGAACTATGGATGAATTAGCCGCATAATTAAATGACGAGTTGATTATTGTCCATATAGTGGAGCTCGAATGTTCGAAAACCACAATTTATATGATTTTTATCCTCGACCAGCACAGCCGTCAAAATGGCGATGACCATATTTATGCACTTGAAATTTATAAGGGCATATTAAGATACTTGCGCGCTATTTACAGAAGTTTTAATGGCGTTGATATAATATGAGATTTTTATCCAACTTTCTTAACTAACGCGCACTCATAGTATTTAATAATCAGAAAATTAATTATTTGCATAAATAATGAGGATGACGAATGACTTAATTGCTAGCCCCTTTCGGGGTTGATACCAACCCAGCGGAGGTTTGTTCGTCGAGCCCCTTTGGGGGCCCGTACCGAACTTTATGGTTAATGCCTCACAATTTATTGAGGCACAAATAGTATTTATACCTTTGTACCACACACCGTTGACTGTACGAAAGTTATCACCTGATCGACCTGCGATTGACGCCGGCGCTTATTTTCCCCGGGGATATATTGACTCACGTGTCTACGCCGCTAAATCAGGCTGTATTTGATCTATTGTTTCTGATTTAGATCAGAAACAATAGATCAAACACAGCCTGATTTACTGCGAAGAATGTGTGTAAATTAGACCTCCAGGCAGGCCATACGCGCTCTGTATTTTAGGTATGAAGTTACAAGTACGTGACGGATTTGACCCAATGACCGCCTAGCGCAAAGAGTAGCGGACGAGGTAGAGGGACGTCGAACTATCGTTTTTTTTTCCGTAGTTCTCATTCGCACAATCATGCAATCGCGCTCATGTCATGTCATGCAGGCTGCTCTACTTAATTATTTTAACCGACCGATTATTTTTGAAGTGAAAACTTCTGTAACATCGTTGTGATTTGAAACTCGATGAAACGAAAAAGCGACAGTAAAAAGAGACAGAGACAAACTCATTTTAACGTGGGAGAAAATGAGATAGGAAGTAGAAAAAAATGAAAATGAATGAATGAATGAAATGGAATGAGTATACAGTGTTTCTTATGTTCGTGGTTCTCTTAGTGCTAGCCTAAATTATATTTTGTGGATGGTTGATCAGGGTTAAGCGACGGTTGCCCAGGTCAGTATGTGGATGGGTGATCGAGGTAAAGCAACGGTAGCTGAGGTCAGTATGTGGATGGGTGATCAAGGTTAAGCAACTTTAGTCAACGTCAGCATGTGGATGGGTGATCAAGGTTATACAATGGTAGCCGAGGTCAGTATGTGGATAGGTGATTAAGGTTAAGCGACGGTTGCCCCGGTCAGTATGTGGATGGGTGATCGAGGTAAAGCAACGGTAGCCGAGGTCAGTATGTGGATGGGTGATCAAGGTAAAGCAACAGTAGCCAAGGTCAGTATGTGGATGGGTGATCAAGGTTAAGCAACGGTAGCCGAGGTCAGTCTGTGGATGGGTGATACTTACCATAAGCTTGTTGTATTATTTATTGAAAATGTAAGCTCTGAGTCTGAATAAATCTATGTAACATATACGATATACGAACTAGCAGCCCGCCCCAGCTTAGCACGGGTATTTGACAAAAAAAGTAAAATTATAATACACACAAATACACAAGCATTTCTTGACATTGATTCCCCTCCCGTACGACCCGTACCCCAGTGACGCCTACATCGCATAAGGTGCTGCCTAGCTGAGCAGGGTGAGCGGCGACCACGCAACTTTTTTCTAATACTTAAATTTTTTAACTCTTTATATCTTTCGAATGGAATTTCCGAATTGAATAATTCAAAAAGTTATATAAAATTCATTTCATTTATTCATAAACAATTTACATTGTGTTGAACAATACATAATAGGTACACAAAATTATAACATGCACAGTATTTATTTTATTTAGAAGCCTATCAAAATTTAAGAGAAATGTTTAGTTCTAGAGTAAATTAATTTAAAATAAGTCAACAGTCACATATAATGTCAAATAAATAGCAGGTATAATGTCAAATTCAATGTCAAAAATATAAAGAGAACAACATCGTCAAGGTCCTAGTGATGAGGATAGTGATAAAGTCAGAATATAATTTAAATTAAAGCTGCTATTATTTTGGGTGACTATTTATATCATTTGACATAAATTCTGATACCGAGTAAGGCTATATTTTAAGTATTCTCATGAGATAATTTCTGGGCAAAACCCGAGTGAAGCTGCGGGCAAAAGCTAGATAATGATAACATTTTATTTGCAGCTCCAACGTGCGAAACAAGCGACAATCGGTCGTCCGCCTCAGCCCCCCCTGATTGCCGGCAAGCCCGCCGCGAAAAACAACACTAACGTAAGTACTAAATAAAATTAAAATAAGGATTGTAACGGGCAGAAAAATTTGTTTAATATCCATAAAATTCACTTTTTGGAATGATCATTTTATGCCGTTTATGTATGATTATGATTTCGGACAGGAAGCCGTAGCACGCGTCGTCACCGCTTTGTTGAAACCACATGTGTGCAACATTAATAATGCCTTACAATTTATTGAGGCACTAATAGTTAGTAATCATATCTCTGTACCACTCACCGTTGACTGTACGTACATACATCCTAACCTGATCGACCTGCGATTGACGCATTAGTCAAGTCCAGTCGCACGACCACGCCGATAAATCAGAAAAATACCGCAGTGAGTTACTGCAAAGAAAGTGTGTAAATTAGACCTCCAGGCAGACCAGACGCGATCCGCATTTTAGGTATGAAGCTACAAGTACGAGGCGGGGTTGACCCAGTGACCGCCTAGCGCAAAAAGTAGAATACTTTGACAAACTAGCGGTCGATGTAGAGGGATGTCGGAATATCGTAATTTTTTTGCGGACGTCTCATTGGCTCATGCAATCGCACTCATGTTATTTCATGCAGGCTGCTCTACTTAAAGATTTCAACCGACTTCAAAGAAAACAAAGGTTAAGTTTTTATTTATGGTTTTTTACACGAGCGTAATAGCTGAAGCAGAAACTAACTCTCAAAAGAGAATGAAAAACCTATAGTATAATTTTTAGAAAATAAGAAAGTCTGAACTATCCCACTGGTTTAGTAGTTGAATTTTAAATAAAGTGTTTTTAGAAATGAAAGGAAATAGCAAAGGGTATTAAGTCAATACGCCATTAAATAATTTATAATAATTTAATATCAAAACATTTAAATTTGTACTGAACATTTAATATTATATAATACGCTGGTTATAACTATAGCAAAAACTAGCCAAAACACCAAACTATTCATGTAAATGATGGTCTATGACCATCATTCCATCCAACATAATAACAATGGGAATCAAACATAATAACAATGGTAAAACAACAAACATTTTAAAAATAGTAATCATAATATAATATTAACAGCAATGAAATAACTTAACTTTTACCTGTAGCTAGAGCTCCGTTCTGGTCGATGTCTCAAACCAGAATGGTCTCTTACACTCCGAGCTCCCCCTTTTATAGTCGTGAACAAACAACTTTGACATTTCTGTCTACCGTCATCCAAAATATCAACGACATAAAAGGTGGGTTATAATATTTTCTATGTTTTACTACATAATTCCTTAATATTTTAAATAGTCTACACTTACAAACATACTGAATTAATTGAAATTATAGTTTAGTAGTTTTTAGTTTAGTAGTTTAGGTTATGCAAAACATTACCATTTCATCACATTTTAACAGTAAAAGGATAACTCATGATAATAACAACACTTATAATTAGGATAATCTATTACGGCCATACTGACAGTACTTCGTCCTCGAAGTATTGCCAGGTGGTATTTTACAAAGAAAGTAATAATAAAAATCATTCTTATTTAGGGTATAGTAACATAAACATGGAGGTCCACATTCAATTCGCTGCCATTGAGATAGACCAACCACAAAAAAAAAAAAAACAGAGGTAAACCAGCGAACATTAGCCAACTACATAGACATGCCAGTCACATTCACCCGCTGTCGGTGAGATAACTCGGCACCAAATAGGAGGCTACCAGCGGATAAATAAACATTAGCCAACTACATAGACATGCCAGTCACATTCACCCGCTGTCGGTGAGATAACTCGGCACCAAATAGGAGGCTACCAGCGGATAAATAAACATTAGCCAACTACATAGACATGCCAGTCACATTCACCCGCTGTCGGTGAGATAACTCGGCACCAAATAGGAGGCTACCAGCGGATAAATAAACATTAGCCAACTACATAGACATGCCAGTCACATTCACCCGCTGTCGGTGAGATAACTCGGCACCAAATAGGAGGCTACCAGCGGATAAATAAACATTAGCCAACTACATAGACATGCCAGTCACATTCACCCGCTGTCGGTGAGATAACTCGGCACCAAATAGGAGGCTACCAGCGGATAAATAAACATTAGCCAACTACATAGACATGCCAGTCACATTCACCCGCTGTCGGTGAGATAACTCGGCACCAAATAGGAGGCTACCAGCGGATAAATAAACATTAGCCAACTACATAGACATGCCAGTCACATTCACCCGCTGTCGGTGAGATAACTCGGCACCAAATAGGAGGCTACCAGCGGATAAATAAACATTAGCCAACTACATAGACATGCCAGTCACATTCACCCGCTGTCGGTGAGATAACTCGGCACCAAATAGGAGGCTACCAGCGGATAAATAAACATTAGCCAACTACATAGACATGCCAGTCACATTCACCCGCTGTCGGTGAGATAACTCGGCACCAAATAGGAGGCTACCAGCGGATAAATAAACATTAGCCAACTACATAGACATGCCAGTCACATTCACCCGCTGTCGGTGAGATAACTCGGCACCAAATAGGAGGCTACCAGCGGATAAATAAACATTAGCCAACTACATAGACATGCCAGTCACATTCACCCGCTGTCGGTGAGATAACTCGGCACCAAATAGGAGGCTACCAGCGGATAAATAAACATTGTAGGTACATGAAATTGATTATTTCTACAGCACAATCAATAATTATAGATCACATAAAACAAGATGCTTAATAGAACAATATAAACCACATTTCATCGTGGTTAAGATCAAAGATAGATTACAATCAAAGCAAATGTAATAACAAGGCTTAACCTATATTTATATGCTTGAATTACACCACATAACTTTTTGTTTACAAGGCATTTTCAACAGCAATATTTTCGTCTACCCATTCTCCAGGCCAGAATCGCAATTTTTCTTTAGCCACAATTATATTTCTAAAATTATTACCATGACTTTTCAGAGAATAACGATCATTGGGGAGGATTGAGCTTACTTCGTAGGGACCTTTAAATTTTGAACTTAATTTATCGTTACGTCGATGGTCTTGACTAACATAAACCAAATCACCTATATTATAGTTTTTATTATTCCGCCTAACCGAGTCAAACCGTTGTTTAAATTTTTCCGCGACTTTCAATAAACGTTGCTTAGCAAGTTGACGATCGACCAGTACATCGATATTATGATCTATATTTTCACCAATAACTTCATTTAAACGGGCTTGTACAACTGGTATGTTTCCTTCGACACCAACTAATAATCGCAAAGGAGAGAAACCGGTTGATTTTTGCACAGTGGTATTCAGAGACTGCTGTACTTTTGGCAGTTCGTTCGACCATTCTGACCCTTCATTACACATAGTACTAAGCATATTGATTACTGTAGAAACGTAACGTTCGACCTGCCCATTACTTCGGGGAGTACCTGTAGCTATCATGTGGTGTTCGATACCAAGCTCCCTAAAAAGTGATCGGACTTGATTCGAACTAAAATTTGTACCACGATCAGAAACTATCAAAGATGGTGTACCGAACAAAGTAACGGTTTCTCTTATTATAGGAATTAACTCTCGAGCATTTAGAGTTTTAAGGGGCTTTAACAAACAAAATTTGGTAAAGCCATCAATTAGTAATAAAATGTATTTAAAGCCTTCCGTGGTTGACATAAAAGGCCCGGTACAGTCTAGATGAATAGTATGAAATGGTATAGCGGTTTTATCAATAGGATGTAATAGCCCTTGTTTTGGGCCAGAACATCCCTTTTTTTCAATACAAATCAAACAATGGTAAATATATTTTTTAACAAAAGCCGCCATTCCAGGGAACCAGAAATACTGTCTAACTTTATGGATCACCTTATCGAACCCCACATGACAGTTTTCATCGTGAAACAGTTTCAATATACCCAGCCTATAACCCCTTGGCACAAACATTTTCGGCTCCGCATCGGGATTAGTTTTGTAATGTAATAGACCATTTTTAATTATATATTGATTAGAATCTAGGTATCCCGATTGTAATTGAGATATTAGGTTTTGAGTGTCCAAGTCATTTGACTGGGCAATTTTTAACCATGAATCTGGCCTAACGGGGTCGGGGACTTCAATCAAATTAATTTCTGGAAAATTACGTTTACAGGGGATCGAGGACCCTATGGGATTGCGGCTTAAGAAATCAACATGACTTATGAATTTACCCTTTTTATAATGAATATTAAAGCGAAAATCTTGCATAAAAGTCCACCAACGAGCTACCCTAGGAGATAAATCTTTCTTTGTCATGGTGGATTTGATTGCGTTACAATCTGTGACAATTGTAAATTCAATACCAAGAAGGTAAACTCTGAAATGTTTAAGAGCATTGAAGATGGCCAGAGTTTCCAAATCGTAAGAGCAATACTTAGATTCTGTAGGAGTAGTTCGTTTACTATAATATGCTACGACCTTATTAACGTTACATACTCTTTGTAATAGTATTGCCCCATAGCCTATGGAACTGGCATCAGTGTGCAATTCTGTCGGGAGTAAAGGGTCAAAAATAGTTAATAACGGTTTGGAAATTAGATGATCAATTACATACTTTCGGGCTGTATCCTGTTCAACACCCCATTCCCACTTTCTATTAATTTTGGTTAAATTGGTAATACATGCTGTCCGTGAAGCAAAATCGGGGATAAATTTTCTAAAGTAACTCGATAGGCCCATAAACTGGCGGACTTGTTTAACATTACTGGGGACCGGAGAATTAACTAGAGCATTAATTTTAGTTTCACTTGGCCTAACACCATCCCGCGATATATGTCTACCTAAATATTCAATATTATCTACAAAAAATTTACATTTCTTGAGGTTGACCGTAAAACCAGAAAAATTAAGAGCCGAAACTGTCTGTTCCAAATAGTCTAGTCCTTCTTCTACTGTATTAAAGGGAATTAAAATATCATCAATGTATACAAGTAAAAATTTTAAGTGGCGTACGGCTTTGGTGATTGCTCTTTGGAACACCGATGGACCATTGCAAATCCCAAATGGCATTTTCAGAAACTCATAATGCCCATCCGGTGTTACGAAAGCAGTGTATTTAGTTGAATTACTTGATACGGGAATTTGATAGAAGCCATTTTTCATATCAAGTGAAATATAATATTGAGAATGACCTAACTTGTCAATTTGATCCTCAATCAAAGGGAGAGGATATCTATCTTTTACTACCAGTTTATTTAAGGCTCTATAATCTATACACATTCTATCACTTCCGTCTTTTTTTTTAACTAAAATCACAGGGCTAGCAAAGGGAGAATTACTTTCCTTAATTATTTGTTTATCTAATAATTCTTGGACTATTTCTTGAACCTTTTCTCTTTCTACTGGGGCTAATCGATATGGTCTGTAATAGACAACCTCATCCTTTTTTAGTTTTATTTCAAGTTCACCGGTTTTGACATGGCCAATAGACTTCAAAACAGAGGGATATTTTACAAAAATGGATTTCATTTTATCCTGCACTACAGAATCCAAATGCGACACTGCTACCCAAAATTCCGAAAATGAATTTGAATCTTCCCGTATAAAATTTATGTCTAAGTTACATTTATCGGCAGTTTTCCGGACTAATCGGGAACCTAAACAGTCTGTTACGATCTCTATATCTGGGTATTGAATAACATTTCGACCTATTAAGAGATCATAGCCAAAATCAGTGTCCTTAACAACAAAAATATCTAACTCAACACACAAGTCTTCAAATTTAACAGGTACTACAATTTTAGCAAGTACTTGTAATTTACCGACTCCTATACCGCATAGATTTAAATAACACGGGCTAAAATGGCAGCCAAGACGTTTTGCTATTGATTCTTTGATAATACTACAACTAGCTCCAGTATCTACAAGTGAATTTATGGCTACATCATATATTGATACCGCCGTCAGTATCAATTTGCTTGGTCTAAAAAATTAACCACTTGTTTAGTTGTATCAGAGTCGCTTTTAGGTTTGTACCTACAAATCGAATCGTTATGACCGGGTTTTTTACAGTAAGTACAAAATTTACTTGCCAAAGTGCCAGATTTTTGTTCACGCTGTTGTGCATTATTTTTATCTAAATCTTTTCTAAAGCATTGTGCCCTGGTGTGCCCAGCCTTGCCACATGTAAAACATTTTATGTCGTTAGGCCGAGAATCTACTTTAGGACGTTTAGAAGGATTAGTACTAGAAGAATTTTTACCTTCATGTTCTAAAGGTCGTTTCCTTATTTTGGTATAGGAAGTAAATAAGGAAATTAGCTCCGATGTAGATTTGACATTGCTGTTAAAAGAGGCCATTCTTACATTAACGTCACATATACTACCACAAACTAATTCTATTAGTTGTGAGTCGGTAAATGCAACTTTAGTATTACGGAATAACCTAATTTTCTCTCTAGCGTATTCACAATAGGAATCTGCAGATTCTGAAGAATACAGTACAGCTTTTTGCATTTTCTCTGCAAGATTCTTTTTTTCGGGATACAACGCTTTTAGTTCTAAACATAAATTTTCCCAAGTACGACCGTCCGCGGGATCCCACGTCTCGAACCACAACAAAGCAGATCCCTTAAGGGCCTTACCGGCTTTGGCCACGGTTGCGATGCTGCTCCAACCAAACTCCTTAGCAAGAGCGTCGATGTTGCCGCACCATGATTCGGCACCCAGGTCACTTTTAGCTGGATCGAAGATCGGCAATGCGACGTCACCTTCCTTATGATGGCCTCCGGAAACAGCATCTTTGATGGCCCTCAGTAGGTCTTGCAAAACAGGGATTTCCATTCTGTAAAAATAATAAGCAAGTATTAGTCATAGTGAACCGGACACCATCCCACTTCTGATAATAGCTGAAGCAGAAACTAACTCTCAAAAGAGAATGAAAAACCTATAGTATAATTTTTAGAAAATAAGAAAGTCTGAACTATCCCACTGGTTTAGTAGTTGAATTTTAAATAAAGTGTTTTTAGAAATGAAAGGAAATAGCAAAGGGTATTAAGTCAATACGCCATTAAATAATTTATAATAATTTAATATCAAAACATTTAAATTTGTACTGAACATTTAATATTATATAATACGCTGGTTATAACTATAGCAAAAACTAGCCAAAACACCAAACTATTCATGTAAATGATGGTCTATGACCATCATTCCATCCAACATAATAACAATGGGAATCAAACATAATAACAATGGTAAAACAACAAACATTTTAAAAATAGTAATCATAATATAATATTAACAGCAATGAAATAACTTAACTTTTACCTGTAGGCCGGAGCTCCGTTCTGGTCGATGTCTCAAACCAGAATGGTCTCTTACATTTTGTTTTTTTTTTTTATAAATGGCATCTCGCAGTTCAACCTAAGAGGTTGTCGTCTGCTTAACCGGACTATCCTGTGGGTGCCTTAAGAGTAAGGCCTCCAGCCAGGGCATACAAACTTACAAACTAAGCGACTATACGCTGAGGGCACCCCCTGTGGGGTACGAGCCTCGGCTCAGGGCGTCGCTGGGGGAGGACTGCATGGGGACAGGCTGGATCTGAATGATATCATTATTTAGGGGCTGATTTAAAACTACTGGCACAGCATCGCGGGCTGGCTCGAGCGAGGGTCGGGGAGGGCATGGACCGGGACGTCGCGACGGACCTCGACGGCGAGGTCGGAAAGACGGCGGTTTGTGTCTGTACTTATTAAGAGTGCTAGTCTCTTTACTACTCTCCTGGAGGAGGGTGATAGCATCATCGGGAGTGACGAGGGTATGCCGAGGACGGCGTACTGTACTAATGCGCGAGGGTTCGTAACGGGCGGCCGCTGCGATCAGGGGATTACGGTGTTTAATGGCGTTATCGAAGAAACGCTTCGAAAGACGTTTCATAAACTGAAGGACGGTGGGCATTCTAAGGTCTACGTGTAGACGGTCGTTACGGACATAAAAAGGGGCTCCCGTGACTCTACGTAAGAACCGGTTCTGCAAGGTTTGCATCCTATGGATGTATTTAGGCTTGGTGTGAGCGTACACGACGCAAGCGTACGTCATAATGGGGCGGATCACCGCGGTATAAAGGCGCAACTTGCACTTGAGTGACAATTTGCTTTTTGCCGAGATCATGAAATGAAGCCTACCCATAGCAAAGGCAGCTCGGTCGCGAGCTGCTTTGATGTGCGCCGCGAAAGACAGGTGGTTGTCAAGTAAGACTCCTAAGTACTTGGCTTGCTTCTCCCAAGGGATAGGCTTACCGTACATAGTGATCGGGCTGAGCGCGGGTGGCTTATTCTTACGCGGTTTAGAGAAAAGAACTGCCTGGCTCTTGTCGGGGTTCACCTCGATTCTCCATTTCCGGAACCAAGCGCCTAAGACGTTGGCTGAGGTTTGGAGGGTGCTGTAAATAGCGTCGTGACTACGGCCAGTGTAATAGATGGCCGTGTCGTCCGCGAACAGGGCTAACTGTGCCTTCTTGCTCTTGGGGATGTCACTGGTGAACAGAGTAAAGATAAGGGGAGAGAGCGGGGAGCCCTGAGGGACTCCGGCTCTAATGGGGTGGGGGGAAGACAGTGCCTTCCCGATGCGATAGCGGAAGGTGCGATCCGACAAAAAGTCTCGTAAGATGAGCACGAGACGGTCTGGCACTCCCAGTTTGTACAGCTTATATAATAAGCCGTTGTGCCAGACTTTGTCGAATGCCTTTGCTATGTCAAAAAACAACACACCCGTCATCGCTCCACGCTGGAAGCCAGCGCTCAAGTGTTCTACGATGCGGTGGGCCTGTTGAATGCAAGAGTGTCCGGTCCTGAAGCCGAACTGTTCGTTGGGGATGAGACTCTTAGCCTCGGCGAAGTCTTTGAGTCGCTTATACATAAGTCTCTCGTAGATTTTACCGAGTGCATTCAGGAGACTGATAGGTCTGTAGCTCGAAGGCTCAGACTTGGGTTTGCCTGGCTTGGCGAAACCGATGACAGTGGCCTCTTTCCATATTTGGGGAAACGCGTTGTTGCTCAGGGCGCCATTGAAGATGGCCGCCATTAACACGACGAGCTGAGCGGGGAGGAGTTTGAACACCCTATTGGTGATTCCGTCGGAGCCGGGTGCTTTCCGCGGTTGAAGTTTGCTAATGATGTCTTGCACTTCGTCAGCTGTGACCGGAGGCAGAGGATCATCAGGGTCTTCTTCGGGGGGCAGGGCGGCTCTACGTTCGACGAATGCGTTCACCTCATCGAGATGTCGCTTGTCTACTGGTTGCGAGCTGGGGGAGCACTGGGACTCCAGGCTGTCGGCTAGGCATTCGGCCTTCTCAGAGTCGTCGAATGCGACGCTCTTATCGGGTCGGGTGAGGGGAGGCATCGAAGCCTCTTCGGTGGAGCGCATCTTGCGTTGCAGCTGCCAGAAGGCTAGGTGGGTAGGCTCGAGTTCGCTTAGCGTTTTTTCCCATTGATTATTACGAAGCTCACTGGTGCGATCCTTTACAGTACGCTGTAAATTACGCATGTGGGCTTTGTTTGCCTCGCAGGGAAAGCTGCTGTAGGCACGGATGGCCGCGTTCTTTTCGTTTATCAGTTCACGTACGTCAGCGGGTAGTATCCAGCGTTGATCGCTCATTGCTGGGACTTCCCGTGAGCAGTCCTTCAGTACGGATTGCACGTGTTCTGTAAACGAGTTGATGGCGGCCGTCGTGTCTGCGACTGAGACTATGTGGTCGGGGATGGCCTCTAGGTGAGGCGACGTGGTGGATTTCAGCTTTTCGCTGACTTTCCTCCAGTCGGTTATCACTTGGGTCGGCGGGGGCTGGCTGGGGTCAGAAGGACCCGAGCGAGGAACTAAGTGCATGAGCACTGGTCGATGATCTGAGTTAAGCTCATGTAAAGTCTCGATGGAATGCAACTTAAGGTTGACATTCTTGAGTAGCGCTATGTCGAGAACGTCCGAACGTTGGTCGGGGTCGTGGGGATAGTGGGTGTGCTCCATAGGAGCGATGGGATCGAAGTTGAGGGACTCGCCCAGGTTATACAAGTGACGTCCTCTGGCAGAGGTCGTCGTGCTGTTCCAGGCGGGGTGTTTGGCGTTGAGGTCGCCCGCTATGATAACGGAGTCGCTCAAGCCGAAGAGGACGGCAAGGTCTTTGGTGAACAAAGTGTGCTCCTCGGACGTGCCGCCGGGAGGGATGTACGCAGAGGCGATAGTGATCGGTTGATGGCCGGTCATGCCTAGTCGACACACTGAGGTCTCGAGTAGAGACTCCATGGGAGGGGGATCTAAGGGGATGCAATGCAGTTCTTTCCTATAATAGATTAGCGTCCCGCCCTTGTGGCAACGTGACCGATCGTTGCGAACTATGCGATAGTTGGCAATTCTCGGATCGCGGTGACTGGGCTTGAGGAAGGTCTCCTGTACGAGGAGGATATCAATTTGATGGTCGCGGAGGAAGGTGGCGATCTCATCACGCTGGCCTCTAATGCCATTGGCATTAAAGTACCCTAATTTTAGGGATCGGGGTTTGGTGCACGTTAATCTCGTATTATCCATTGGAGTTAGTCGAGGTTAAGGTTGCGGAGGAGGTCGCCTAACTTGAGTAGGGACTTGAGGATAATTTTAAGTTTATCGCCACCAGTGTTAGCCGCCCTGAGATCAGCCGCCATGCGGTCTGCTTCGGGGGTGACTAACTCTGCTAGCGACTCTAAAATTACGTTGTGAGAGGGGTCCACGGCCGCGGGGCCGGCTGGCGTGGGACGAGCGGGCGACGGTGCGCTCGCTTGGGCCGCGGGAGTGGGGACAGGGGCATCTAATAGCCCGGGGATGGGGTTGGACTTTGCTTTACTGAGAGCCGGGAAGGCTTTCTGGTGGTTCAGCGTGGTCCAGGGAGAGGGCCTCTGAGGGCTGAGTCTCTCCGGCATCTGGGCAGAGGGTAGCCTCACCGATGGGCTTTCTCTTTGTTGGCGGGCGCTTGCACGCTTCACCAGGTTAGAGGAGGAGCCTTTGGGGGCTTTTGAGCAGCCGCGGTAGTTGGCCGTGTGGCCCGACTGGCCGCAAAGCACACAGAGGTCTCTTACACTCCGAGCTCCCCCTTTTATAGTCGTGAACAAACAACTTTGACATTTCTGTCTACCGTCATCCAAAATATCAACGACATAAAAGGTGGGTTATAATATTTTCTATGTTTTACTACATAATTCCTTAATATTTTAAATAGTCTACACTTACAAACATACTGAATTAATTGAAATTATAGTTTAGTAGTTTTTAGTTTAGTAGTTTAGGTTATGCAAAACATTACCATTTCATCACATTTTAACAGTAAAAGGATAACTCATGATAATAACAACACTTATAATTAGGATAATCTATTAAGCGCGAAAGACACTAGTGCTAACGGATTTTTGCGGAAAATAAGATTCCTTGCGATGAATGCTGATGAACGAAATCAAAATCAAAGATGATGGAACGAAAATTATTAAAATTTTAGTCACGGGTGTCATTTATGGTAATTGAGGGCACTCTAAACGAAAATGGGATTGAAGGAGGTTGGCGAGGTTGCATGTATTTTTAACCGACTTCTGAAAAAGGAGAAGTTTCTCAATACGGATGTTTGTATTTTTTTTATGTTTTATCGCGCATAACTCCGTCGCTTACCAACCGATTTGAAATAAATCTTTTTTGTTGGAAAGAATATACTTCCCATATGGTCCCATGAAAATTTTATCGAAATCGGACAAGCGGTTTTTGAAAAAATCAACTAAAATCTAAAATTGATCTACATTGTCTTCATTAACGATCTTTTCGTTTACTCTGCATTGCGTTTTTTGTTCGCGCATAACTCCGTCATTTACGAACCGACTTGGAAAATTCCTTTTTTATTCCAAAGCCTATTGTACCATTGCTCGTGCTTTACAATTGGTCCCATAGTCACCAAGTCGGGATCTGATGATGGAATCTTGGCGAAATCGAGGAAACTCTTCAAATTTTATAGGAAAACGTACAGCGACTTTGGTATATTCTACAACAAGTGAAGCATTTGCGTTCAATAAGAACCATTCTACCATCAGATCTGATGATGAATTCAAGAGACAGGCACCGGAACTCTATAATAAGACAATGTATCTTAGCTGTGTTTGGGCTTGTAACGGTATGCCCTTTCCAAGTGTACGTTATTTTTTTTACATTCAAAATATCATTATATGTATACGGATATATTAGGTTGGGGAAAAAGTCTTTTCGCATTATAGTATGTATGAACTTGTAATAAAATCTCTTGGGCTATACTATTTTGGTATCATCGAAAGTTTAAATTTTAAAGAACATAATTCCAAATTCAAATTAGGAAAATGTGTGATTTTCATTTGTTTTTCGTACCGTCAAGATGAGTGAATCTAATGAAGAAACTCGATACATTTTAAAATTTTACTACAAAAAAGGTAAAAATGCAACGCAAACCGCGAAAAAAAATTTGCAATGTTTATGGACCCAGTGCAGTGTCTGTGAGAGTAGCACAAATTTGGTTTAAGCGTTTTCAATCCGGAAGTTTTGATGTCAAAGATGCACGTCGCTCTGGTCGCCATATTACGGATAAAATGGACGCCATTTTTGAAAAAGTGGAGCAAGGTCGGCACATCAGTAGTTACGACGTAGCTGAAGAACTGGGAATTGACAACAAAACAGTTTTATAATAACAGCTTCAGGTAATTCCCCATCCTCTATCTGCTCTCTTTGTAAAGCTGGCCATTTAAATTTTTGCATAATGCCCATAATGACGCCGCCGAAGAATGTTAGCACGACAACACCGGGGCGTGCTTACTCGGCTGCCGTTATTGCTACTCCTGCAAAACATCAGTGGCAACCAAAAGTTACGAGGAATGCCAAGGAGCCCTCCGAACGAGTCCGAAGCTCGTTACCGCCAGTGACAAGCAGAAGACAGGCAGATGAAGAAGGCTTCATTCCTGTTGAGAAAAAGAAGAAGAAGAAGTCTACTCTTCGCAATCAGTGCGGTAAGCATTGACTGGTCCGAACATGTTGCTGCGTCCCGCTATTCCATCGACGCAGCTGTACGTGTCCCGTCTACATCACTCTACGATGGCAGAGGAGGTCGTAGAGTATATAAAAATGAAGACCAGGTTCGTCTTGAGAGTCGAGAAGTTGGAGTCACGCCACAAGATTAATTTCAAGTCTTTTGTGGTGCGGGTTCCGACTCACCATCTGGAGACTTTCTTGAAGGAGGAATTTTGGCCGGCGGGTGTCGTGTATCGTCGTTTTCACGGAAGGCTACATGACACCTCGACTCAGCGCAATACGTCTCCGACCCAACGTAGTAATTTGTAATTTGTAGAATAAGGTTTTTGTATGTATTAGTTTATTATTGTATAAGATTATTTTGTGTATTTATCTATGGGCCTTAGCTGCCTTAAATAAACGGATTATTATTTCGTCGTTTATTCATTTTTATATCTTATTTTTAAATTTTTTAAATATTCCTATATAAAATCAATACTAAAAAAAAACATTTAAAAATATAAAAAAGTAGCCCACCGGTATCGGGAATAGGGTCCAAGCTACCAGCGGTCAGCGTCCGTACCATGACGTCTTAAAACATTCCATTCCTATTCCGCAGTGAAAAAGAGACGGAGCTATACAGGTCGTTTAGGTCCAGCTCTTTCCCACTCTGGAATAGGAATGGAACAATAATATTTTAAGCGTCATGGTACGGACGCAGGGCTCCAGAGAGAGGAACCTTCTAACAATACGAGCCGTGTCCAGGAGTATCGCTTTCTGAATCAAGCCTTTGATCCAGCTGCCTAACGAGAGCCTCATCAGATATTGGTCGAGGCTCTTGGCAATTAGGCCATTGGCTGATACGACTATCGGCACAATGATCGCTGAGTCAACAGGCCACATGTTGACAACCTCGCGAGCCAAGTCCATATACTTGATTTGTTTATCTTTCTCGGCCTTCACGAGGTTCTCGTCATGTGGAACCGTGATGTCAACAATCATTGCGCGCCGCTCTGATCGATCCGTCACCACTATATCAGGCTTATTGGCTACAATAGTCCTGTCAGTGATGATGGATTGATCCCAATACAGTGTGATATTGCCATTTTCGAGAACTGGGTCGGGCACATACCTATAGTACGGCACTTCCGATTCCACAAGGCTGTATTTCAGAGCAAGTTGCTGATGGATAATCCTGGCTACAAAGTTGTGTCTATGCAAGTATTCTCCGTTAGCCAGACGAGAACACCCGGAGATAATGTGACGGATCGATTCGCCCGGACGGTGGCATACCCAACATATGTCAACCGTGCCATCCTTCACAATAAATTTCCGGTAGTTATTCATCATCATAACTTCATCCATAATTGCACAAACAAAACCTTCGGTTTCTCCAAAGAGTTCCCCGGAACGTAGTCAGACTACGGACGCTGCATGGTCTACATCAGGCCCATGCAGGGCACTGAAGTAGCGTCCGTGAAGCTCCTTACTCTGCCATACTTCCCTGCGGTCATTAGTGTCAAGCACTGCAGGTTTGCGCCAGTTCTCTTTAGCCAAGGAGAGCGGGGTGAGGGCCTTGTCCATCGTGACCACATGTCGATGCACCCCCCACGTCGGCTTCTAGAAAATATTCCCTGAGACTCCATATCTCGTGATTGTGGAGTGTCTTGGCATTTAGAAAGCCTCGACCTCCACAACTTCGCGGGATATACAGTCTCATAACCGAAGAACGTGGGTGATGTATTCGATATGCCGTCAACAATGTACGGACCTTCCTATCCAGGGCGTCTAGTTCTGTTTGAGTCCATTTGATTACGCCGAAAGAGTACATCAAAACTGGCATGACCCAACCATTGAAGGCACGCACCTTATTTCCGCCTGATAAAAGACTATTAAATACTTTTCTCAGGCGGCCAAAGAAGCGCTTCTTTAACGATTGCTTCATGTCAACAGCATTGATGTCCAGCGCTTCCGACATACCCAAATACTTGTAGGTTTCGATTGCTGAGAGGGATCTAAGATTTATGGAATCTGAGAGCTGAGTTCCCACAGACTCCACAATCCCATCTCGCTTTACATGCATGACCGCACATTTGTCTATACTAAATTCCATCCTGATGGCGCTACTGAAAGTTTCTGTTACCTTGAGTAGCTCCATCAGTTGCAAATTGTTGGGGGCAAAGAGTTTCAAGTCATCCATGTAAAAAAGGTGAGATATAACCTGACCACCTCTCCTCAACCGAAAGCCTAGACCTGAATCCTCCAGCAGCGTGCTTAGAGGATTCAAGGCTAAGCAGAACCAAAGCGAACTCAAACTATCGCCCTGAAAAATACCTCGCTCTATCCGTATAGGTTCGCTATTCCTCTGGTTATGTCGACACCCTGGATAGCGAAGGACTGTCCTCCATTGCCCCATACATGACATCAGGAAGGTGCGCAGAGTTGCATCAACTTTATACAATTCCAGCACCCTCATGAGCCATGTATGTGACACCGAGTCGTTATTATTATAATCCCATTTACGAGCCCTTCGGAAACAGAATGTTTGTTGTTGTTTCGCCTTAACGCGTATCGCACTCTGTGAAATGTGGGTATTCTATTAGGTACACTCTGCCTAACCCTTCAGAGATTACAAGCGTGATGATATGTTATGTTTTTTCGGGATCAAAATCCGCTAACACACTAAACAAAAACACTAACCGCAAACACTAGCTTGCTATTCACTGGCTGAGTTTTAGTTCGAACCGCGGGTGCAATTATTTTTTTGCATTTCAAAAAGTAACCGTCACTGATTGTTACTGTCACTGTTCTCGCGTGTGATTACATTAGCACGAATTTCTCCCACATCTGATGTCGCAGTATGATGATTTTATTCCGTTAGACTTTGATCATGTGGGCAGAACATGGGTTTCGTGCAATGAAAACACACACAAACACGGTACACTGCTTTTATCGAACTGACAAATTACTTGAAATTACAATCCAACACAATAACACTAGGCACCATGAATCGGGTTACAGTTTCGGGACGTCTTGACTCCGCCGCAATCAGACACTGACTGTCCTACTCGCAGCGAGCCCGAAACATCACGACTCTGTAGTAAGCGCGCTTAGGTGTGGGTAGACTGGTAAGTAGGTCGCTTGACCTTTGGCGTGCTTTCGATTCATAGTCCGTACTAATAATCCGTCTCCGACAAATAAAATAGTTAACATAGTTACAACTGGTTAAGAAAATAAAACTTTGCCTCAATAAACCTAATATTAAGGTAACAGCATGGACGGAGTCAATGACCGTGCTTGGCTGGCTAAAGGGCGATGTCTCGCGATGGAAGGCCTGTGTCGGACACAGAGTTCAGGAGATAACATCTGTAGTGCCCGCCGGGTGTTGGAATCACGTAAGATCAGAGCAAAACCCGGCCGACTGCGCGTCACGTGGACTACTACCTTCTCAGTTACACAACTTTCCACTGTGGTTTGATGGACCCGAATGGCTGAACAGTGAAGACATCCCTAAAACATATGACACGGTTAAGATACCAGAAATAGAAGTTAAAAAACTGCATGCAGTTACGTCACAAACTGCGGAAAACAAAAACATTAATATTGTAACAGAAATCCTAATCAAGAACAGCAGTAGCAGTATTATGACTTTAATACGCATTGTAGCTTGGGTGTCGCGTTTCATAACAAACACTTCACAAAACAGTCGTCACAGGGAAGACGCAGCTATGAATCATACAAACATGAATAGCCCGCCCGCGTCAAACCAATGTAATTTAACACTCGCTGATATTCGACGCGCTACTAACATAATTATAAAACATGTACAAAACGAACATTACGGACAAGAAATCCAAGATTTAAAAACAAAATGAAGGGTAAGCAACAATAGAGGACTTTAGAAACTTTGCCCTTACCTAGATGTAAATAACATATTGCGCGTCGGAGGGAGATTACAGAATTCCAACTTACCTGAAGAAACCAAGCACCTTGCTATCATCCCAAAAAACAGCAAGGTGGCATATCTTCTCATTGCCCGTGCGCATGTTACAACACTACACGGTGGAGCGAAACTAACTATGGCTACATTAAGACAAAAATATTGGATAACAGGAGGAAATAGCACTGTTAAAAAATACCTGAATGACTGTGTGAAATGTTGTCGCTTCAAACCATCGAAACAATACCAATTAATGGCCGACCTACCCAGTGACAGGATAACGCAGTCATCACCATTCTATCACACAGGGGTGGACTTCACAGGGTTTGTTAGTGTTAAACCAAACAAGGGTCGAGGCGTAAGAATATGGAGGCGTATGCATGGCAACAAAGGTGGTGCATTAAGAACTTGCATCAGATTTATCGTCACAAACATTTATACTGGCTTTGAACCGCATGATTGGGCGACGAGGCTGTCCGAAACATAATTACTACGACAACGGAACAAACTTTGTTAGAGCCGAAAGGGAGTTAGCCAAACAACTGTTTAACTCACAAACATTTAACAACGACACTTTAACGAGAAGGAACACCGAGATGGGGATAGAGTGGCATTTCAACGCCCCAATCTGGCCCACGGCAGGAGGACTTTGGGAGGCTGCAGTAAAGTCTATGAAATACCACCTAAAGCGTGTCCTAGGAGAGCAAAAGTTGACATACGAAGAGTTTTTAACACTGCTTATTCAAATCGAAGCCTACTGATTTCTAGACCACTTTGCCCTTTAACGGAAGACGTGGACGATATTGATTACCTCACTCCTGCACATTTTTTGATTGGTCGACGAATGTTACTGCATTCTTACCAACGGAAAATATGGAAAAACAAGACATCAACATTCGACATACGCGGTCAGAGTCAGAGTCAGTTATAACTGACTCTATTAGCTCCTTAGTCAAATGTGACCACCACGTACTGCTCGGCGATTTTAATGTTAACTTACTGAATGCTAACGGACAAACCAAAAAAGTTTATGAGTTTTTGAATAGCATGAGCCTAAAACAACTGGTAGGTGTTGTGACATCACTATTTAGTAAGTAATTAGTGTCACAGCACTAGTGATTGTCGATGACACACATCCGTCTGATTGCCATAACTTGATCTCAACCCGTCTACTACGGACTGTCTGTATAAATGTAACCTGTGCCTTGTGATAATTAAAAATAGTATACCAACAGTATCTTTCATTGCTACTACTGAACATAACAGTAGGTTTGCCCACCCATTTCACAGACCATAGCGAAACATTGATCGACCTTGTTTGCACGAATCTCAACCATAAAGGGATATCTGTTGAACCCTTTGGCTCAATAAATGGCCACTCACTTGTTGTGTGCGAGTTTAATATTAGGCGCAGCAAATATAAACCCTATACAATTACGTACAGACCCATTAAGCAAATAAATAGAGAAGTACTAGATAGTGATTTATCACACATACCCTTTTTTTTTTAGGATGGGAAATCACCAAATGACTTCTTCCGCTCTGGGCGGAGCGGAAGGGAGTGTCAGACTTGACTGAATAAAACCCATTCATGTTCCTTCGTAGCCCTTTGCGTTCCAGGGGCACGGTATCTCTTTCGAACAACCCGCAGCCCTGGCAGGCATCGGCCCTCTCGGACCCCTTCCGATTTGCTGACATCTCCTTGAGGCTCACGTGGAACACGAACGCGCCGTCGGCACGGTCTGTCGTCATAAGACGGACGGACGGTGAGCTAGCCCATTACTCACCGTCCACAGGCCCGCGCCAACAGTCTCCCTCTCACGTTCCGCCACCTCCTTCGCTAGCATGACTGCTTCGCAGAAGGAGGCGATGGCTTCCCATTCCCTCTCGCTCCGGACCATGGATTGAACAAGGGCCGGACGCGAGAGGTCGCCGCCGCCAATCGCCACTACGAGGACACGGTGGTGCTCAGCCCAAGCAGGGCACAGCTCCACAGTGTGCTCCACCGTGTCCTCCGGCCGATCCTCGCAGTGGTAACACCCGGGCGTTTCCTCCAGCCCGGTTCGGTGCAGAAACCCTGCACGGGGTTGCGACAGTCGCTCTCTCCATGTCGCCATGAGATCGCGCCGGAGGTCTGTCCGCTGAGCGACAATTTGCCGCGGCAGCGGAGTTTTCCCCCGGCGTAGTGCCTCCGCGCGCCATTCGTGCAGGCACGCGAGGACTATCGCCTCCAGATCCCATGGCGGCAATCCGGCCAAGAGGCTCGCCGCCTCGCCGGAGATCGTGCGGTACCCCCGAATCAGCCTTACGGCAACCACCTTCTGGGGCGCGTTCAGGTAGTGGGCGGCTCGCTGCCTCAAAGAACGCGCCCACACCGGGGCCCCGTAAAGAGCCATGGACCGCACGACCCCCGCGTAGAGCCTCTGGCAGGAGGCGTTTGGACCCCCCAGGTTGGGCAAGAGCCGCTTGAACGCAGCCCCTTCCCGTTCCAGTTTGGGGGCCAAAACGTCGGAAATGCTCCACGAAGTTCCACCGGCTGTTGAGGACAAGCCCTAGGTACTTCAGCGTCGACTCGACGCCGATGGGAACCCCTCCTACCGTCAGTATGGATCCCAACGGTGGCGCATTCCGAGGCCCATGAAAGCACATGGCCTCGGACTTGTGCAATGCCACCTCGAGACCCAGTTGCCGGATTCTCTCCACGACTATCGCAACCCCGCGTGTCATAAGTTCGGCCGCCGCCTCGTGCGACCTCCCTTGTGCCAGCACCAGCGTGTCGTCAGCGTAGCAAACTACGCTGACACCGCTAGGGAGGTCGGCGTGCAGAACCCAGTCGTAGCCGATGTTCCATAAGGGCGGCCCCAGAACCGATCCCTGCGGAACACCGCACGACACCTCTCGCCGGTTCCATTCTCCGGTGCGACCGGGGTAGATGACGGCCCTATCCGTCAGGTAGTCCCCGACCACACGACGAAGGTAGGTCGGCACCCGGTGATACCGGAGTGCCTCCCTAATGCAGCTCCAGGGCATGGTGTTGAAGGCGTTGGCGATGTCAAGAGACACCGCCAAGACAACCCCACCCCTGGACACCGCATCCCCCGTCGTGAGAGCCTTCACGCGCATGATGGTGTCCACCGTCGAGCGCCCTCTGCGGAAACCAAACTGGTTTTTCGCCAGATCCGGCCCCATCCCCACAAGGTGCCCGGCGAGGCGGTTGGCAATGACTCTTCCAAAGAGCTTGCCCACCTCGTCGAGCAACACAATGGGCCGGTATGCGGACGGAGAGTCCGCAGGGCACCCCGGCTTCCGGATGAGGACCAGCTTCCCCGTCTTCAAACGAAGCGGTAACTGGCCTCTCTCCAAGCATGCGCTTAAGAGCCCTTCCAGTCGGGGCCCAAGAGCCTCCGAGGCCAGGACCCAGGCTTTTCCAGGCAAGCCATCGGGTCCCAGGGCGGTATTTTTGGCTTTAAGCCTGCCTACCGCCGCTCTCACTTCCGGAATGTCGTCATCGTCCTCGATGTGATCCGCTTCCGGAGGATGTTCCCCTCACAGAGGGAACAGAGCGCTCACCATGTCCTCCACGAGCTGAGGGCGGAGACTCTGCGTCAGCGGGGGGGTCAGGTGCGGAGTTTGTCCCGCACCATCTTGTAAGGGCGCCCCCACGGATCTCTGTCGAGAGTCTACAGCATCTCCTCGCAGCCCAGGTCTTTGGCCCGCTGGACAGCCTCCTGGAGGGTGGTCTTTGCTGCTCTGTATCCCTCGTACAGCTCCGCCTCAGTGGCTGCCGCATCCGGAGGGCGGATGCGGAGCCTGCGATGCTTGGCGTACGGGTGCCGCGCGGCGACGCACGCCTCGCGCAGAGACGTCAGCTCTCGCGACCACCAGTACACCTGACGCCGGGCGCTTCCTGGCTGAACTCGGGGATTGCCACGTCGCAGCAGCCGGGCAGTGCCCCCTGTACCCGTATAAGCCTTTGACATTTATAACCCGCCAGAGGGTCGGCTGGTACTCTGGCGGGGGTCGCACTAAAGACTGATTGTTCCATGGGAACACCCGTCAGCCATACATCCCCTCACGGTGCACCGCCGCTTGAGATTCGGGGTAGCTTTTTATAGAGGTTTTCTACCTCGCGGTCCAGGCGGTTAAGCCAAGACCCTCGGTCCCGATCGGAGCCGCGAGACGTGATCCACGACACTACGATGATGGGATTACGAGAACGACGGGAACAGAGAAGGACTGCGTCCCTCACTGTCTGCTCGGAGGCAGGGTGAGTGCACACCGAGCCCGCCCTTGCACCTCCGCTGTGCCCTCTGCTTTTCAGAGGGTCACGCGGAGAAACGCCGCGTTGGTCCGGGTTGGACCCCACCACGTCAGAATATTCGCCACCGGCAGTGATATTCCCCGGGGAATGGGAATCTCCTCCCACTCTTTACAGAGACAATTAGATTGATGATGCACTTGCGGAATGACGCTCTGACCAAGTACCGTAAAACGAAATCAAACTCCAAAAAGGCATACTACAAGCAGCTGAAATCTCTGGTGGTAACTTCCATATTTAATGAAAAAGTTGCATATTTTAAATTCAATATTAATAACCAAATTAAAGATCCTAAAACATTGTAGAAAAATTTCAAAGACACTGTATTATCAAAGAAACAAAATTGATTCCCTTCCTACTCACTTCAGAGATCCAAACCAATTTAATAACCACTTTTTGAGTGTTCCTGGTAACCCTATCTGCAATACATTGCAACATACCTACTTTGAATCTCATCTTTATGGTGATGATAGCTTCGCATTTTCACTACAACCAGTAACTGCTGTTCAATTTCTGCGATACTTCCGCCAGCTAAAATCTAATGCTGAAGGCTGTGATGGGGTTACCCTGAATATGCTTTTGCTCACACTCCCACATACACTAAAATCCATCACCGACATCTGGAAAATTGCTATCGTTAGGCCATTGCCTAAAAAAACAAATCCAACTGACTTAAAAGACCTTAGGCCTATTAGTATTCTGCCTTGCCTTTCTAAAGTTGTTGAAAAGGCGGTATGCCAGCAGGTTTCCAAGTATCCAGAGGACAAACACATCCTGCCTGAGCTACAGTCAGGTTTTCGCAAACAGCGTGGTACTTCCACAGCTCTTTTGTCAGCTCAGGATAAGGGCATGTGCACACTTCTTGTCCTACTTGATTTTTCGCGTGCCTTTGACTGCATTAATATATATTTGTTTCTCTCAAAGCTTAAATACTATGGATTCGACTAAAATACGATTCACTGGTTCCAAAGCTATCTTACCAACCGTCGGCAGCGTGTGGAAATACGTCTGAACAATGGCTCATCTCTTGTTTCTGTTTACAGGGGAGTCCCGCAAGGCACAATACTGGGCCCCATTATCTTTATTCTGTATTGTGCGGATATCATAAGTTCCCTGAAGAAATGTAGGTACCATATTTATGCTGATGACGTACAAGTCTATATCTCCTTTAAGCCAAGTGACTATGACATCGCGATAAAGGATCTTAACGACGATCTGGACAGGATATGATATCTTGTCCAGATCGTCGTTAAGATCCTTTGGGCTGGGCTGAAAATAACGGTTTAGTAGTTAACCCTACTGTACGAGCTACGCTGTACATGCCACTAACTTGGCCTACATTTCTGTATAGTGAAACGTTGCATATTGTTTAAACGAACATTAATTGTATATACTTTACAACATGTTATTTTCAGTAGCAATTAAACCTTTATACCAATCGGTTGTCTACTCAATCAACATAACATCCCACTAACAACATCAACACAACATTTTCACTGTTGGGAATTACGCCCCAACATTTGGTCCTTCGAGAAATTTAGTGTTGTGTGACTTATATCTTTTACGATCGCGAATCGGTTGGACTGGTCTCTCACAAGCGAGTCGCCCCAGTAATAAATTGAGAAGGCGCATATCGTAGAAGAGAAAGGTTGCACAGTACCAAGAACCAGGAGTGTGGAACAACAGTCGACGCTCGGAACAGAAGAGTTCATCTTGAAGTCAACAAGAACAACAACATAAACAACATGTCATCAGCTGATTTATACCTGAATCAGAACGAACTCTCCGACAACATAAAGAAGATCGGAGTAAATATCAGGAAAGATGGTAGGGACAGAAAAAACCCCGACTTTTTCAAACGCCGTATGGCAATGGTGGAAAACTTGTGGTCAGAATATCAATTCAATCATGACCGCCTGTCTACGGAACAAAGTGCAAGTCATCCCTACTTTACGAATGACTCCTACAACCAAACGCTGCAGTGCTACAATGCAGTAAAGGAGAAAGTTTATTCTTCAACAACACCAACAACTAACGACAGCAGCCGGTACAAACAAAAACATTGGGAGGTGCCAACCAACAAACAGGGGAAGGTACCTCAGATCAGGCAAGACAGGAACAAGAAGCCTACAAGGGTGAGGTGGCAGAACAAGATAGAGATGCCAATCAAGATCATCAAAACAGAGAACCATCACCTCCTCCTACTCAACAAGAACAACAAAAACCTGCGAAGAAGGATACGGGATCCAATAGCAAGCTGGACGACATGATGCGCAAACAAACGGCAAACTTCAAAGCCTTCATGAGAGCAGTCGCGAACATACACGTGGAGTTTTTATCTGAAAGATGGTAATTTCAAGACGCTCTGCAAACACTCCAAACGCGCTGGTCAGCAATTGACAACCTTCACTGGGAGATAGAGTGCGAAACCAACGGAGAGAAGATGATAGTATACGAAGAACGTTACAACAGGTATGAAAACCAATTTCTTGAACTAAAAAAGGCTTTGAATACCAAGTTGTGGTCCGGCGCTCAACGTGAGAAAACAACACCAAAACTAGAGATACCTGTATTCAACGGTAACTACAACCAGTGGATCCCGTTCAAAGACCTTTTCACAGAAGCAATACACGGCAACAATTCCCTTTCATTTGCTCAGAAGATGCAGTTTCTGAAGAGCAAGGTTCAAGGAGAAGCAGAACGCTTGATTCAACACCTACAGATAAGTTCCGATATGTTGAATTAAAACGGAGATTTCAGAGATTTAAGTTGATTTTATTATTGCAATTTCACACAGTAAGATTAGGTAAGAGACACGTTGTTAGTTCTACAGATCTACAGGCACCATAGATACAAGATTCATAGTTTAGTTTTTTTTTTTTCATAGACAGAATGTTAAGTGCATAGAGACGTCAACCAACACAATAAGGCGCCAAATTTAAACTACTCAACACTCCCTCTAAATTCTAGCCTTATTCTATATATATCTATAAGACTACATTACAAATACATTCTAGTTAATTGCATATTAGCAACATTACACTTTAAAAAAATTTGAATGACAGTATGACAATTTTTAAACAGTTGAAAAAAAATTTGAATGACAATATGACAAACTTTCAAACCGTACAAAGATAACTCTATTTACATTCCTTAGGATTTTTAATTAAACCTAACTTATTTCTAAAATATTCGAACTTAGCTCTAGGCAGAGGTTTTGTAAAAATATCTGCTAGTTGTTCATTAGTGTTAATGTACTTAAGATCTATTATCTTTTGAGCATACTTTTCTTTAACAAAATTATATTTTATGTCAATATGTTTACACCTCTTGTGATATTCAGAATTTTTAATTAAACATATATCACTTTGATTATCAATGTTAATTGATATAGAATTTTGTTTATATTCTTCTATATCTAACAGAAGTTGTCTAACCCAGAGAGCTTCTTTGGTTGCACAACATGAAGCCATGAACTCTGCTTCGGTTGTTGATAATGCAACTGTTGTTTGTCGTTGACTGCTCCATGTGACAGCAGCTCCGTTTTTCATGAAGACGTAACCAGTGGTTGATCGCCTTGTCACAGGATCATTGGCATAATCAGCATCAGAGTAAGAATCCAGAGTGTTATTTTCTGTTGATCTGAAACAGAGGCCGTAACACGTTGTCCCTTTCAGGTATTTTAAGATTCGCTTTACAGCATTCCAGTGACTTTGATCATGGCTGTTGAGGAAGCGACTAACAGTGCTCACTGCATACATTATGTCAGGTCTAGTGACTATGGCAGCAAACATAAGTGATCCCACTGCTTCTCTGTAAGGAAAATACTGTTCATTTTCCAACACTGTGCTTTTCTGTAGTGTAACATGTGGATCAGCTGGTATACTATTTGGGTTAGCATTATTCAAGTCAAATTTTGACAGCAATTCTTCAATATAATTTCTTTGATGTATAAAAATGTAATCATTGCATTGTTCAATCTGTATACCAATAAAATTTGAAGTTTTACATATCTTGACATTGAATTCCTTTTGAAGATCATCCACAACTTCTGTTATGATTGTTGGACTGGTAGAACATAAAAGTCCATCATCAACATAAAGCAAGAGATATACTTTTACTTCTCTATTAGAACTAACATACACACATTTGTCTGCATGACTGTTTACAAAACCATATTTATTTAAGACTGAGTTGAACTTAGCATTCCAGCAGCGTGGTGCTTGTTTCAATCCATACAAAGATTTTACTAACTTGCAAACCATATTATTTTCAACATTAAGCCCTTCAGGTGGTTTCATATATATTTGTTCTTGCAACTCACCATACAGGAAGGCAGTCTTAATATCAAATTGCATTATGGTCATGCATTTTTCCACTGCAATGGACAACAGTAAGCGAATAGAGTCATACCTGACCGTCGGAGAGAATGTTTCAGTGTAATCTATGCCGCTCCTCTGGGCATAACCTTTTGCACAAAGTCTAGATTTGTACCTAGCACCTGTCGAATCATTTTTAAAACGAAACACCCACTTACAATCTAATGGTCTCACATTTTCTGGTTTGTTTACTAGCTCCCAAGTGCCATTTTCTTCATGCGCCTTTAATTCTTCTTTTATGGACATTACCCACTTGTCAGAGTCCTTGGAAGAGAGTGCGTCTTCATATGTCAGTGGTACATCAACCATACATAGATAGGACTCAGTTTTCATTGTTGGTTTTGGTCTGTTACCAGGACGAAGCGTGATGTTTGATGTTTGGGGTGTTTCAATTGATTGCTCAGGCACATATTCCTCATCATCAGTGTAATTTGTTTCCACTGCAGTATGAGAAGACAGATCTGTGCTACAGTCACTACTTTCAGAGAGAGTACTTGTACTTACTTGTTGTTCTTCAGTGTTTGATAAGGAAACTGGTACTGTATCACTTTTGATAGAATTTTCTAAAAACACTACATCCCTGCTTCTGGTTACTGTCCTTGTTTTGGGATTAAGTAGTCGATACGCTTTTGATTCCTCACAGTATCCAACAAAAATCATCTTACATGACTTGGAGTCCCATTTCTTTAATTTTTCTTTAGGTATATGCATCATGACTTCGCAGCCAAATATCCTCATATGACTCAAGTCAGGTTTGCAGCCACTCCATACTTCCTCTGGTGTCTTGTAATTTAGTGCTCGCGTCGGTGAACGGTTGGTGATGTATGCAGCAGTTCTGATAGCTTCTGCCCATATGTTTTTCTGTAAGTTGGCATTTATTAACATACATCTAGCTTTTTCAAGTATAGTTCTGTTCATACGCTCGGAGAGCCCATTTTGTTGTGGAGTATATGGAGTTGATGTTTAATTCCATGTAACTTTAGATATTCAGTAAAGTTCCTATTTGTGTACTCAGTTCCATTATCAGTTCGAAGTGTTTTGATTTTAGTTTCAAGTTTATTTTCAACTAGTGATTTATATTCTTTAAATTTTTTTAGACATTCTGACTTTGATTTTATAGTAAAGACACACACCCTTCTAGAAAAATCATCAGTGAATGTAAGAAAACACCTTGCATTACCGAGGGACTTCACCTCCATTGGTCCACACACATCTGAATGAACGATTTCTAGCAGTTGACTTGCTCGGGAACCTTCATTTGGGAATGGTGATCTTGCCTGTTTTCCTTTAATGCATGGGATGCAGGTCAGCTCACTGCTCTGAGGTATTTTCACTCCTTCGGTGTGATCTTTTAGCTTCTTCATATCATTGTAGTTCAAATGACCTAGTCGCTGATGCCAGAGATAAAAAACATCATTAGTATTTGTCGACAATGCTTGGACGGAGACAACATTCAGCTTGTACATATTATTAACAAGTGTTGCCATTGCTACTTCAACATTTTCTGGGTTATACAAATAACAACCTTGGCTATCAAACTTTACATTACATTTGTTTTTGACTATATTACTGACTGAGAGAAGATTCGTGGATAACTCTGGTACATAAAGAACATCTTTTACCTGTATTCTGTTTGTAGATCCATTTTTACATTTAACATAAAGATTCACCTTACCACAGGACTCAACTTGCAGCTCTTTGTTATTGGCTACACGGATGGTTTTGATTTGAGATGGAACTTCATCGTAAAGCCATTCCTTATTCATGGTCATATGCTTGGCCGCACCTGAGTCCACATACCATCCAGAATCATAGTAACATGAGGCTGAAAAAACGGCTACAAAAGAGTTGTCACTTTGTTTCTTGTTATTTTTCACTTTACAGTCTTTACTAATATGTCCATAGTTGTTACATGTAAAACATCTTGGCCCTTTGGTTTGTTTGTTTTGTTTGGAAGGTTGCTTCTTATACTTGCTTTTGTTTGCAAGAAATACATTTGGATCACTATTTTTGACTTCTTGTAACAGTTTTGTTTTAATTAAACCTGCTGTTAAACTGACACCGGAGCTTTCTATCGCCATAATCATGGGCTTGTATTGATCGGGGAGTCCAGCAAGTAATAACGTTCCAAGCCACTCGTCGTCGACCTTGAACCCGATGTTTCGAAGCTTGTGCGCTGTAGTCATAATTACGTATTCTTCAATACTTTGACAATTTTCAAGTGTTGTCGTGATGAGATCTCGTAGCAATCCAACTCGACGTGTTAAGCCCGAGTCGTCGAAAACTTTACAGAGGTTATCCCATACCTCCTTGGCACTTTTGGCCTCCTGAATATGGATGTAATTTATCGGATCCACCAGGAGTATAATTTTTGACTTTGCTTTCACGTCCTTTTTAAGATTGTGCTCATCGGTACCTGAAACACATTCCCATAATTCCTCGTGTTGTAAATATGTCTTGACTGCGAACTTCCAGCTTGCAAAATTATCTCTGCCAGTCAATTTTTCTATCAGGGTCATATTGTTGTTCGAACCCATGATTTTCTTCCGAAAACTGATGCACCGGTAATATGCAAAGTGAGGTTGTACTGAATTGCAATAAATCCTTTCTTATTTAATCTCTTAATATCTGGGCATACTGGGCCCATAACCTGTTGAATTAAAACGGAGATTTCAGAGATTTAAGTTGATTTTATTATTGCAATTTCACACAGTAAGATTAGGTAAGAGACACGTTGTTAGTTCTACAGATCTACAGGCACCATAGATACAAGATTCATAGTTTAGTTTTTTTTTTTTTTCATAGACAGAATGTTAAGTGCATAGAGACGTCAACCAACACAATAAGGCGCCAAATTTAAACTACTCAACACGATAACTACCTCGTGTGCTGGGATATCCTCAATCACCGATACAATAACGAAAAACTTATCTTCACATCGCACATGAACACGCTGTTCAATCTGCCAAGCATGCAGCACCAGTCAGTGGCCCAAATAAAGAAAATCCATGACGTCAGCATAGAATGCTTACATGCGATAAAGAATTTAGGAGTGAATATCGACACTTGGGATCCGATTCTTGTACATATATTATCGCAAAAATTAGACGCAGACACACATTCAGAGTACAATGATTCGCTGAAAAATTGCCGAAAGCTGCCAATACTGAAAGACCTGTTAGATTTCCTAGAAGCGAAGTTTACATCGTTGGAAGCATCGCGTCGCAAACAAGAAAACAATCAAAAACCAAATACATCATCGAGTCAACATCCAAATTCTTCGTACTCTAAAAAACAATACAGCAGTAATCAAGCAACTAGCAACAAGAAAATTACGAAATCATTCCATGCGTCAACATTTCGATGCCCTCTTTGCGATGACGAATATGGAATGTACAATTGTGCAAAGTTTTTAGAAATGCCAAATCACTTAAAACTTAGCACAGTAAATAAAATGAACCTTTGCGTAAATTGCCTGTTCAGCCATAACGGAAAGACATGTACGTCAGCTCACCGATGTCGCAAGTGCGCGGGTCAACATAACACATCGATACATGATGCGTGTATTAAGAACAAAACAGAAAAACAAACAAATTCTTCCCATGTATCAAAGGATGATGATACTTCAGAGATACTACTAGCAACCGCTGTAGTAAACATACAAGCTGCTGATGGGACCAAAATTAAGTTGCGAGGCCTCATCGATCAAGGGTCTCAGATATCTTTGATCACGAAACATGCCGCTCAACTTCTCGGTGTTAAGCGCGAGAGATGCAAAGGAGTCATCTTTGGGGTTGGACAGAAAGAAAACCACTGCAAAGGAATGACAACAATTACTTGCAGTTCTGTCTACAACGACTTCAAGTTCCAAACGTCTGTCTTCATTATGAACAACTTGATTAAGAACCTGCCAAATAAGACCTTTGCAAAACCATCTTGGTCCCACATGCAGAACATCCATCTTGTAGATCCCGACTTTCATAACAGCCGTCAGGTGGACTTACTATTTGGAGCTGACATTTATTCGCAAATCATGCTGGGAGGAATAATAAAAGGCGATGAGGTCACTCAACCTATCGCACAACAAACATACCTAGGTTGGCTTTTATGCGGCAATGTCAAAACTTTTCACTGCAATGTGGTCATCAACAATCTGGAAGACATCAAACAGTTTTGGGAAACCGAAGACATCACGGATCAATCCAACCTATCGGTAGAAAATGAAACATGCATTGAATACTATACCAACACTACGCAACGCTTGGAGAGTGGGAAATATGAAGTCAGATTGCCGATGAAGAATGAACTTCAGAGCAGACTGGGGTTGTCCAAGCCAATGGCTATAGCCCAATTCAAAACTTTAGAAAGAAAGTTACAAAAACAAACACATTTGGCAAATGCCTATAAAGACTTCATGGCTGAATACATTGATCTAGGTCATATGAAGCAATCAACCGTCAGTAACAAAATATTAGAGTGTTTCTTGCCTCACCACGGCGTGCAACGCGCTGAATCAACAACAACAAAGTACAGAGTGGTGTTCAACGCGTCAGCAAAAACATCTACAGGCTGCAGTTTGAACGACCTTATGTACAAAGGCCCCAATCTCCAACAAGACTTACAAACATTATTGATGAAATGGAGGCAATACAAATATGCGTTTACAGCGGACATTGAGAAGATGTTTCGTGCTATTTGGGTAGCCCCCGCAGACCAACAACTGCAACAAATTGTATGGCGGGAATCGCAGGAAAAACCTCTCCGCTCATATCAACTAACAACCGTAACATACGGTACTAAGGCCGCGCCGTTCCTAGCCATGATGACACTCAGGAGATTGGCGAAAGATGAACGTGAACAGTTCCCGGAGGCATCAAAAGTGCTGGAAGAATCATTCTACATGGATGACCTCGTTCATGGGACTCATACAATAGAAAATGGAAAGAAACTGATCGCTGATTTGAAACAATTATAAAAAAGGAGGTTTTAACCTTCGGAAATGGTCAGCTAACCATCAAGACCTTTTGGGAGACATCTCCGAACAGCACAACAACAATAAGATTGTCTTCAACTTCAGAACGGAAAACACACAAAAAACGTTAGGCTTGTGCTGGAATTCAAGAGAGGATAAATTCACCTTTCAATGCACAATTTCGAACGTCAACAAGAAACAGACCAAACGCAGCCTACTAGCCGAAATATCAAAACTATTTGACCCACTCGGCTGGCTGGCTCCCGTGTCAACAAAATTAAAATTATTGTTTAAAAAACTGTGGGATGGAAAAAAAGCTACACGGGTTCAGTGACGCGTCCTTGGATGCCTATGCCTGTGTCATCTACGCATGGGTCCAGTTATCAACAATACTTGTAGCCGCGAAGTCAAAGATTGTACCACACCGGAAAACAACAACATTACCTAGGCTGGAATTGAATGGAGCGCACCTACTTTCACAACTAATGCGCAAAGTCAAACAGTCATTGAATCAATATGAAGTACACGTCTACGGATGGACTGATTCCATGGTGGTCCTGGGTTGGTTACAAGGAGACCCATCCCGCTGGAAAACATATGTGGAAAACAGAGTACGAAGTATTACTGACGTCATACCACGATCGTCGTGGAACTACGTCAAAACAAACGAAAATCCCGCTGACGCCGCAAGCAGAGGCCAATACGCTAGTCAGCTAAAGGAAAATCAACTGTGGTGGCAAGGGCCTACATGCTACCATCGCTAAAAACAAATAACCTAGAAAAACATAACTTTAACACAGAACAAGAAGAAAAAACCTTCCGGAAACAAGCCAATGTTGCCCAACATAACATAGAAAATCCGAACATTGTGGAAAAATTATTGCATTTAAATCACAGCTCTACCGAACATATTATTCGCATTGCCGCATGGATACTCAGAGCATTGAACCCGAAACGGCGACAACTGCCGAGATATCTGACGTTGCACGAATTGGACAACGCAACAAAGGTGCTCGTAAAACAAACACAACAAAAATTATTTGACACAGATATTTGCTGTTTACAAAAACATAACACGGTGCAGTCTAACAGTAAAATAAAAGCGCTCACTCCGTTCATTGACCATCAAGACATCCTACGAGTTGGTGGAAGATTAAAAAACGCCTTACTAAACGAAGACATGAAACATCTGATGATCATACCACACGACAGTCGATTAACACATCTTCTCATCGACCAAGCTCATCGAATGACGTTTCACGGCGGACCGAGACTGATTCTATCACACTTACGTCAGAAATATTGGATCGTCGGCGGCAACCGAACAACGAAGATGCAAATCAGAAAATGTGTGACGTGCCGCAAAAACAGCCCAAAAGTAGAACACCAGCTGATGGGTAACCTACCGAGCGCACGAGCAAATCAAGCGCCGCCCTTTTACCATACAGGGGTGGATTACACTGGATTTGTGGACGTCAAAATGAACAAAGGCAGAGGAGCGAAAACAACAAAGGGCTACATTGCAGTCTTCATATGTATGGTGACTAAAGCTGTGCATATCGAACTGGTATCAGATCTCACCAGTTCAGCATTTTTGGCAGCCCTAAACAGGATGGCAGCAAGAAGAGGCGTCCCTCGTCACTTATACAGTGACAATGGAACAAACTTCGTCGGCGCAAACCGTCAACTCATGGAACAATACGAAGAAATCGAACATACATACAAAGGCGACCAATTACAAAGGGAAATCGCGGAGATGAGGATTGAGTGGCATTTTAATGCCCCCGCATGGCCATCAGGGGGCGGGCTGTGGGAAAGAGCAGTCAGAAGCCTAAAACACCACTTAAAGAGAGTGGTAGGTGAACAAAAACTAACATTTGAGGAGTTTACCACAATCCTAATAAAACTGGAGGCCTGCTTGAATTCCAGACCTCTGTGTCCACTAAGTGAAAACATAGACGATATAGACTGTCTGACGCCAGCACACTTTTTATCGGGTAGGCCGGGCCTGACAGTTATCGAAACAAGTGAAGATGCAAGAACAAGATGGGAACTAACAAGAAAGCGCTTCGTAGAAATCTGGAAGAGATGGAAGAACTAATACTTGTGCCAGCTATCAGCCAGATCAAAGTGGCAGGAACCACGGAAAAACCTGAAGATAGGCGACCTGGTGGTTATTCATGATGACCATATACCAGCCGGAAAATGGCTCATGGGGAGAATAACTGAGCTTCACCCTGGGAACGATGGATATGTTCGGGTCGTAAGCCTAAAAACAAGAAATGGGCAAATGAAAAGACCTATTACGAAACTATCCGTCTTACCTGTCAAAGATGACGAAACTGCCGAACAGCAAAATTCTTCAAAACCAAACGATAATGAGTCATACCTACGAACAAACAACGAGTCGCAAAGTGCACGACGAGGCAAAACAACAAACAGAAAAATAAACTTCATTGGACTGGTCATGGCACTGCTGTATTTGCTAAATCCTGTCGCGGCCGCTAACACAACAAACATTGCCGAGCTTCAACAAGGTCTATACTTTGATAAAGTGACCAATATGCAACTAATACGCGGCGAGTGGAAGATTATCGTGTACTACGACGTCAAGCCTTACTGGCAAGGTATAGCAGTATCCAGTAAATTTACCAATCATCTGGAAAACATCTGCGAGAAAATTAAACAGAAAACACAATGCAACGTAATTTTAACGCAACTACAACACTCGACCGACGAAATAGGACACTACAACCATATGTTGCTGAATCCGCAAGGCCGAGTGAATACGAGAAACAAACGTGGGCTTATTAACGGTGTCGGTTCCATCGCGCGCTCCCTGTTCGGAGTATTAGATGACGAATTCGCAAAACAATATCAAGCAGACATTGACCTAGTCAAGGCGAACGAAAAACACCTTACACTGTTGTTAAGAAATCAGACATCCGTGATCGAAGCAGAATATAACTTACTGAAGAGGTCGGAAGACGCAGTTGAAAAACAGTACAAAATGTTTAATCAACATTTGCTAAACCTTGAGAAGTTTACGAACAATCTCCAGAAGGAACTGGATTCTCAAGAACTGTCCATCGAATTTGTGATGTCCGCTATTACGGCAAACAGCCTGATTGAGCATTTAAGAAACGTCCAGGAGACCCTAATACATACTGTCACAAACATCTACAACGGCAAGATGAATTTACATCTCATCGCACCGGAACAGCTTCGGCAAGAATTGAACATAATCTCGGGTCAATTGTCCAAAGATTTAGACCTACCCATCACCAACATTCAAACAGAGTTATTTCGCCTGTATCATCTTCTACAAGTAAAGGCGAAAATAACTGAACAATACCTTATAATCGAGGTAAAAGTACCCCTAATCAGCAGAGATAACTTCGAGATCTACCGAATAATACCAATACCTAAAAACAATGACTTGGATATGGTCACCCTAATACCTATTGCTGAAATTTTAGCAATAAACATTCAAAAGGATTCGTACATCCCAATGACGGAATCCGAAATACATCAATGCGTGCAAAATGACGCGACAACTCTATTGTGTTCACTACAAAAACCCATATACCGCATGAAGTCTGACGAGAGCCTCTGCATGAAGAACAAGGAGTCTCTTAACTGCGAAACCACACATGAAACCTGCAGAGACAAGTGGTTGGAATTAAACAATGTAAACAATTACTTATATTTTTGCTGTCAACAATGCAAATTTCGTATTATTTGTGGGCATCAAGTTTCAACGCAGCTACTACACAAGGCCGGCGTCATAACACTCAATGACGATTGTATAATTAGTAGTGAAACTTTTGCTGTTTATCCTCAAAGACAACAAATGAACAAAATCCAAGCCCAAGTCGACGCAGGTCCTGCAGAAATTCCTTCAATCAACAACATCATAAACTTACCTGTACCGGTTTTAAAACATCTTCATGAGAATGAGACGGCATCCGAGCAGAGAGCATTACTGCAAGAGCTCGGCAAACAAATAGAGCAACTGAAAGCCGCAGCATCAGAAGACATCCTGTCAGATCGTGCAACAAACCACGATGTCCACCAATACGTTGTCATCTACCTATTAGCGGCCGCAGCAGCATTTGCGGGCGTAATATACGCTTATAACCGCCTACGCAAGCATTGGGCGAGTCGACGGAAACCAGAACCTCCATCTGTTCCCAACCCGATGCCCCGAAGAAGGTCGACAGCGAGCATCGTGGACAACGCCTTATTTGAGGTCATCGACGATAGAAGCGCAGCGCAGTTATCGAAGGCACGCGCACTCAATAAAGCAACGTCGCCAATTGCGCGTTGTGATTTACCATAATAACTTATGACTTTGTCTGTATTAAATTTTACATTTTAAATTTTTACTTTTACATTTTAACGTTTACATTTTAACTTTTACATTTTAACTTTTACATTATAACTCTTACATTTTAACTTTTACTTTAACTTTATTTTGAAACAATTTCCGATGTAACATACATTTAAGTTATCTTTGTGAGTGGGCAATATGTACGAGCTACGCTGTACATGCCACTAACTTGGCCTACATTTCTGTATAGTGAAACGTTGCATATTGTTTAAACGAACATTAATTGTATATACTTTACAACATGTTATTTTCAGTAGCAATTAAACCTTTATACCAATCGGTTGTCTACTCAATCAACATAACATCCCACTAACAACATCAACACAACATTTTCACTGTTGGGAATTACGCCCCAACACCTACTAAAACCAAATACATGCTGTTTGGAACCAAGAACCAAATCAGCTCATTGCCGACATCACTTAACGTTACCCTGCTGGGTGAGTCGGTCAGTCGAGTCAGTGAGGCACGTAATCTGGGTCTGAACATGGACGTTGGGTTGAGATACGAAGCGCACGTGGCAGAGTGCGCACTTGTTTCTACCGGCTTAAGGTCCTTTATAAAATAAGGCCTTATCTATCAGAGCTGCGTATCCAGCTGGTTGAATCACTCGTGCTATCCAACCTCAACTACGTAGATACAGTTATTGGCCCTCGGATATTGGCAAGAACTGAGCGACTTATCCAGAGGGTGCAAAATGCCTGCGCTCGATTCTGCTTCTCAATCCCACCAAGAAGTCACGTAACGCCATTCTTAAATAAGCACTCTATCCTTAAGATGAAGTCGCGGCGTAAATTACACTTGGCATGCCTACTTTTTGGAGTTATAAAGTACAAGCAGCCGACCTACCTGTACAATAAACTTAGCTGGATCGCTAGCAGAAGAGAATGCGCAAGTAGGCAGTGCTCCCAGCAACTCTCCACTCAATTGCATAAGACAGCTGCTTTCAGGGGAAGTTTTAGATACGCCGCATCCAAATGCTGGAACAATATTCCCCCGCCGATAAGGAAACTCACATGTCTAGGTACCTTCAGAGTTCGGCTGCGACAGTTTCTTATCGAATCGCAGAAAATACTGGGTATGACTGTTTCGAACACGTCCATTATATAACTGGCTGTTGTATTCTTTCCGAGTCAATCTGTCTATCTATAGCGTAAAACCTGGCCACAAACCTGTAAACAGGGGGGTACTTCGTAATTGAATGTGGACCTTTTGTTGGCCAATAATTATAATAGGTCTTTACCTATGAAATTGCCGTATTGCAGTACAGACTTTTTCAAACAAAAAAAAGTTTTGAGTGGCTATGAGTTCTAAATTCAAATTAATTTTGTTTTAAAAATATGACATTCTATTTACAAAATCAGTCTTTTGTTTATTGATTAGCGTTGTATTTTCATTACATTTCAACATTTTTCCTCATAATGGATACTTTGAAATTTCGTGTATATATGGAATATGAGTTCCGTCGTGGCACCAACGCGGCACAAACGAGTCGTAACATCAACGACGTTTTCGGAGAGAACTGTACAAACGAACGCACAACCCGTTATTGGTTTGCTCCGTTTGGTTCCGTTCTGGGAATTTTGACTTGAAAAATGAACCTCGTGGTCGTCCGGAAACTTTGGTCAACAATGATGAATTAAAGGTGATTGTTGAAGCTGATGAAACTCAATCTACAGCTGAGCTGGCAGCAGCTTTTGATGTTAGCATTAAAACAATATTGGTCCATTTGCGACAGATTGGCAAGATAAAAAAGCTTGATAGATGGGTGCCCCACGAACTTAACGATCGCCAGCGCAACGTACGCGTCGAGACTTGCCTTGCGCTGCTTAACAGGCACAGAAATGAAGGAATTTTGAACCGAATTGTTACGTGCGACGAAAAATGGATTCTTTTTGACAATCGAAAGCGCTCAGCAAGTTGGTTAGATCCTGGTTCGGTACCAAAGCAATGTGCAAAACGAAAAATGACCCCTAGAAAGGTGATGGTCACAGTTTGGTGGTCTAGTGCTGGTGTGATTCATCATAGCTTTTTACAAAACGGCGAGAGCATTACTGCAGATGTGTACATTGAAGAACTGACCACAATGATGGCGAAACTCGCACGTCTGCAACCAGCTTTGGTCAATCGGTCGTCTCCACTGCTACTTCACGACAACGCGCGGCCCCATACTGCACAACAGACCGTCTCTAAGCTGCATGAGTTGGGTTTGGAAGCTCTCCCTCATCCGCCATACTCACCAGATCTTGCGCCTTCCGACTATTACTTTTTCCAAAATTTGGACAACTTTTTAGCGGGAAAAAAATTCAATTCCCGAGAGGCAGTACAAAACGCCTTTGAAGAGTTTGTTGTCTCCCGTCCAGCTGATTTTTTCAAAAAGGGCATCCATAAACTGCCACAGCGTTGGCAAAGATGCATTGATTGCAGGGGTGATTACTTTGAATAAAAGAAATAAATAAGTTCGAAAAAAAAAATACTTTAACTTTTTTCAAACAAAACGGCAATTTCATAGGTAAAGACCTAATATTATAGTACCTACACATATTATTTACCTATATTTATCTATTGTAAACATTATTTAATCTAACCAAATCGTTTATTTTATTCGCACCTATGTTACTGTAAAATACCTTATATTATTAGCTAGTATAAGATTTTTCATTTATCCTACACTACACATTTATAACCTAATTAATGCTCAAGTACTCAAACACAGAACAATGAACAAAATCGTTTCCAACACAGTAAAAATACTTGCTTTAGAAATTTAAGTAAATAAATTTAAGTTCAGGGTATACTCACATAATTTCACTCCGCGCATAAATAACACTTTGTCACAACCCCAATTTCATCTCGTCTGCTCGACGTCCGTATGTCACTGCAGGGAACCAGCAGAATATCAGCGTCAGGTACATGCCTGACACATGCTGAGCTGGACTCCCATTTGGTGCAACCTTGAGACGCACACCGCAGCGTATATACTGTTTATTTTTATTTGAAATATGTCATGGTGTTGCTATAACTGATTCGTAAATATGTTTTTTTTCTTTTTGTAAATTGGCACCATGTTTTTATATATTCATTAATGTAATCTTTATCATTTAATTGTGCTTCTGTGTGTGTCTTTTGTGTGCACTAAATAAATGATTTATCTATCTATCTACATAGGTGGCAGTTACTAAACAAAATGAAACAAGGGTTTTGGACCAGATGGTCGTCAGAATACCTACAACAACTTCAAGATCGTAGTAAATGGCTAAACAAAACAAACAATTTATCCATAGGGGATGTTGTCTTAATCAAAGAAGACAACCTTCCTCCTGCGAAATGGGCACTTGGCAGAATACAGGAAGTTCACCCGGGGAGAGACAATCTAGTCAGAGTTGTGACTATGAAAACACAAACAGGGTCACTAACAAGACCAATAAGAAAATTAGTTAAACTCCCAATACTAGAACCTCAAACAGAAACACTTGACACCACCTCCTCCAATGACAAAATCTGCACTGCAAAACAAAAGCCAACAATAAATAACACTAACAAGAAACAACGATTTAAATCAAGAAATATTAGTTCCAGCCTGCTATCGATACTCATAACAATACTAACATTATTCAAACTCAAACTCAAAGCATTTATTTCAATTAAACCATTACAGGCATTTTCGAAAGTCAAAGCACAAAAAAAAAAGAACGCGTAGCTACAGTCCCAGTCACAAGACATAATAACTTGTGAAAGTACTGTAGTTGCTCATTCCAAAGCGTAGATCTCTATGGAGAAGAGTGGGCAAGAAACTCCATGGACACTCTTTTAAATCAAAATATGTTACAAAATCTTGGTTACATCATTCGTGTTGAGAATTACTAGTATGTGAGAACGATGTAGAAATACGGGCAAGTTAAGAGCGTCCAGAGTAAAAGACGAAATCAATAATTCGAAAATACAGTTAAAAATAAAATATATTAAAATAAACCGTGGCAGCTAAGAGATGACCAGTCACAACTGACAGCGCCCGTTCACGAACATGACGCATGTATCAGCCATCATTCAACTCAACCATATTGAAGGGAACTAAATGACCCGACACACCTGCCGCCATCAGCGTGACATTTAAGTGAGCATGACATTTACTCAACCGCCAGGGTAAATTCGCGTCATTGTAAGATGTAGGTACTCAGTAAATGGTGGCTTTACAGTACATAGTTTTCACACATGTGCTATGCAATTATATAATACTAAGAGATTGAATCTATACAAAGCAAAGATATTTATACAATCTACAAGCCCCTATGGTTGTGGAGCAAGATCAGCATTGAGCCAAGCATTTTTATCATCAACGTAAACCCCCAACTTATAATACGCTTGCCTACATAGTGTGCGCTTTATGCAAGATTTAAATTTCGTTTCATTCAGTTGTAGAATGGGGGGAGGTATTTTATTGTAACATTTTAAACAGTACCCCATGAAAGATGAGTCTACTTTAGCTAACCTGAAACCTGGCTGAACCAGTTGGTCCCTGTTTCTAGTATTATAGTGGTGCCGGTCACTTCTTTTACTAAATAAATGCAGATTTTTCCTAACGTACATGATATTTTCATAGATGTATTGACAAGGTACCGTCATGATGTTAATTTCCTTAAACATTTCTCTTAGACAATCGCGCCTACGTAGATTATATATGGCTCTGATAGCTCTTTTCTGCAGAATAAATATAGACTCGATGTCTGCAGCCCGTCCCCATAGTAAAATACAGTATGACATAATGCTATGAAAATAACTAAAATACACTAGCCTCGCGGTATCTACATCAGTAAATTGACGGATTTTCTTGACAGCATATGCTGCTGAACTCAGCCGTCCTGCAAGAGACGTTAAATGAAAACCCCATTGTAGCCTTGAGTCTAGCGTGATCCCCAAGAAAACAGTTTCATCGACAAATTCAAGTTTCTCTTGATTTAATACTATGTCACAATCACTACATTTGACATTTGGTACAGTAAATCTTATGCACTTAGTTTTTTTTCCCATTTAATACTAAATAATTAGCGGTAAACCAGTGTTATGGACCTATGCTTTAGAGCGTTATTTACGTCGTTGAGGTTTGTGGCACGTCTGTTTATTCTAAATATTAAAGAAGTGTCGTCAGCAAACAACACCATTTGTGGTTGGTTTTTAAACAAATGGGGTAGGTCATTAATATATACTAAAAAGAGGAAAGGACCCAATATTGAACCTTGTGGTACTGTAGTGTATGTAGATATCATTATATCGCACTACAAACCGATTACAGTACTGTGACGTTGCCTCGGGCGCGCACGTCGCTCGTTTATAATACCGGTCCGAGTAGTGGGGCGGGCAGTCGTTGTCGAACTGTCGGCCTGTGCGGTGGCGTGTTGGCGAGTCAACTATTAGTGTAGATAAATGTGCATATTTTACATTGGCGACGAGGAGAAAACCGTAAGTTTTATATTTTTATAAAAAAAAAAAAAAAAAAAAAAGTAGCTCCTACAGGTAGATAATTAATTGTATTTCGGAAAGAAATATTCAAAATATTAATACATTAGTATCTTTCATTGGACTTATAACTGTAAATAAATAATTTTGTGAAGACTGAAACAAAAAGTGGTTCGTTAATGTATTGTTTTGCAACATAACATCACGCTTGTGTTCCCCAAGGGGGTAGCCAGAGATGTGTGATGCAACCACGTTTCACCAACTACGTTGAGCATGCCTGTTACCATTAACCGGACGCCAGGGAGGTTCCTGATGGAGAAACTCAGTGACACTACCTGACCTGGGAGTCGAAACTGGGCCCTGTTTAGTTATTTGATTTGTGCTACATGATTAGTAAATCAAATAGCAGTAGAATATATCTACTGGTCATTAAATTGACAAGTCATCAGAGAATGACGGTAATAGCAGTATAATATACCTACTAGTCATTAAATTGACAAGTCATCAGAGAATGACTAACAGCAGGAGAATATACCAGGCCCCTCAGAAAGTATTGCGAAAAAAAGTTTTTATATATGGGAGACTGGCCAGTTATTATGTTTTTCGAAAATATGATTATTTATAAGTAAAAATAAGTAAGTTCCAATTTCAAAATTTCCCTCCACATTTTTTGCGAGTTAATTCAAAGTATTGTGTCTCACTGAAATATGGATCTGCGCCGGGAACATTTTAGAGCTATGATTTTATACGATTTCAAGTGTCGCCTGAAACCGGATGAATCGTACGATAGACTTCAAATGGCATTCATGGATGAAGGCCCTTCCAAGGCAACCGTGTATCGTTGGTATAACGAATTCAAGCGCGGTCGACCAACTTTGGGGGATGACGAAAGAAGCGGTCGCCCTTTGACGGCTGTTACCGAAGAAAACGTGCTAGCAGTGAAAAATTTAATCCAAGACAATAGGCGAATTACATATCAGGAGATTCAACACATATTGAAGATTGGATCGGGAAGCGTTCACGAGATTCTACACAGCCATCTTCGCGTGAGGAGGATAGTATCACGCTGGGTGCCGCACAACCTCACCGATGCTCAGAAGCAGGCCCGGGTGGAATGGTGCCGTGATATGCTTAACAAATTTGAAGCAGGCTCGTCTCGGCGTGTTTACGACATCGTTACAGGTGATGAGTCCTGGATTTATCAATACGACCCAGAAACCAAGCGCCAGTCGACTGTTTGGGTGTTTCAAAATGAGCCAACGCCTACCAAAGTGAAGCGATCTAGAAGCGGGGGTAAGATTTTGATCGCTAGCTTTTTTAATTTGACTGGCCACTTGGTATCAATTCCCTTACGGGATCAAAGAAGCATTAATGCCGAATGGTATACTTCCAAATGTTTGCCAGAAGTTTTCTCTGTTATAAGCAACAAGCGACCAAACACAGGGCTCCGCGGGCTACTGCTCCACCACGACAATGCACCTGCGCACACCGCACTCAAAACGAGGGACTTCCTGGACAGCACGCCAGTCAAACTCCTGGGTCACCCTCCTTACAGCCCTGATCTAGCACCGTGTGACTTCTTTTTATTCCCAAAAATAAAAAATCAGCTCAAAGGGATACAATTTTCGTCGCCGGAAGATGAGCTGGCTGGGTTCGAGCAGGCTGTAAACGAGGTGTCTGCGGCGGACTGGAAAAAGTGTTTTGAAAACTGGTTTAGGCGCATGAATCTTTGTATAGAGGCTGGTGGAAAGTACTTTGAAAAGATTTAATAAAAATATATGTACGTATAGAACAATTTTTTTTAGTTTCGCAAAACTTTCTGAGTGTCCCACGTACCTACTGGTCATTAAATTGACAAGTCATCAGAGAATGACTAACAGCTGGAGTATATACCTACTGGTCATTAAATTGACAAGTCATCAGGGAATGTCTAACAGCAGGAGGATATACCTACTGGTCATTAAATTGAGAAGTCATCAGAGAATGACTAACAGCAGGAGAATATACCTACTGGTCATTAAATTGACAAACCATCAAAGAAAATTTGGTCAGCAGTAGTGGTACTTTGGATGTACATACTGGTCATTAAATTGACAAATATTATAACTGGGCAGATTAGTGCAAACCCTTTATATAATGGTTCCAGGTAATTTATTAATAACATGAGTTCTCAACTCACGTTAGAGAAATTTGATTGTGAGGGTGAACCTTCAACAGTAGGAACGAGATGGGAACGCTGGAAGCGGGCACTATTGATCTACCTGGAAGCTGCTGGAATTGAGAGTAGTGCGAAGAAACGTGCTTCGCTGCTACATTTTGGTGGACTAGAATTGCAGGAAATATTCTATAATATACCAGATGCAAATGTATCACCAGCAGATGAAGTGGATGTCTTCGGAGTGGCTATAACAAAACTCGACGCATACTTTCTCCCTAAACAAAGTAAGATCTATGAACGGCACCTTTTTCGATTGATAAAACAAGAGGCAAATGAAAATTTTGAAAAATTCATAATACGGCTTTGACAATAAGCTGACAAATGTCAGTTTAAGGACAAAGACGATCATATAATCGATCAAAATACAGAAAAGTGTTCTTCTAAAGAGCTTAGAAAGAGAATTATACAAACAGGAGACGCAATAACACTAACAAATACAATTGTCGAAGCAAATACTCTTGAAGCTGTAAGTCGACAAATAGAAGAATTCTGAGAAAGCAGCAAATCAACTGAAAACATAAACAGAGTGAATAACACGAAAACAAGATAAGAAGTGAAAAAGAACCACAAGATGTGGAAGATATGGCAGCTCAGGATACGCGTCTCAAGACAGCAAATGCCCAGCAAAAGAAAAAGATTGCCACAAATGTGGGCCTAAGGTACATTTTAGACAATTCTGCAGGACAATGACACGAGACAGAACGAATAAAAGGAAATATAAGGGAAACAACAACAAACAAAAAAAAAAAAAAAAAAAAAATGAAAAGAGATAACAAAAGAAACGACACAAACCAGATAGATCAAACAGAGCCCGAAGACATACAATATGTGCTCAAAATCGATGATGACAGTGTATTAGATTGCCATATTGGCGGAATGAAGGTTAAAATGTTAGTAGACTCTGGGTGTAAAGGCAACTTGATCACAAACAAAACCTGGGACAATGAAACAAAATAAGGTAACGTAACCAAACAGTTGCAATAAGACTTTTTATGGTTATGGAAGTAAGAACCCCCTTGACCTAAAAGGATTATTTGACGCAAATATAAAAATCGCTGGTAGATCAGAAAATGCAACTTTTTACGTCATCGCTGATGGAACCAGAGATCTGCTTGGGAAAGAAACTGCCATGGCTATGGTTTTCTTAAAATTGGATTAGAAATCGACCAAATGGAAACTAAGACAGAGTTTCCCAAATTCAAGGATGTTTTAGTGGAGGTACCAATCGATGAGAAAGTACAACTAGTTTCTCAACCATTAAGAAGAATCCCCATACCACTGGAAGAAAAAGTTAAAATAAAATAAAAGAACTGTTGGAGAAAGACATTATTGAGGAAGTTCAAGGATCCTCAAGATGGGTATCACCAATAGTGCCGGTTTTGAAAAATGCTGGAGATGTTCGCATTTGCGTAGATATGAGGCGGGCCAATAAAGCAATTCTACGGGAAATCACCCATTGCCCAACATGGACAAGCTTCTACCAAAAATTTAAAGTGCGAAGTACTTTTCAAAACTGGGCATAAAAGATGCTTTTCACCAGATTGAATTACATCCCGACTCTCGACACATTACAACCTTTATTACAAGTAAAGGCCTGTTCAGATACAAAAGACTAATGTTTGGAATATCCTGTGCCCCAGAAATTTTTCAAAAAACCCTAGAACGAATGTTATTGTGAGGGATGTAATGGCACTATTAATTTTATAGATGACATTTTGGTATATGGAAAAGATTTGAAGAACATGATCGCAGATAAGAATCAATAAGTAAAACTCTAGAAAAAAATAATGTGGTACTGAGAAAGGGCAAGTGCATTTTCAGGGAAGAAAAGGTTCAATTTTTAGGACACGAATTATCACACTAGTGGTGTAAAACCATAAGATAAGTACGTGACAACTAGTCAAGAATTTCGTCCACCTATGAATATAGGTGAGCTTCAGAGCTTCTTGGGATTAATCAACTATGTTGGAAAATGGATCCCTAATTTGGCCACAACTACAAAACCATTAAAAGAACTGCATAAGAAGAAACAGACCAAAACCACAGAATTAAAAAGTCTTTGGGGCAGTAAACAGGAATTTGCATTTAACGAATTAAAATTGGCCTTGTCTAATATTCCTACTCTAGGATACTATGACGTCAAAGAACGGACTATAGTAATAGCAGATGCTAGTCCGTTAGGACTAGGAACAGTATTAGTTCAAATTAATGATCATGAACCTCGCATTATTGATGGTCACCGGACACAAACAGACTGTGAAAGGCGATATTGCCAGACAGAAAAAGATGCCTTAGCTCTGGTCTGGGCTGTGGAACATTTTTATGTTTGGAAAAGAGTTTGAATAGGTGACCGACCATAAACCACTAGAGGTTATATTCGGTCCTAAATCAAAACCATGTGCAAGGATAGAAAGGTGGATACTACGCCTTCAAGCATATGCATTTAAAGTAATATACAAGCCTGGCAAAGAAAATATAGCAGATAGTTTATCAAGATTGTGTAAATTAAATAAAACGTCACAGGACAAGTCTGAAAACTATATACACCAAGTTGTTGAAGGAAGCAGGCCAATAGCAGTTTCACTGGAAGAAATTATGGAGGCATCAAAGCAAGACAAGGAAATATTAAAATTAAGTGAAGGCCTTTATAACAACAAATGGGATGAAGAGGTAAAAAATTACAAAATCTTCCAAAACGAATTATGCTTTTACGACGGAGTTTTATTGAGAGGCACTAGAATTGTTATTCCAAAAACATTGCACAGTCAGGTTCTGACAGCTGCTCACGAAGAACACCCAGGAATAGTCCTAATGAAGGCGAGACTAAGAACCACAGTATGGTGGCCTAGACATGACAAGGAAACTGAGAATTTGGTCAAATGCTGCAAAGGCTGTACATTAGTATCGGCTCCAAAACCTCCAAACCCATTGAAACGACGGGCATTACCATGTGAACCTTGGGTAGATACTTGTATTGATTTGTTGGGCCCTTTACCACGCAGCGATAACATATTAGTAATCGTTGATTATTTCAGTCGATACAAGGAGGTAAAGATTTGTCGTAATATTACCAGTGGCGACATAATAAAATCTCTAAAAGAGATTTTTTGCAGACTTGGTATCCCAATGACGATAACAGCTGATATTGGCAGACAGTTCTGCAGCGAGAACTTCAAAAAATTCTGTACTGAAAGGAATATAGTTTTGCATAATACGATACCATAGTGGCCTCAACAGAACGGAGAAGTGGAACGTCAGAACCGAGACGAAAGCGAAAAAAAATAGTCAAGTTGAGCGAAAAAACTGGCAAGAAGCTTTGTTAGAGTATTTGGCTATGTATAACAGTACCCCACATAGTGTTACAGGTAAAACTCCTACAGAATTATTTTTCAAACGGCAATACCGTGACAATATACCTATGGCAGGAGACATCACACATACACATAAACCAGAAGATTCAGATGTTAGAGACAGAGACCAAGAAAATAAAGAAACTGGGAAAGAATATACAGATAAGAAAAGAAGAGCTCGTGAATGTCAACTAGTGCCTGGGGATAAAGTTTACGTTAAGAATATGGCCAAAGATAAACTTAGCCTAAATTCTGACCCAACTTCCCATACTGTAGAAAAGAGTAAAGGTGGAGATATAAGTGTTCGAAACGATATAACTGGGAAGGTATCACGAAGAAATGTAGTTCATTTAAAGAAAGTTGAAGGCCAATGGGAAGTTATAAGTGACCAAAATAAAGAAAGTAACATAGGAGAAGATATAAATGAATCAGAAAATGAAATAGAAGAAGAGGAAGGGTAAAAGGAAACTTTAAATTAAATCATAGTATAATGATTTACTAAATATTATTGTGCTGTGATTTTGTTATGCCAGAGATGCTCAATGTCTTATAGTTTTGGTTACATAAAACTAGTTAAAACAAGGAAGGGATGTAGTGTATGTAGATATCATTATATCGCACTACAAACCGATTACAGTACTGTGACGTTGCCTCGGGCGCGCACGTCGCTCGTTTATAATACCGGTCCGAGTAGTGGGGCGGGCAGTCGTTGTCGAACTGTCGGCCTGTGCGGTGGCGTGTTGGCGAGTCAACTATTAGTGTAGATAAATGTGCATATTTTACAGGTACACCCATTTTTACTTTTAAACCCATGGAATTTACACCATTTACTTGTACTTGCTGCTGTCTATCATTCAAAAACTGAGCGCAAGTTTACCTAAACCGTAATGCTCAAGTTTCAAGAGCAGGGTTTCGTGATTTACGCAATCAAATGCCTTCGAGAGGTCACAGAAGATTCCTATGGCGTCTTGTGCCTCTTCCCACGCAGTATGTATATCTAAATCTAAACTAATATTATAAAGAGGAAAGATTTGATTGTTTGTTTGTATGTTTGTTTGTTTGCATTGAATAGGCTCCGAAACTACGGGTCCGATTTGAAAAATTCTTTCAGTGTTAGATAGCCCATTTATCGAGGAAGGCTATAGGCTATATATCATCACGCTACGACCAATAGGAGTGGAGCAGCAATGAAAATTGTTGCGAAAACGTGGAAAATGTGACGCATACGAAGTTGCGCCGGACAGCTACTTTTAAATAACCAGTGGTAATGATGAATTTGGAAATCTAAAGTCGAAGTTTCGCGCCAATCGTGCGTGTTTACATTTTTATTTTTCACATATAACACACACACACGCGTGTAGATTCGGTAACAAATATGACAAATATCATTCCAAATATTATAAATTGCATGAAAATGTCCAAATCTATAGCGTTATTTACTAATGGCACCAATAACACATAATATTCATTACCACCGCTCAACTTGTATTTTGAAATAGAAGACCATTTTTTTTTTAAATTATTGTGATGTGTGAAAGCGATTATTCCAATCGATAATTTTTTTCTAATCTTCGATCAACTCGAGTAATTAAATTGAGAAATTTAAGAAATCGATTGCCCCGGACAGCTAGTGTTTTAATAAAGTGACACCGGCGTGCACAAAGCAAAGCAGTGACGCCATACATATCACACCGTTTGAACCAATTAGAGCAGTGTACTTTGACAAAATCGGCAATTTGCAAAGCGTACATGATGACTGGAAGATTGTTACCTAGTATAATATGACATCTTACTGGCAAGGCATGGAAAACATACATAGAGTGGTGAAATATCTGGGAGAAAGGTGTGAGCAATTTGCATACCAAACGATGTGCAAAACCATTATGACTAAATTCGAACAGGAACTTAACGAACTTGATCACAACAACTAAATGTTGGAAACACATCATGGGCAGACCAGAGGGCGCGTTTCCCGAGGTCTTGTCGATGGAATAGGTTACCTTGCAAACAGCCTATTCAGCGTGCTAGATGAAAGGTTCGCAATACAATATAAAAAAGTCATCGAAACATTGCAAAGTAATAGAGACCATCTATTAAACCTGATTAAAGGTCATCAATCATAGAGGCACATAATAACATCTTAAAGAGAAATGAACACTCAGTTCAATCTCTTAGATCAACATCTTAACGCTACAGAGAACTATTTACAGAAATTGGGTAAGGATGTTGAACAAGAGGAAGAATTGAACTACTTTAACATCATGGCTCTGACTAGTTCAACAATTCTGTCTAAACTGCGCCGCATCCAACATATGCTTTTAGACACAGCTATCAACAGTCATCATGGTCATGTAGATACCAGACTATTACCGCAGAACCAACTCTTTCAGGAGCTCAACATTATCTTTGGACAACTGCCACAACAATTATCGATATCCGTTGACAATATTCAAAACCAATTAGCTGACATATACAAGCTACTAGAGGTAAAATCAAGATTATTTGATAAATACTTTATCATCGAAATTACATTACCATTAACAGGCGATACTCCTTTCACGATATATAAAACAGTCCCTATTCCGATGATAAAAAATAACAAACATTCACTTACAATGAAAACAAATTCAGAATATGTTGCAGTCAATATAAGAAAAGAAACATATATGCAGCTCACAGACAGTGACCTGGAACATTGTATTAAACTAGAACCAAGTACATTTGTATGTTCATTAAACAAACGAACACGTAACATGAGAAATTATCAAATTCCATGCGAAATCGGTGCAATAACAAACATTACATTATCAAAATGTATCTACACATCCGAATCCTGCAACAACAAATGGACACCATTACAAAAACTTAACACCTGGCTCTATGTCTGCTGCACGGATTGCCAGCTGCAAATCATCTGTGAAGGTCGTATGACTACTAAGGCAATACATTCAACAGGAATTTTAGAAGCCAAAGAAGGATGTATTATTAGAAACAACGAAGAAACATATTATACACAAGTTTACACACAAAATCAAAACATGGTTTCCTATAGAATCTAATAGGAAGTATCTAATGTCAGATACTTTTCGAATACTCCAGTTTACAGAAAATGAAATATTAAAACAAATTATGACGCTTAAGGCAGAAAAAAACCCAGGACCGGATGGAATAACCAACGAATGTATCAAGGTTGCGAAGACTCTACTACTGATGCCAATCACTATCCTATGGAATAAAATACTTGACGAAGAAACTGTACCACATCAATGGATGACATCGGAAATTTTACTACTGTATAAAAAAGGCGACCCAGCTGATATAGGCAACTACCGTCCTATAAGCCTAATGCCTTGTTTTTATAAACTTTTTGCCTCCTGTCTACTTGAAAGGATAGCCCCAGCCATCGATGCTCACCAACCGATCGAACAAGCTGGTTTCAGAAACGGTTTCAGCACAATGGACCATATCCAAGTGGTTGACCAGGTGATAGAAAAATATTCAGAATTTAATAAGCCCCTGTATTTAGCTTTCATCGACTACAAAAAAGCTTTTGACAAAATTTCACACGAGAGCATCTGGGAATCGCTGAATGCACTAAACACAAATGAAAAGTATATCAATATCCTAAAAAATATTTATTCAACAGTACAAGCTCGGTTTTGTGGGGCATAGTTTTTAAATGAAAGTTTGTAATAAAATTGTTTAATAAATAAATAAAAAATTATAGAAAAAAAGCTGGATAGAGTAGGCGAAGTAATCAACATAAAGAGAGGTGTCCGGAAAGGAGACCCGATCTCACCAAAATTATTCATAGACGTCTTACAACACGTAATGGGAGAGCTGCCATGGTCCAATCAAGGGATTAATATAAATGGGAATTTCTTAAGTCATCTCAGATTTGCCGATGACATAATTATATTTTCAGAAACACATCATCATTCTCTTGCCCTTATCCCAATTCATTTGGGGTCGGCGCAGTACGTCTTCTTCTTCCATACTTCTCTACTTGTCATCTCACGAAATACCTCCTTTCTTGCCATATCATCCTTCACACAGTCCATCCATCGTTTCTTTGGTCTTCTTCTACCCTAATACCCATCCACATTCATACTCAAAACTTTCCTCACGACATTTTCCTCATTCCTCCGCATCACATGCCCATACCATGACAACCTATTTCCACGCATCTTTTCAGTCACCGGCGCCACTTTCAGACTTCCTCTAATGTACTCATTCGTTATTCTATCCATTCGCGTAACACCTCACATCCCCCTTAGCATTCTCATCTCAGCCACATGCAAGTGCCTTTCATTCATCCCTTTTGTGGCCCAACATTCTGACCCATATCCATATTTTCAGAAACATCTCACCAATTAAACAAAATGGTAAATGAATTAAACCAGGTTAGTATAAAAACTGGTTTGGAAATGAATCTGGAAAAAACTAAAATTATGGCTAACCGTAGTTCATCGCCCATCTTAATAAATAACACACCTTTGGAGTTTGTCAACCACTACATATACTTAGGAAAACAAATCTCGTTTAATAAGGAAAGAAACACTGAAGAACTTAACCGAAGAGTGGCGATTACCTGGAACAAGTTCTGGCACCATAAGGAAATACTAAAATCGCAACTTCCGTTACCGACCAAGAAAATAGTCATGGATACAGGACTTCTACCGTGCCTCACCTATGGATGCCAAACTTGGACCTTTGATTTCAAAACCAGGAACAAAATTCGGACTATCAGAGAAGAATGGAAAAAAGTTGCCTAGGTATAAAATTGAAGGACAAGGTAAAGAACGCTGATATTCGAAAGAAGACAAAAGTATGCGATGCCCTAACATTTGCAATGAAGGCTAAATGGAAGTGAGCGGGCCACGTAGCACGTTACAAGGACGATAGATAGACTCTGTATGATCCCTTGCTAGACCATACATTACTTTTAGATGATAGGTGAATGGAATGAAAGAAGGTAAGTTATTAAAACACTACTGTATTGTTCCAAAGGTAATTAAAGTAAAATGAGCTTAATGAACTGATGGTGTGGAATGAAGTGAGTGACGCGGCCCTTGTTGGCTGTAACGAGAACGCCTGGCTGACTTGATAGCACAACGCGAACCGAACTAATTAGTATGAGTTGAAATGAATGCGGCGTAAACTGCTGACTTGCAGAATGTGCGGTTGCACCGTACATGCTCCCGAGCGGGAAGATGAATATAAGATGAACATGAAAAGATGAGTAACAAGGTGATGCCAATTGGTCCTTATACTAGATGATTAACAAGGCGATTCCAATTGGTCCTTATTTTATGTTTAGAGTCTCTACTTGAACTCCGTTTTACGAGACATAGGCACTGTACACTTGTCTAACTTATGCACTCTTGGAATTTCACTGTAATCGGATACACACGGAATCTTACACTGATTACGCGCACTAACACTATTTTGAACTGTGGACGATGATATCGAGGCCCCAGCCTCTGCCCGTGCCGAAGTCACGTGTTGCGTGGTCTGTAAACTCGCCAATGAGGCCCTTGCCACCTCGAGAGATGCGGTTCGCATGTTACGCAGCCGTCGTACCATGAAGCCTGCTCCAATCACCAATACAACTCCGATCACCACATAAAATGCTGTATAGTGATGGATATCGTGATAAGAAAGTTGACTTGGCAAACTTTCACTTGTTTTAAGAATGCGGAGTTGCTTCTTGATTTCGTCAAGCTCCTTGTTGCTCGAGAGGAGTGTATAGTTTTGTATCAGTGGGGACGGGATGCCTACGTCTATAATATGATTGATTGGTTCTATTTCAGGCAGCTTGAAAGATGGTTTTATGTCTAACGTGCTAAAACCTTCATTGCGTGAGTAAACCGTAAAACTTTCGGTTTTAATTAGACAGTCGTGTTCAACTCCCAATATGCCTGCTTTTACTAACTGTCCCGGCGACACATTATCGTCGCATAGAACTCTTATTTGACACTGACTACAGCAGAAAAATGCATAACTGTTTATTTTGCTAAGAGCTGTCCATTGATTCGAACAAGTCGTAATGCTGATCTTGCATTTGCTGGAATCAGGTTCTACTTCACATAATTTTTCATCATTCTTGAGATGATAAATCGGCTTCTCTATATAACACAGATAATTATCGACATTGTCACGTAGACATAACTGGACGTGGTTTATAGTCATTGGTAAATACGAGTCCTTCTTCAAATTGATTGCAACATGTTCTGCTATTGGAGTTAAAGTAGCAATACTTGAGTTACCCACAAGTTGAGGTATTGGAATAATTTTCATGATTGAAAATGTATCTCTAGACACCAGTGGCAATTTTAATTCGAAGATTAAAAATTCTTCAGTCATTCTTGCTTTGACTGTCAATAAGTGATAAATGTTTCTAAAGTTAATTTGTAAGTTATTGATCGGTAACGTAAGATCCTTTGAAAGATGACTTGATATTGTATTCAGAGTGTTCTTTAGTTGTTCTGGGGACAATAAATGAAAATTGAGTCTCCCGTGATAAACATCTGTTATGGTATCTAATAGACTTGTTTGGATTGTTTTTAGTTGTCTTAAAACATTGCTCGTAGCGATTGCTCCCGTACTGAAATCGTTCATGGCTCGATTTCTCTCTGATTCGTTCAATAAAACGTTCTCCATCTTATCTAACTTGATTGATAGTGAATTAAGCATCTTGTGTTGCTTATTAATCGCTTGCCCGTTCCTTATCAAAACGTTATATTCTGCTTCAATGACAGTTGTTTGTTGTTTCAAGAGCGAGAGCAAATGATTTTCATTGTCATGTATTGATTGAATATCTTGTTTATATTCTTCTGCAAATCTCTCATCAAGTACACCGAATAAGCTGTTTGCAAGATACCCTATACCTTTGATAAGGCCTCGCTTGCGGCGGCGCATATCTCGTGCACGGCGCGTGCTGGAATGCTGACTCAGCAACAGGTGGTTGTAATACTCGAGTTCTGAGAATTCTTGCTGCAGTTGAACTTGTATGACGTCACAATGTGACGTTTCTTTAAACTTGTTGCATAACTGATCCAAGTAGCTGAGGTATTTGCTGCATGCTTCTGTACCTTGCCAAAATGAGTTCATGTCATAGTATGTAACTATCTTCCATTCATCTCTGATTAATTGCATGTTTGCAATTTTGTCAAAATAAAGACCTTGATTGTCTTTTAATTGTGTTATATTGTAAGAACAGCGAGCTGTGGTCAAAATGCTCATGAAAGACAAAAGTAACATTACCAGCGATGAAAGGCTGTAGTTTACTTTTTTATTTTGATATTGTTTTCCATCTTTCACTTCCTTAGAACGCGACTCTTGTTTGTCGATTCTATCATTCACAGGGAGGATAGACAGCTTGAGAATAGGCCTCTTGATAAGTCCATTCTTTGTTTTCAATGTGACCACCCTGATGTGGCCATCGGCCCCGGGATGCAGCTGGACAACGCGGCCAACTGCCCACTTCCCAGGAGGTAAGTTTGCATTGTTAATTGTAACAATGTCATTTAGTTGAATGTCTGGTTGAGAATGTCTCCACTTGCTTCTTGCTGACAGCTGTGTGAGATATTCTGTATGCCAACGTTTCCAAATGTCTTGCACTATTTTTTGGGTTAAATGCCATCTCGTCCGCAAATCTGTTTCGGTCTCTAATATAGTCATGTCTTGATTTAGATTGATAAAGCTTGACGGAGAGAGGAAATCTAAGTCGTTGGGACCTTCAGTCAAAGGACACATCATATCTTGATTGATGTTGGCCTTGCTTAGTCTTCCTGTGACTCTGAGAAGTCCCTCGTTGTCAAGGAATGGATTTAATGGCAATAACTTGTTTTTTCCTGATAGCGGCTTATTTTCTTGTAAATAATGTACTTCCTGGTTAAATTCTCTCTGCTGTACATATAAAATTATTTTGTGCTTAACATTAATTAATTCTTGTAATGTGAAATAAGTTTGCATGCGGTTTTTCTTGTATCTCGCTTGCTTGATAAATCTTAATATCCAAGCATAATACTCTTGTTAGTTTGGCGAGTGAACTATGTCTTGCTAATAATTCACCCAAAATGTTATCGCTTTCTTGCTGCGATATGTGATTAATAAGCTGCTTTGCTTTTCTTGCTTCTTCGTCTGTGGTAAACACTGCTTGCCCAGTTTCATGGTCAGGGTCGTAGTTCCGCAGCCACGACGGTCCTTTCCACCACAGCGAATGGTTTTTCAATTGATCGATACCCAATCCGCGACTTGCGCAGTCTGCTGGATTTTCTGCTGACTTAACGTAACGCCAGCTGTTTGTAGGTATCATGCTTGATATTTGTCGCACCCTGTTGGCGACAAAAGGCTTCCATCGTCCTGGCTCTCCTTGTAAGCCGGCTAGGACTACCATTGAATATGTCCAAGTGTAGATCTTAATATTATGACTGATGAGGCATTGTTCAATTTTAGACAACAATTTTGCTAGTAGTAGAGCACCGCTAAGCTCTAATCTTGGTAATGAAATTGATTTGTTTACTGGAGCTAATCTTGTTTTTCCTGCTACTAACGAGATTTTTGTTACGCCGTTGTTTTCAGTCTTGCAATAAACAACGCATGCGTAGGCTTTATTAGAAGAATCGCAGAATCCATGTAATTCTAGCGTGTTATTTTCTCCTGTACCCAACCAACGCTCCAACTTGAATTGATTGATTTTGTGCATGTCACCTTTAATGTTGAGCCATTCCTTGCTAATGTGATCGGGTAACTTGTCATCCCATTGACTACTCGACATCCAAACTTGCTGAAATAGCAGTTTTAGCTTGGTTGATATCGGTGACAGCCAACCAAGAGGGTCAAACAACTTTGATATGTCTGACAACATGGATCTCTTTGTTGGTGGTTTGTTAGATGGTTCAATTTTTGATTGAAATGTAAATAAGTCTGCTTTTGAATTCCAACGTAATCCCAAAGTTTTTGATGTCTCCATTTCCTTGAAATCAAAATTTTCTTGCTTGCTATTCGCCCCGATAGTATCGTCTTGTAAGGCTGATGCGTTGGAAGACCACTTTCTTAAATTGAACCCCCCTGATTTTAACAACGTGATTAAGTCTTGCTTTAGTTTTTCTGCTAACTCGACAGAATGAGACCCATGTAGAACATCATCCATGTAGAATGACTGCTCCAATGCCTTGATTGCAACACTGTCGTAATTGTGTCTCTCATCTTCAGCCAATTGTTTTAAAGTCATCATAGCTAAAAATGGTGCGGCCTTGGTGCCGTATGTAACAGTGCATAGCTGGTATACCTGATGACGCATGTCAATGGTATCTCTCCAAATGATTTTTTGAAATTTTTGATCCTGTTTATTTAACCAAATGAAACGAAACATTTTTTCAATATCTGCCGTAAAAGCTACGCGATATTGTCTCCACCTTAATAGTAAAGATTGGAGATCTTGTTGTAGATTTGGGCCTTTTAACATGACGTCATTTAAGCTGGTTCCTGTTGTTGTTTTTGAAGAAGCGTTGAAAACTACACGAAGTGCTGTCGTAGTGGAATCGTTTCGCAATACACAATGGTGCGGTAAATAATAATCCGGTTGCTTGTTACCGGACGCTGGTATCATATGTCCTAAAGTTTTATATTCTTGAATAAATAATTTATATTGTTTTGCTACTTCTTCATTATTGTGAAATTTCCTTTCCAACTGTTGAAATTGAGCCATAGCTTTATTTTTAGACAATCCCAAATGTGTCTCAAAGTTTTCTTGAAACGGCAATCTTACTTCATACATGCCATTTTCATGTCTTGTTGTGGTTTTCTTGTAATACTCCATAGATTGTAGATCTTCTGCGGATAAATTGGATGATTCGGTGATGTCTTTGATCTGCCAAAATCTTTGTACTTCGTCCACTTGATTCAGGACTACTTTACAGTGGAAAGTTTTGAAATTACCGCATAAGATCCATCCCAGTCGTGTCTGTTGCGCGACCGGTAATGATAGATCGGCCCTAATAATGCCTTTTAAAATTATATGGGAATACACATCGGCTCCCAATAAGATGTCGATAGGACGGCTGATATTGTATTCTGGATCGGCCAGTTGTTTGCCGGCCAGGTGTGCCCATGTTGGCTTGGTAAATGTACATCTTGGTAATTGATTAATCAGCGTGTCCATGATTACCACATCTGTTTTAAATGTAAAGTCATTAAAATGCGAACAACATGTTATGTTCGTGACACCCTTGCTACTGCTCTCCTTGTCTCCTATCCCACAGATGACGGCCCTGCAATACTTTCTTGATAAAGCTAGTTGTTGTGTCGCTCTGGCTGAGATAAGGGAGGCTTGAGAGCCTTGATCTATTAGCGCACGCATTTTGTGGTATGATCCGTCACTTGCTTGAACTTTGATCATTGCAGTTGCTAATAATGTTTCGATCACGTTGTTGCCTTGTTGTAAAACGTGATTTTCTTGTAATTCTTGATTTTGCGTTCTTGTTGCAAGAACTGCTGGTGTGTCATTCTCTGTAATTGTGTTACATGACGACTTATTGTTAAATGCTTCATGTAAAAGTGTGTTATGTTTGCCGCGACATTCGCGGCAGCGTCTTTCTGACGTACATTCTTTATCCCCATGCGAATAAAGACAATTTTTGCACAACTGCAATCGTGTTATAGAGTGTCGCTTTGAACTTGGTGTCATATTTAAAAACTTACTGCTGTAGTATATTCCGTGTGACTCTTTACACAACGGACATGTTAATTCGATATTATTCACCGAAGTCTTACTTGCTGAATATTTATTCTTGAAATTTGACGATGATGATTTATTTTGCTTGCTTGTTGATGATGGTTTGGAATTTTCGTTTTTCTTGCGCGATTCCAATGCGGTGAATCTGCTCCCTAAGAAGCTTAGAAACTCCGTCAATTTTGGTAGTTCTCTGGGTTTCTTCAGGGATTCCAAATAATGATCATGCGTGTCCGCATCTAATTTTAGCAATAAAATACGCACGATGAATGGATCCCAGCTGTCTATATTAACGCCTAGGTTCCTTATTGAGTTTAAACACTCTAGTGTAGTATCGTGAATTGTCTTGATCTGAGGGACGTTTGCTTGTTGAACTACTGGAAGATTTAGTACGAGATTTATGTGAGATGTAAAAATCAACCATGTGTTGTTGAACTTATTGTTCAATATCTCCCAGCAAACAGTGTAGTTGTCAGAACTGATTTGTAAATGCTGTATCAAACGTTCAGCTTCTCCCCGCACCTTGCTTTTAAGAAACTGCATCTTGTGGGCGTTTGATAGGGAGACGTTACTGTGGATAGCTTCAACAAACAGGTCCTTAAAAGACACCCAATTTTGATAATTGCCATTGAAGAACGGGATGTCAATTTTCGGTGTCCAATTCTCCTTGTGAACTACGGACCCTAGTTTTCTATTAATTGCATTTTTTAATTTATTGTAAATAGTTTCTTGCTTCGTATAAGATACCTCATATTCTTGATTTGAACCCTCCAATTCGTTGTCTAATTCCCAATGTAAGGAATCTATTATAGACCATCGAGACTGTAGAGTACGTAAGGCATCTTTTAACTCCCACTTTTCGGACATAAAATCCAACTTTATCCCTGCCACAGTGCGCTGCAGCGCCCTGAAGTTGCTTGCTTGTTTCTTCAGCAGTTCATCAAGCTTGCTAGATGAACCTCTGGAGCATACCTCGACGGGCGGCGGATGACATTCCACCGGATCTGCTTGCTCAGACCATACAGGACCTTGTTTCTCCTGTGTAGAACCTCCCTGTTGAGCTTTTTTCATCTTTAACAACAAAACTTGATATTGTTGATTGATGAATGCCTTGGTCGAGATGTATAGCTCTTTTGTTTGCTCGTATGTACGGCCACTAAAATACGGATGAGACTTGCTTTCTTCCGTAAGCAGACGGTCGTGATTGTATTGGTAATCGGACCAATACTGATTTAAATTTTCTAAACGTCGCTTGAAATAGTCGGCAGTCTTACGATCTGCTGAGTCCTTTTTGATATTTGTAGCCAACTTTAGGATGGCTGTGTAAAATTCTTCCTGATTTGCATGTATGGCCTCCATGACGAGGACTTAATTGAAGTAAGAAATAAATGGAAAGATCTTACTTGAATGTTCTTGATAACTGCTTACCGATCCTTGGTGATCCCCTGAGACTCCTGCTAGCCTCAGATTTTGTTTATCTGCTGCCTGAGACACCTGATTGTCCCAAACTTTAAAATTCGTGCACTGTACTCCTGATAGTTCACGGATCCTTGACGATCCTTGTTTGCCTCCAAGTGTGAAATCCCCACACTCAGCACCTGATAGTTTACGGATCCTTGTTGACCCTGGGTCACTTGTTAGTCCCAAAGCTTTATTGTCACTCAATACTGCACACACTTGAGTCACTGGATAGTTGCCCGCTACCCTGTCCACGCGCGCGAAATGGACTATGTAACGTGCGATGTTCACTGTCGAAGGACCAAAAAGGATGTATGATCCCTTGCTAGACCATACATTACTTTTAGATGATAGGTGAATGGAATGAAAGAAGGTAAGTTATTAAAACACTACTGTATTGTTTCAAAGGTAATTAAAGTAAAATGAGCTTAATGAACTGATGGTGTGGAATGAAGTGAGTGACGCGGCCCTTGTTGGCTGTAACGAGAACGCCTGGCTGACTTGATAGCACAACGCGAACTGAACTAATTAGTATGAGTTGAAATGAATGCGGCGTAAACTGCTGACTTGCAGAATGTGCGGTTGCACCGTACAGACTCTATGGTCAGTAAAATGGTCTGGGCCAAAAGTCACCAGACCAAGAGGTCGACCAAAGGCCAGATGGGCAGACGAAATTGTAGCATGCGCGGGTGGAAGTTGGCTAGACAGAGCTAACGACAGAGAAGGATGGAATTCCTTGGGGGAGGCTTTTACCCGAATGGGGTCCATGCATGAAAACTCTGCTATGGAAAAGACGATGGCACTGCTGAAAACTCAAATAAACTCCCTAGATCAGAATATGCGTGAAGCGAATCTGGAAATTCACGGCTTAGCTGAAAATGGGAATGAGGTGTTACCGACCATTGTAACACAATTGGCTAATGTTGTGTCATATGCCCTAAAAGACTGCGATATTATGAAGTGCGTTAGAGTGGCCAGTATGAACAACAACAAGTCTCGCCCCCGCTCTGTAATAGTGAAGCTGCGTAGTCCTAGATGTCCCGATGAATTTTATTCTGCAATAACTAGATTTAATAAATCTCACTCTGAGGATAAATTGAACACAAGTCTTTTAGGTTATGGCGGTAGCAAGGAGCCAGTCTATGTATCCGAGCACCTGTCTCCGACATATAAATCTTTACATGCTGCTGCACGTCTTAGGGCCAAAGAAAAATCCTATAAGTTTGTCTGGGTTCGCTACGGTAAAATTTTTGTATGTAAAAGGGAAAATTCGGGTACTATTCTAATTAAGGATGAACAGAGTTTAGAAAAAATTGTATAATTACCTGTATTTTTAGTTTGGCTTCTACTTGTCATGTTTACTTTTTAATTGGTTTAATGGATAGTATTTCCATTTTTTATCAAAATGTGAGAGGCATGAAGACGAAGTCACATGAAATTCTTATGTCAATTTTAAATTCTGACTATGACATAATATGTCTGACAGAAACGTGGTTAGATGACTCGTTCTTATCCTCTGAATACTTTGATCAAAGATATACTGTGGTGCGCCGTGATCGTAGTGCACAGTTTAAAGATTTATACTCTAAAAGTTATGGTGGCGGGTTATTGGTAGCTATAAGTAATAAATATAATTTTGTTAATAAAACCGAGTGGCAAACCTCCGTTGAGGATATGTGGTTATGTATTAGTGCTGGGAGCGTCAGTATGAATATTGCCTTGGGTTTGTTGAAATGAATAATATCTGCAATGGAAATAATAATATCTTAGACCTCGTCTTAGTGGATGAGAACTCTAGTCTTTCTGTTTCTAGTGCACCCCCCATCAGTAAACCAGATGTGCATCATCCGCCCTTACAATTTAGCCCTTACTAAAAGTTCTATTTCTAATTTAAATTATAATGTTTCGCAATCAAAATATTTTTTCATTAAAACAGACTATGAGGCATGTATTCGTGATCTGCGTAAAGTAAATTGGGAGGATTTTTGCCATTTGAGTTGTAATGATTATGTTCTGGCATTTTATAATATACTGTGGGAACATATAGATAAATACACGCCGAAGGGTAAACCTAAGAATAATTGTTATCCAGTTTGGTTCTCAGTGGCATTGATTAAACTTCTTAGGGAAAAGCATTAATACAGGATTCGTTTCAAACGGTACAATAACCCTCGGGACTATGACACTTTTGTTTCCCTACGGATGCAGCTGGGAGAGCTATGGATGACTGTTTTAAAGATTATATAGAAAAAATTGAGAGTGAATTAAAGACAAATGTAAAAGCTTTTTGGCGTTATACTAAATAAAAAAAAACGTTCAGAGGTGTGCCTAACCAGGTTTCGTGGGGTGATCGTATTGGTGAGGGTGGTAGTGGTGTGGCTGATCTATTTGCTGACTATTTTGCATCTGTGTACGGTGTAAGTCAACCGCCTAGTAACTTGTCTCCAGGATACTCTTCGTCCAGTTACAGTATGTATTCCATTGGCATTACTGAAAATGACGTCAGAGATTGCATCAAAAAGTTAGATCTTAATAAAGGAGCTGGTCCGGATGGACTTCCTCCTATTTTTATCCGTCTCTGCATGGATGCTCTTATTGTGCCACTGCAGATAATATACAATAAATCCCTTAAGAAAGGTACATTTCCCGATCTTTGGAAAATCTCCCACGTTATCCCCGTACACAAATCTGGTTGTATGAATGACGTAACTAACTATAGACCAATCTGTATTATATCACAATTTGCAAAGATGTTTGAGGGTCTTATTTATAATGTAGTTTAATCTCATCTTCGTCATATTATTAGTCCGAAGCAACATGGTTTTGTGTCTAACCGTTCTACTATGTCGAACTTACTTATTTACACTACTTTCATTGGTAACACCTTTGAAGCTAGGGGTCAGGTTGATGCTGTTTATACAGATTTTGCAAAAGCCTTTGATCGTGTTGATCACTCAATTCTTGCTATGAAATTGAACTGCGCTGGCATTCATGGCTCTCTGTTGCGGTGGTTCGAGAGTTATTTAATTAATCGTTCTCAAATTGTCGCCTTGGCGGGATATGAATTTGTACCTATTTCTCCTGGCTCTGGTGTTCCACAGGGCTCTAAATTGGGTCCTTTGCTTTTTTTGGTATTTTTGAATGATCTTTAGATTTAATAAGTTGCAACTGTTTAGCCTACGCTGATGATTTAAAAATATACTGCAGGATATCGGACTTGAGTGATTGTATGAAGCTTCAAAGAGATCTTGATGTCCTTCGATGACGCTTAATGTTAAAAAATGCCAGACTATTACATTCACGAATAAAGTGAATTGCATCAAATATGATTATCATATAGATGGATCAGTACTGAGCAGAGTATCAGTCATCCGTGATCTAGGTGTACTTTTTGATACATCCCTCTCCTTCCGTGATCATATAGATACTATAGTTGCTAAGGCTAAAAGAATGCTTGGCTTTATAATCCGTATGTCGAAACCTTTCCGTAATTATACAGGGTGTTTGGAAGGGAGCTGTACATACGCCTAGGGTAGAAACTAGGGATAGTCTGCTACCTACCCCCGCCCATTATATTGACCTTGGCCTCAAGGTTTTTTTTTAATTTATTTTTATTTTTTATTTGACTTTTTTGTGATTTTTTGACTAAAACTACCTGTAGCTCAAAATCTATCCATGGGACCGGTCGGCTAATGGCCAAGATGACAAGACGATTTCTTTTTCTTTTTTTTTTTTTTGATTTTTTTCGATTTTTATTTTTTTTTTTCGATTTTTATTTTTTCGATTTTTTTGATTTTTTTTTTTTTTTGATGACGACGATGATGATGAGATGGCAAGACCATTAGCCGACCGGTCCCATGGATAGATTTTGAGCTACAGGTAGTTTTAGTCAAAAAATCATAAAAAAGTCAAATAAAAAATAATAATAAATTAAAAAAAAACCTTGAGGCCAAGGTCAATATAATGGGCGGGGGTAGGTAGCAGACTATCCCTAGTTTCTACCCTAGGCGTATGTACAGCTCCCTTCCAAACACCCTGTAGTAGCATTATTCTACTCTATAACGCACTGGTAAGGAGCACCTTGGAGTATTGTTCGACTATTTGGTCTCCCTATTACTCAGGTTACTCTGTTAATGTTGAATCTGTTCAAGCCCGTTTTGTTAGGTATCTATGTATGAAGAATGGGATCCGAAAAGCTATACCGGATTACAATGATAGGTTAGGGCACTTTAAGATGATTAACTTAAAAGAAAGACGGATCCATTCCGACTTACTTATTTTATACAAAATTATAAATGGTTCTATAGATGCGCAATTAGTGGACTATTTTAACTTTAGGACTTGCCAGCGTAGCAAGCGACACCATCGCATTTTCCAATTGTCAACATCCACTTTGAATACCAACTTTAATAGCCCCCTAACACGTATGGCGAGGCTTTATAATGAAAGGTCTAACTTGACAGATTTCCCTATCGATGTTTTTTCTATGAGTTTCGCTTCATACAGACGTTCCCTATATAAACAGTGCGAACAATGTACGTCTATGTAGCTCTAATTGTTTTGTTTTTGTAGTGTTCTGGATTTAGGTCTGCTGGACACCCTTTTATTTTTTCTTGTCTCTGATTTCATTAGAATTAGAATTTATTTATTTGTAAGAATGTAGTTTTACATAGTATGGTGTTAATATTCTGTTTAGTTCAATACATTCTACCACACGATGTGGTGTACAAATATTCACATGTCAATCTTATAGCTAACAGTACAATATTTTTAAAACTTGTGATACAATAGGTCCATTGTGAATGAATAATATGATTATAATTAGAATTAAAAATTAAATTAAATTAAATAGGTAGGTCATTAAATTAAATAGGTAATTAAATAGGACCAATTTCAAAATTAATTAGATACGTATGTCATCTTGGATTGTAACAATATTCCATGTATTCTGCAATGTCATAAAAACAATTGTCCAACAACCAACTTGTCAGCTTTTTCTTGAACATGGGGATGGGAAGTTCCTTAAATGAGTTAGGTAACTTATTATATACCTGAATGGCATTTACATATACATTTCTCCTAAATATTTGCAGTCTACATTGTGGTACATTTAGTTCATGTCTATATTTATTTCTAGCAGAAGCCTTTTTGTGGCTCACTTCAGATTGCAAGCGAAAATAGTGCGGGTTTTGCTTTACTAGCATACATAGTTCTTTGATGTGCATGCAGGGTAAAGGTAATATGTGAAGGTTTTTAAATGGGGGTTTACAGCTGTCCAAGAACCAGGCGCCAGATATTGCCCTAACACACTTTTTTTGTACCCGAAATGCCATTAAAACTTCAACTGAATTAGTTAAGTGTCATGCATGCTTGTTATTTGTATGGTTACTGGAATGCCAATTTTTAGATGTAAGTTTCATTGAATTGTAAGTGACTGTGCTGTTGGCGTGCTTATTTTTATAAATAAATAAATAAATATGTCCCGTCACAGAGCGCATCGACTTCCTGAAGCAGAAAGTGTATGCATGGGCAAACCGTATCCGTAGGTATAAGCAGCGGGTGGAACGATACACTCTGAATCGTACATTCCAAAGAGATGAAAGGTTATAGGACTTGGGAGCGACCGGACCAAGGTGTGGCTGACACGCGCCTGCCCGATGATGACGCCATGTGTTCGTTCTGGCGCAGCATCTGGTCGGTACCTGTCAGCCATACCGAGAGTGAATGGACTCGGGTGGTCGAGCGAGTGTGCGATCCAGTTCCAGAAATGGGGGCTATCACTATCAGCCCCCAAGACGTAGCTCGTGCAGTCTGTCCATTACCTAACTGGAAATCTCCAGGGCCGGATGGCCTGCATAACTTATGAATTAAATGGTTTACAAGCTCGCACGCCCGCTTGGCGACCCTATTCCAGTCAGCCTTAGAGTCAGGGTCGCTGCCCGATTTCCTGACAACAGGTATAACTCACCTGCTCCATAAATCGGGTAGTACTGCGGAGCCCACAAACTATAGACCGATAACCTGTCTCCCGACAGTGTTTAAAGTTCTTAGATCCATTTTGAGAGCTAAAATTAGCAAACACATTGATGACAATCCGATCATGTCCGCTTCTCAAATTGGATGTAGGAATGGGTCCCGCGGTACTAAGGAGCTACTCCTCATTGATATGGCCATTAACCAACAGGTTCGCCGTTCCTGAAGGGATCTGTCGACTTGTTGGATAGATTATAAGAAGGCCTATGACTCGGTGCCACATACATGGCTCATGAGGGTGCTAGAGTTGTATAAAATAGATGCAATTCTGCGCACCTTCCTGATGTCGTGTATGAGGCAATGGAGGACAGTCCTTCGCTATCCAGGGTGTCGACATAACCAGAGGAATAGCGAACCGATACGGATAGAGCGAGGTATTTTTCAGGGCGATAGTTTGAGCCCACTTTGGGTTTGCTTAGCCTTGATTCCTCTAAGCACGCTGCTGGAGGATTCAGGTCTGGGCTTTCGGTTGAGGTGAGGTGGTCAGGTTATATCTCACCTTCTTTACATGGATGACCTGAAACTCTTTGCCCCCAACAATTTGCAACTGATGGAACTACTGAAGGTAACAGAAACTTTCAGTAGTGCCATCAAGATGGAATTTGGTGTGGACAAATGTGCGGTTATGCATGTCAAACGAGGGGGGATTGTGGAATCTGCGGGAACCCAGCTCTCAGATTCCGTAAATCTTAGATCCTTCTCAGCAACCGAAACCTACAAGTATTTGGGTAAGTCGGAAGCCCTGGGCATCAATGCTGTAGATATGAAGCAATCGTTGAAGGAGCACTTCTTTGGCCGCCTGAGAAAAGTATTTAATAGTCTTTTATCAGGCGCAAATAAGGTGCGTGCCTTCAATGGTTGGGTCATGCCGGTTTTGATGTACTCTTTCGGCGTACTCAAATGGACTCAAACAGAACTAGACGCCCTGGATAGGAAGGTCTGTACATTGTTGACGGCATATCGAATGCATCACCCACGTTCTTCGGTTATGAGACTGTATATCCCATGGAGTTGTGGAGGTCGAGGCTTTTTAAACGCCAAGACTCTCCACAATCGAGAGATATGCAATCTAAGGGAATATTTCCTAGAAGCCGACGTGGGGATGCATCGAGATGTGGTCGCGATGGACAAGGCCCTCACCCCGCTCTCCTTGGCTAAAGAGAACTGGCGCAAACCTGCAGTGCTTGACACTAATGACCGCAGGGAAGTATGGCAGAGTAAGGAGCTTCACGGACGCTACTTCAGTGCCCTACATGGGCCTGATGTAGACCATGCAGCGTCCGTAGCCTGGCTACGTTCCGGGGCACTCTTTGGAGAAACCGAAGGTTTTGTTTGTGCAATTATGGATGAAGTTATGATGACGAATAACTACCGGAAATTTATTGTGAAGGATGGCACGGTTGACATATGTCGGGCATGCCACCGTCCGGGCGAATCGATCCGTCACATTATCTCCGGTTGTTCTCGTCTAGCTAACGGAGAATACTTGCATAGACACAACCTTGTAGCCAGGATTATCCATCAGCAACTTGCTCTGAAATACAGCCTTGTGGAATCGGAAGTGCCGTACTATCGGTATGTGCCCGACCCAGTTCTCGAAAATGGCAATATCACACTGTATTGGGATCAATCCATCATCACTGACATGACTATTGTAGCCATTAAGCCTGATATAGTGGTGATGGATCGATCAGAGCGGCGCACAATGATTGTTGACATAACGGTTCCACATGACGAGAACCTCGTGCAGGCCGAGAAAGATAAACAAATCAAGTATATTGACTTGGCTCGCGAGGTTGTCAACATGTGGCCTGTTGACTCAGCGATCATTGTGCCGATAGTCGTATCAGCCACTGGCCTAATTGCCAAGAGCCTCGACCAATATCTGATGAGGCTCTCGTTAGGCAGCTGGATCAAGGGCTTGATTCAGAAAGCGGTACTCCTGGACACGGCTCGTATTGTTAGGAGGTTCCTCTCTCTGGAGCCCTGACCGCCGGTAGCTTGGACCCTGTTCCCGATACCGGTGGGCTACTACTTTATATTTTTAAATGTTTTTGTATATAATTTTGTAAAAATATTTAAAAATGTAAAATGTATGTTTATAAAATGAAGAAAGGGAATAATAATCTACAAGAAGGCCTACGACTCTGTGCCTTATACATGGCTCATGAGGGTGCTGGAATTGTACAAGATTGATGCAACTCTACGCGCCTTTCTTGAGTCGTGTATGGGGCAATGGAAGACGGTCCTTCGATATCCAGGATGTCGACAGATCCAGGGGAATGATGAGCCTGTATGGATTAAACGGGGAATATTTCAGGGCGACAGTTTAAGTCCTCTTTGGTTCTGTCTAGCCCTGAATCCTCTAAGCACATTGCTGGAAGATTCAGGTCTAGGCTACCGGTTGAGGAGAGGTGGTCAGGTCATATCTCACCTTCTTTACATGGATGATCTGAAACTCTTTGCCCCTAACAAATTGCAACTGATGAAGCTACTGAAAGTAACTGAAACTTTTAGTAGCGCCATCAGGATGGAATTTGGTGTGGACAATTTACATGTAATAATGTGCAGTCATGTATGTAAAGCGAGGAGAGATTATGGAATCCGAGGGAATCCAACTCTCGGATTCCATACACCTCAGATCTCTCTCCTCATCCGAAAGTTATAAGTATATAAGTATATTTGGGTATTTCGGAAGCGTTAGGCATTAACGTAGCTGACATGAAGCAATCGTTGAGGGAGCGCTTCTTTGGTCGCCTGAAGAAGGTACTAAATAGCCTTCTTTCGGGCGGGAACAAGGTGCGCGCCTTCAACGGTTGGGTCATGCCGGTTTTAATGTACTCTTTCGGCATACTCAAATGGACTCAGACCGAACTGGACGCCCTGGATAGGAGAGTTCGTACACTGCTGACCGCAAACCGGATGCATCACCCACGATCATCAGTGATGAGACTGTGCATCCCGCGGAAGTTCGGAGGTCGAGGCTTTTTAAACGCGAAGACCCTCCACAACCGCGAGGTGTGCAGCCTCAGAGAATATTTTTTGAAAGCCGAGGTGGGTATGCACCGAGATGTGGTCGCAGTGGATAAGGTACTCACCCCGCTGTCCATGGCTAAAGAGAACTGGCGCAAACCTGTAGTACTTACTACCGATGACCGCAAGGAAGTATGGCAAGGCAAGGTGCTTCACGGGCGCTTCTACCAAGCTCTTCATGGGCCTGATGTAGATTTTCTAGCATCCGTGTCCTGGCTACGATTCGGTGACCTCTTTGGGGAAATTGAAGGTTTTGTCTGTGCGATTATGGACGAAGTTATGCTGACGAACAACTACCGGAAACATATTATGAGCGACGGGACGGTGGACGTGTGTCGGGCATGCCACCGTCCGGGTGAGTCCATCATACATATTATTTCTGGTTGTTCTCGTCTGGCTAACGGCGAGTAGTTGCACAGGCATAACCAAGTAGCCAGGATTATTCACCAGCAACTTGCCTTGAAATATGAACTTGTGGAATCTAAGGTACCGTACTACAAGTATGTGCCCGACCCAGTTCTCGAGAAAGATCGTGTCACGCTGTACTGGGATCGGCCTGTCATTACTGACAGGATTATTGTCGCCAATAAGCCTGACATAGTGGTGATAGACCGATCAGCGCGCCGCGTAATGATAGTCGATGTTACCATCCCGCATGACGAAAACCTCGTGAAAGCTGAGAAAGAGAAACAAATAAAATATCTCGACTTAGCTCACGAGGTTGTCGATATGTGGAATGTGGACTCAGCTATCATTGTGCCGATTGTCGTAACGGCCAATGGCCTTATGGCCAAGAGCCTCGACGACCATCTGTCGAAGCTTTCACTTGGGGGATTGGATCAAGAGCAAGATTCAGAAGGCAGTACTCCTCGATTTTAAATGTTTTTTTTTACCTTTTTTGTTTTTTAAGAAATATTTAAAAATATATAAAATAAGATGTAAAATGAACAAAGGGGATAATAATCTTTTATTTGCAGACTTTGAAGTCCATATTGTTAGTAATGACATGACTTATTTAACTATTATTAGTAACACGCATACAATCAATACAATACAATATAATACAATACAATAGAAATTATTAAACAAGATACCTTACAGCTACTTATCCGACCTGGGTGTGCAGCCTAACACATCGGCCAAGCATCGGGCAGTCCCACCGATCACTCAATGCCCTCAACATGCTGTGGGAGCTGACATCTGTTCTATGCCGGAGAGAAGCGCAACGCTTTCGGATAATGGCATAGAAATCATCTACCCTCGCGAACATACCCGAAGCGCTACAAAACCTCGGCAGCCCCACAAGCATTCTGAAGACATTATTCTTAACTTCATACGTACACCGTGCAAACCCCCGGGCCAGCATATTACTTCGAACAGACAGCGCCCTGCGGTCCCTCTCTATGTCTAGGTCATCACATAGATCCTCAGTGACCCAGTGTGTGACCCCTAGGTATTTAAATTTTGAGACTCGCTTCAAGGGCATACCTGCTAACAAGATGCACGGCATATTGAAGTCTCTTCTGGCGCCAACATTAAAAACAACTAACTCACTCTTAGCGACGTTATACCTAATGCCATGAGTCACCGCGTAATCTTCACAAACCTTCAATAAACGTCTTAAGGCACTGATTGATGGGCTTAGCAAGACCATATCGTCCGCATAGCTGATGTTGTTCATAGCAACACCATCAACATGATAGCCAATGCCGGTATTGCTGAGCTCAACAATCAGCTGGTTTATATACAAATTGAATAGGCGAGGGGACGTGATTCCCCCTTGCCTCACCCCACATTCTAATTTATAGTCTTCGGACAGAGTTCCTGCCCACCTAACATTGTTTATTTGGTTTTCATACCAAAATTTTAGTAGAGACGTAACCTCAGGTTCTACTTTTTCCTCTTTTCCTAGCTTACCCCACAGCAGGTCATACGACACGAGGTCAAAAGCCTTGGACAAATCTAAGAAGCACGCATTAACCGGTGTTTTCCTATCCGTATAGTACCGGACTGTCCGCTTTAGACACATAATAGCACATTCTGTTGATAGCCCGGACTTGAAACCAAACTGTGCATCATGCAAACTTATCCTAGGGGCCATGTATGTATCCAGTAGACTGTCCAACACCTTAGCTATGACCGTTGCAAGAGATATTGGTCTATAATTGGTGGGATCTGCAGCATCACCAGTTTTGTTCTTTATGATAGGCACTGATAAGAATAATATAATCGTCATAAGTTTATAAATTATTGTTTATTTAAAGACATTGACAAAACAAAAGCAATGACAAAGTCACTGATGTCTATGATATGAACATATTATAAAACGAGTTTGTAACATTCGTCCACCTTAAAGGGATTAACCCTCCATCTCATCAATTAAGCGTCGGGGTGGTCTAGTGGTACGCTTGCTTTGGCGTGGTACCATAGGCGTAAACGGCATGTTGGCTACATTCTGTGGCAAGTGAGATGCGGATGTTTCGGGGGCAGCTTCTACGTGGGTTTCTGCTACCTGAGATGATATCGCTGGTCCTGTTGCTTCCAGTACTGGAGTTGAGGTTGCGACCGGAAATATAGGATTACGAGAAACGCCTCCAGTGCTTCCAGGTACCGGGCACTCATTTGATTCGCAGAGACGAGGTCGCATATGGTCTGCGTGGTACCTCCTTTCCACACCGACTGGAGTGTTAATGACGTACGAGTATCGATGCGTGCGCCGCGAAACCGTGGCTGGTTCCCATCGCAATTGATCCCTGGCTCGTACGTACACAGTATCACCTGGTCTGTAATTAGGCGTCTGGTTGTCGGAGTTATTATTCGCTTGTATTTGCTTATATCGTAACAACCGTTTGGCACTTGGTCGAGCGTTGTCAAGCTCACAAATTAATTGCCGTCCAAACATCATCTGGGCCGGGGCCTTGCCAGTGGTGCTATGGGGTGTGATGCGGTAGGCAAACAGGAAATGTTCCAGCCGTTTTTTGAGGCTTTCTGTACTTGAAGACATTCTGCTTTTGAAAGTTCTAACCGTCCGCTCTGCTAATCCGTTTGTACGCGGATGATAGGGTGATGATTTGATGTGTTTAATTCCCTTATCTTTGCAGTAATTATGGAACTCCTGAGAAGTAAATTGTGGGCCATTGTCTGAGACTAAAAACTGAGGAAGGCCAAAGGTGGTAAAAATTGTGTCAAGTTCATCACAGAGTTTGGCAGTCGTAATTTTTGCCATTGGTTTGACCTCAATCCATTTGGAAAATGCATCAGACAGAACCAACCAATACACCTTCGAACGGTCCTGCGAAATCAACGTGAATTCTTTCCCAGGCTTGATCTGCCATGGACCATGAGAAAATTGGCAAATCCGAGGCCGGTTTTCCTGGCATTTGCGGCAAGTTTTTACGTGTATATCTATGTCTTCTTTAATGGCTGGCCACCATACATAGAATCTTGCCAGAGCTCTCATAGCTGATATTCCTGGGTGTCCGCGATGTAGGTATTTTAGGGTCGCTTTTCTTAGAGTATCAGGAACAATCACGTGACCCTGCCACATGATGATCTTATTTTCTAGTGACAACTCACAGCGTTTGCGAGCGTATGGTTTTACATCGTTGGTATATTGATGATCACGCCACCCCGTCTTAATAAAGTGTGATATTTGTTTCAGTGTGACATCTTTTATTATTTCTTCTCGTATGACGTTTTCTGATAGGGTTAGGTCACCAATACTATCTGTCTGTAGACGCGCTACAAGTCTGTGAACAGCTAGTTCCGGTTTGGAAGGTTGCTCTTCAGGGTTAGGCATCCTTGATAAATAGTCCGCGATCAAGTTGTTACAGCCTTTTGTGTACACTATGTCATAGGCGTAGGTCCCAATTATTCAAACTCAAACTCTAAACTCAAAGCGTTTATTTCAATTAGACCATTACAGGCACTTTTGAAAGTCAAAAAACAAAAAAACAAAACGCTAAGCTAAAGCTACAGCCCCAGTCAGAAGGCATAATAACTTGTGAAAGTACTGTAGTTGTAGTTGTGTTGTATTAGAGCCCATCTTACTAAGCGATTATTAGCAAGTTTCGGTAAATTGCGTTCCGGTCCCAAAATGTGAATGAGAGGTTTATGATCTGTTACTAGAGTGAATTTGATGCCGCGAAGATACTGATCGATTTTTTTTACGCCAAAAGATTGCAAGAGCTTCGCGGTCTATGACAGAGTATTTTGATTCTGCTGGTCGAAGTTTTCTTGATGCAAACGCAATTGGCTGTTCTATATTGTTCGTTATGTGGAAAAGCACCGCTCCCACGCCTTTTTCTGATGCATCACAGGCTAAGTACAGTGGTTGTTTGTCATTACAGGCTACTAGTGGTTTTGAACGTACAATCAAGGTCTTTGCTTGTTCAAATGCCTTAGCTTTGTGACTGTCTGTCACGTGCTCCTAATTATTTAGCAAATATCTTAGACTGATTCCTATTTCAAAATCATAACATGGTATCGGGCCACTTACAAACATATTAAACTTTAGTTTATGGCTTGACAGCCTGATAAGTTACCGTAATTAATAACGAAACGTCCTTTCTTACTTTGAATTGTAAAAACTATATTGCACCACTTGGAAACACCTCATAGAAACATCCAAGCACTCCTGAGAGGCGTCAAAGAAAAACTGACAAATTTCACCATGCTGGACTACTGCATTATATTGATAGGTGGCGAAGACTTCCAAGTGACATGTAAATATTATGACAGTATTCTATTAATAAGACAAATATTACAAGAAATCACAAATACAAACATAATTATATGCTCACCAACGTACAAATTCTTCACTAATAATTACTTATACAATTCGAGAGTAGAAACTTTTAATAACTTGTTATATTTGGACACAGCTACTCATGGACATGCTTATTTTTTAGACAGTAACAAAAATTTAACTTATGATGATGTCATGTTCAATAGACGCACGGGCATGATAAATTATTCCGGAATGAAATTAGTTTTTAATGATATTTATGAGATGATTATTTATATTCAAAGTGTAAATACTAAATATGAAATATGTGAATTTGACATAAATGACAAAATGCATCCTAATAAATTTAAGACAACATCAGCCGCTAGTACAGACGAACAAAACTCGCAGTTTTTTCTGTAATTCTATCAATATTCTACACCAAAATATTGCTGGTTTGCTGAACAAATCAGACTTATTGACTATTCAATTGAAAAATCTTGAAAATCAAGGAACTATTGTAGACGTTCTTTGTATAACTGAACATTTTATTACATCTGGCCATGAACGTTTGTTGTACATACCTGGTTTCCATCCCGCTGCTTTCTTTTGTCGCAAAACAAATCGCGGGGGGACTTGTATTCTAGTTAGAACTGGGCATCAATATAAAGAACTGCCAGATGTTGCTAAGCACTCTGTGTCAGGCGTATTTGAAATTTGTGGAATTGAATTGACAACTCATTCTATTATTGTAATTTGCGTTTATAGAATTCCTAAATACAATTACTTGACATTTTATGATAAGCTTGACATTATTTTGAGTAAGTTATGTTTGTTAAATAGAAAAAAAATTGTTATATGTGGCGATTTAAATATTGATACGTTAAAAAAGAATAGAATTACTTTGGAGCTAGAGCATTTTTTAATCAGTTACAATTTGACATTAGAAATAAATCAACCTACCAGGCTCAGTAGTAACACATGTATCGATCATTTCGCACATAACTTGCGAAGAGGATGTAAAGCTGAAATTATAGATCTTATCCTTTCTGATCACACGTCACAATTACTCAGGGTACCCATAAAGAAAACATGCCGCTTAAAATTCTGGAAAAATGTAAAAAATGACTACTCTACAGAGAACCTCATAAAATTCCGAGAATGCATTCGAAGTTTAACCTTTACGGATGTATATGAGAGTAACGATGCGAATTTAGCTTACAAAAGATTTTATGAAACATTCTCCCTATTCTACAAACTTTGCTTCCCTAATAAAATAATAACTATTCATACTAATAAAAACATAAAATGGGTATCGCGCGGCATAAAAAGCTGTAGTAAAAAACAAAGAAAATTACTGTGGACATACAGACTAAATCCTGTATTAAAAAATAAAATTAACTTTAAAAAATACTCTTCGCAATATAAGAAAGTTATAAGACTTACACAAAAAGCTCAAAATGATTATTTTATAAAAACCTCGAAAAATAAGTCGAAAGCTACATGGCAAATTGTCAATAGACCCAAAAATAACTTTCCTAAAGAACAAATAAAAAATTTAATAATTATTTTATAGATGAAATTGAGAATAATATTAAAACTGACATGGAATTTGACAATAAATTAGATAATCTGACAAGCCAATCAATGTTTATGCAGCCTGTTCTACCAAACGACATGGTTTTGGCTATAAGATCACTTAAAAATACAAGTACTGTAGGCTTTGACGGGATAACAACAAAGGCGATAAAATTTGTAAATGAACTTATAGCACCCGTATTGGCGCATATTATGAACCTTGGCATTGTTGACGGAGTTTATCCTGAAGACTTGAAGAAAGTTATTATTAGACCACTTCATAAAAAAGATGATAAAACTGATATGAAGAACTATAGGCCAATAGCTAAAATTTCTGTATTTTCTAAAATTTTCGAAAAAAATATTTATAATTCTCTGTATTCCTATCTAAATAAATTTAACTTACTATGCAAGGAACAATATGGCTTTGTAAAGAATACCACGATCAACATGGCTATTTTTAATTTTTTACGTAACACTATGTTGGCAGTAGACCAAAAAGCTCCTATTTGTGCCATCTACACAGATATGACCAAAGCCTTCGATTACGTGAAGCACGACGTCTTGTTGGACAAACTGCGTAGCTACGGTATCAGAGGTAACATTTTAAAACTTCTCGAATCCTATCTCTCCAACAGAATGCAGTGTACAGAGATTGTAAGAATATGTGAGAAAACTAAATTTGAAAAGAGTTTTTTATCTCATTCTAGATTAGTAAAGTTTGGTGTCCCACAGGGTAGCGTCCTTGGGCCACCTCTTTTCTTGATCTATATAAATGATCTACCAAAGGTGACTCAACATCAAATGGTGATGTTTGCAGATGACAGTACTGCTATAGTTAAATGTATTGATCAAAATATTTATCAAATTGACATAAATAATACACTTTCGGACATAATTAATTGGCTTAGTAAAAATAATTTAGTTATTAACTTAAAGAAAACCAAAGTAATGCACTTTCACCAAAGAACCAAAGTACCAAAAGTGAATATTAGACATAGTAACTGTGACATTGAAGAAGTTAAAGTAGCAAAATTCTTAGGCTTAATCGTTGATAATCAGCTTAACTGGAAAGCCCACATAGACGACCTAAGTAAGAAAATAAATAAATCAGCCTACGCACTTTTCCAAATTGCTAGAAAAGTTAACATGGATGTGCTACTAGTTGCATATCACGGCCTAGTAGCTTCAATTTTGCGATATGGTATTGTTTTTTGGGGCAATTCTACTGATAAAGATATCGCTTTTAAGGCACAAAAAAGATGCATAAGATCGATGTGTGGTCTGAAAACGGATGATAGCTGTGTACCATTTTTTAAATCGCTGAAAATATTTACCTTACTATCTTTATATATTTTTGAAATTAGTGTTTTCGTCAAAACAAACATGAGGTTGTTCGAAAGAGTGTCAACTTTACGATCTGTTGCGATTCGTAGCCAATACGCAAACTCTTTGATCAATCAGCGTTGTAAGACTGCGTTAGTGAGAAAGAGCGTTTTAGGCATGGCACCGCGTATTTACAATAAATTACCTGATGTAATAAAAAATTTGAATGTCACACAATTCAAAAAAAAATTAAAACTGTTATTAATTGAAAAATGTTATTATACTATTGATGAATTTTTGAATGACAAATTAATGTAGACTTATTTATTAACTGACTGGAGAATACACACAATTTAGACAATTTCTAATTGATATTGAGACTAATGGTAATTTATGATTAATTATTTGAACATTGACTGTAGAAATTACTTCATATTGTGACATTTTATCATTATTGTTTTTATTTATTTATTCATCAATTTTGACATATCTACCAAATAATTTGTATTTACCTCTCGCATGATTAATATTTTTATTTTTTATTTTTCATGCAACCCTATATTTGTACGCCTCTTGGCATAACATAGCGACCTATCTTTAATTCAAGAACTGTATTCACTACCTATGTTAAACAAATAAAATTGATTTTGATTTTTGATTTTGAAAGGCATAAATCCTTTATTTAATGGGAAACAGACTATGGACAAGTATTATTAAGAATTCCTAAGAAACGCAGAAATATCCGATTTCTAAACGTAACTCACAATAGGAGAGCAACATCTGTTTGCCATATACTCCGGTCACGAGTACCCATAGGGACCCTTGAAATAATTACAAACGGGGCTATTGAACAATTCTGTGAAAGTATGTGAAAAAACCAAGCGTGGGGCTTGGGTGGATGGTTTTGGAGATGAAGGAAGGGCAGCCGGTCTTAGATCGCTATAGGGCTGGGGCGATATGGGCTATTGAGTTAAGTTAGGATACTTGGTAAATACCGAGAGGCTATGTCCAAGTGGGCAGTTGCAAGAGTGTGATAATGATTTAATAAGTTAGATATAGTTGGGTTGAAAACCCTGTTTAGACTAATCTAGTATGTGTGTGTGTTTGTTGGTGAGCGATTGGGTGAGTCCTTTATTACAATAATTATCCTAGGCTGATGGTGTAATTATTATGACTAAAGTTCTTAAAACTAAACAGACAGAAACGTGTTGCTAAGGAGTTTGTTGCGCCACTTCTTCTCCTCAGCTCCAACACTAGGAAGTGGTGAAGGGTGGGCGCTTTTGGGGCTGTCTATAGGGTTTCAATAGAGTTGTTCCCCAACTCTATTGCAAAATGGTTCATGAGTTTTGATTATCAACTCAATTATCTGCTAATTCTTGAATTATGTATTCATTAGCTCTAACTAACAATTCAGCCATTGCTTTTGAGTTTTGATTCTCAACTCATTATGACAACCATATAGTGATTCTAGAATAATAATATATTCTTTATACTTGATAACTGATTCGGCCAGGCTGAGACAAGCACGTGTCTTGCAGATGCGCTACTTGTACAAAAAGTACACTTTCCATGGGGAGGGTTTGGATTGGTTTGATACCACTGATTTATTGTAACCAGTCTAAGGACTGTTAGGGACCATGTCTATTGATTAGCATGATGATCGACGATGATTCTGCCGCTGAAATGCCGCCTTGTCACGTTCTCCAGTTCGAAAGGACTGCTAGGGACAGTGCTCACTAGGAGCATGATGCCGACGCCTTGCCGCTGAAAAGCCGCTTACGTCACTTATGGAAGTGTTACTCTGAGTGCTTCAGGTGCAGATGCGAAGTATCGTGTGAGTCACGACTGACCAATTACCTATTACGCTAGCGTAAGGGTTATTTACAAAAACTATTGGTTGTAATATAAATTACTTTGCCCTTTTGAAACCACTTTCAATATATTTCAAGAACTACGAATTCCATAATCCGATTTACGATATATCTTTCAATCCTTTCCTTGTTCTCATAATAAGACGAGGCATTGGACTTCTTCAACATAAGGAATTCAGTTCAAATTGTCGGTGGGAAGGCGACCAGTCAGGGACGAACCTTACAGGGCCGTGCGGAAATGGCGGGGCCCGGCCCTTTCCCCTACGGGGGAAACCGACCTTTAATACAAATATACACACATCAAAAGTGTCTAGGGATCAAGCATTTTTATGCGGATTTCTTGAGATTGAGATGTGGCTTTGTAATAAATTTATGATTTTATAAATTTATATGGATCCTTTTTGGTGCATTTCATAATTTGAATCAGGAACTGTGAATCAAATTCGAGTAAAAGATGAAAATCAGCTGTCAATATTTTCCCTATAAAAACATACAACGCATTGAAGACATTATTAGTGCTACTGTTTCCCTACTACTGATTAAAACCAACGTTATTATGGAGCGGCGACGTCATTTAAGCAGGGAAGAAATGCTCAGAGCCGTGGGAATGATAGAAGCTGGTTCCCGGCAACGTACTGTGGCTTTAGCTCTGAATACAAGTCAGAGTGTTATCAGTCGACTTTGGACACGTTACCGAAGCACTGGTACCGTGGCTGAGCGCCATGGAGGACGGTATCGCTGCACCACACGGAGACAAGACCGATACATTCAAATCTTAACTCGAAGAGCTCCAACAATAACCGCCATGATGTTAGCCGTGAGGCTTCATCACTCTTCAGGGAACTTAATTAGCGACCAAACAGTCAGAAACCGCTTGCATGAAGTGAACCTTCATTCCCGAAGACCGCTACGGGTACCACCTATAGCAATGCACAATCGTAGGATTCGATATCAATGGGCTCTTGAACACAGAAATTGGGCAGAAGAACAATGGCGTTTCGTGTGCTTTTCTGATGAGTCTCGTTTTGGTATGAGACCGGATACAAGACGTATACGACACTGGAGAACCCCTGGACGCCAACAGCGATTAAAATCCTGCCAGGAAGTCCATCCTTATAGTGGTGGAACCATCATGGTATGGGCGGGTATTTGGATCGGCGGAAGAACTGAGTTGATTTGGATCAGAGGCAACCTCAACGCTCAAATTTATGCTGAGACGATTGTATCAGACGTCATCGTTCCTCTACAAGTGCAAATCGGTCCCTTATTTCAGTTAATGCACGACCGCACACCGCAAGAGTTGTAAGACAGACTCTCGCCGCAGCTAACATCAATGTCCTGCCCTGGCCTGCTCAGTCGCCAGACTTGAACCCGATTGAGCATGCATGGGATATGCTACAGAGAAGAGCTCTGCCGAATATGGAGGGTATCCAGTCGCAAGAAGACCTTTTTTTGTTGTTGCAACGAACATGGGCGGCCATTCCACAGCGTGATTTGGATGAACTCATTTTGAGTATGCCAAACCGATGTTCTTGTGTTGTTAGTGTTCGCGGTAGAAACACGGATTATTAATTGTTTAAGTTACCCAATAAAATTTTAAAGAAAACTGTTATTTCAGTCTTTTTTTCGAACTTTAATGTTAGTGGTTCAAATGTCAAAAATCCCTTTATTAGAAAATGGCAAATTTCTTTATTAATGCAAAGGTGACTTGGTTTATCGTTACTGTGACAAACGAAAACACTTTATTTGATGAATCCTTAAAGAAAATTTTAATTAATATCAATCAGGAGAAAAGTTATTGCAAAAATATATGTTGATCCCTAGACACTTTTGATGTGTGTATTAATATGATTTAGGAAAAACGAAAATTTTATCAGCCTAGGGTAATTTAGGAACAGTCACAGCTTCATTGTCGGTCCATCGCCATTTTAGCCTATTTCCTGTCAGTGCGTGAAGGTCGGCACAGACACTGTAGGTGTGGTAAGAAACATTCGTAGAAATTGATTAAACCAAGAAATGATCTGAGCTCCTTGGCGTTGGTTGGAGGTGAAGCTTTGGAGATTGCTTCTATCTTCGGTTTTGTAGGACGTACACCATTTCGATCAATTGTGTGTCCGAGATATTCGACTTCCGGGGTAAGGAAAACGAATTTCTTCAAGTTAACTTTTAATCCGGCTTGCCTTTGGAAAACGGTACGTAGTGTTTCGAGATGATCTTTGTCATTTTTCCCTGTAACCGCAATGTCATCAAAGTAAACTGCCACATTTGGTATTCCTTCGAGGAGCTTGTCAAGGTAATGCTGAAAAACTGATGGGGCTATGGAAATACCAAATGGCATGCGGTTATATTGATAGTATCCTTTGTGGGTAGATATTGTTAAAAACTGTTTAGAATCCGGGCCTATTTCAAATTGCAGGTAAGCTTCTTTTAAATCAATTTTCGAAAATTTCACACCGTCTGCAAGATTCTGGCGTAATTGATCAAACAGAGGAACTGGGTGTGCGTGTGTTATCAATACAGGGTTGAGCGTGCTACGGAAATCGCCGCAAATTCTGATCTGGCCGTTAGTTTTGACTACGTTGACTGTCGGAGTCGCCCACTGGATCGGTGTTATGTTTGGGTCTACTTTAGTTATGATGCCCTCTTCAACTAGACGATCTAGCTCAACTTCAATGTTTCTTTTAATCGAAAATTTAATGGATCTTGCTGGAATGTGTTTCGGTTGAGCATTGGGCTTCAAAATCAAAATCAAATCAAAATATTTTATTTTACATAGGCCTATATGGGCACTTATAAAACGTTGACAAAAGATGCACGGTTCGGGTTGGTCGTTTCCTATGGAGAAGAACCGGCAAGAAACTCCATGGTTACTCTTTTAAAATCATTTGGTTTTACAATATTTGAATGTTACAGCGTTAGTACATAACTGTGGGAGGACAGCGTAGGCCCGACAATAAGTCGTTGCTTACTACAAAAGGTAGAACAAGACAACAAAAAAAAAAAAAAAATACAAGGCTATGTCCACACATTCACAAAAAATAGGTAAATGAAAAAGAATCTATACAAAAGTAAAAATAAAACATTATAAGAACACTAAATTAAACAATTGACACAGATGTTGTCATCAGTGCTGTAACTATTCTGAACAATTAATGAACGATGCAATTATTTGAAAACTACTGTAAAACATCTGAATAATAAAAAGAATGGAAAACATGAAATTAGGAATAGTTAGAGACGACCACACATTTGTGTCGTTTATGAGCTACCAGGGAAGCCGCATGAGCAGAAGGAACTAGAGCCAAACTTCTTTATCTTCAACGTAGTCCTTAATTTTGTAATATGCTTTTTTAATTAGGACACGTTTGATGCAATTTTTAAACTTTCCATCAGTCAGTTCCGTAACTGACTTTGGCAACTTATTATAAAAGCGTATCTGTTTATAAGAAAAGACTTGCTAGTTTTTGTTAATCTAAATTTGGGTATTACAATTTCGTGTTTACTGCGTGTGTTTATATTATGGAAATCGCTTCTAATTTTGAAAAGCCCTCGGTTTTTCGGACATATAAAATACATTCTAAGATATAAAGTGAAGGCAAAGTCAGTATATCGATCTCTTTAAATTTTTCTCTGAGGGACTCGCGAGGACCCATTTTATAGATCGCGCGGACTGCCCTCTTTTGCAATATAAAAATTGAATCAACGTCTGCTGCCGATCCCCACAGCAGAATGCCATAAGACATAATACTGTGGAAATAAGCGTAGTATACTAACCTAGCTGTGTCTACATCAGTTAACTGCCTTATTTTCCTAACTGCATAGGCAGCTGAGCTTAACCTCCCCGAAAGAGTTCTAATGTGTGCGCCCCACTGCAGTTTAGAATCGATAGTAATCCCTAAGAATACAGTTTCTGCGATAACATCGAGTTTTTTGCCGTCAAGATTTAGATGAAGGTCACGTTGTGTTACATTTGGTAAAGAGAACTTTAGACATTTAGTTTTGTTCGTATTCAGTAAAAGATTATTAGCTGCGAACCATTTCGAGAGAGCAGTTAAACTTTCGTTGACATGTATGACTTCTGTATCTTTTTCTTTGCTTGATATGAATGTTTACTTGGTAATCTTTGACTGTTCCAAGTTTGCCGTCGAAAAGAGCAGTGTGCCTGTCCACGACTTGTTGTAGAGACTTCGTGTCGAGTGTTCTTAATTGAGTAGACTGGTTTTGGGAAGTTCATGTCAAACATTTCACTCCACTGTAGGCCGAATAACATTGGGTCAGCTGACTTCATGACAACAACAGGTAGTATCTTTTCCTCCTCTTGAACTCGTACCGTTACTTGCGTTAGGCCCTTTGGCTTAAGTTTTACATTCCCATAAGCGCGTAGACCTGGAGCCTTTGTGAGAGGTGGAGCGCCGATACACTTCCAGAACTTGGTGCTGATAATTGAATAGACTGAGCCGGGATCCCAGTCTAACGTACAATGAATGTTATTAATTAGGACGTCTATTTTCTTACTGTCTTTGCCTTTCGACTTGTTTACTAGACAAACGGTATCTGGTTTGTCGTCGTTGTCTTCTGAGTAGGAAGCTTGTGAAGAATTGTTACTGTTTCCGTCATATTTTAGCTTGTATAGCTTGTTTCTTTTCGTAGATGTTCTTTGTTTATTATCGCTCCGATTGGGCAGACATGCTTTGCCTGACTTGATGCAGCAATCTTCGAAATGGCCTGGCGTGTTGCACTCTTTACGTGTGTGAGTTTTGGCTGTACATCGGCTTAAAGGGTGTCTTTCAGGTTCACCGCATCTGAGGCATTGATGAGTCCGGAATCTGCGCGGAGACGTGTTCGAGTAAGGTCTCGTGTTTCTATTAATTTTATTGACTTTGACATTTGGTGTATCATCGCTTTCAGCTCGTTCCCGAGATTTTGCAACGCTAAAGATCTGAGCAAAGGTTACTTCCTTCAACTTTCCGTCTTGACGTTCTTGTAAGTCGGGTAATTTTTGTTTCAAGTCGATTTGCAACTGTTGATGATTGAGTCCAGTTGCAAAACGATCACGTAACTGTCGTTCTAATAGATCGTCGTTATAGCCGCAATCTTTGCTTATTTCTTTAAGTCTATTAGCGTAGTACTCCATAGATTCGTCGTCCGTGCGTATGCAGTTCCAGAAATCAGACAGCGCCCTGTATCTTGTGCGCTTGATTCTGTACAGGTCGAGGAGTTTTTCTCGAATATCTGTATACGTACTGTTTTCGAAACGTGGCGTCAGGGCAACTTTTATGTCGTGAAAAGTTTCAGGAGAGAGACAGATGAACAAAAGCTCTTTTTTTATGTTTCGTGCATCCTCTCCCCAAAGTCCGCATTTAGACTCAAAATAGTCAAAAAAATTCTCAACTGAGGTTTCGCTCGGATTAAACTTGTCACCTTTAAAACTGTTGTAAATGTTGTTTCTATAGGTGTTAGTCTGTGATGAGCTGGGTAACTCTGTGCCATTCGTTGTAGTTGGTGTGGGAGTCGCGGCAGCCGCATTTTGTTGTTGTGTTCGTAACAATTGTAAAATGTCCGAAATTTGTTTTTGTTGTGATGCTTGCAATATAAGGAATTTTTCAAATTGCTCACTGTTCATTTTTAATCCTCGTCGCCACTGATAAGAATAATATAATCGTCATAAGTTTGTAGGATCCGGTCATTAGTACGGACAGAAAATGAATCGGCAAGCGCACCAAAGGTAGCACGCGACCTACTTACCAGTCTACCCACACCTAAGCGCGCTTTACAGAGTCGTGATGTTTCGAACTCGCTGTGAGGCGGACAGTCTGTGTCTGACCACGGCGGAGTCAAGACGTCCCGAAACTGTTCCCCGATTCATGGTGCCTAGTGTTAATGTGTTGGATTGTAATTTCAAGTAATTTGTGAGTAGTAAGTGAGTTCGACAAAAGCAGTGTACCTCGTGTAGTGTGTGTTTTCATAGCACGGAACCCATGTTCTGCCCACATGATGACCGTGTCTAACGGAATAAATCAAGACAACTGCGACAAGTTTATAAATTATTGTTTATTTAAAGACATTGACAAAACAAAAGCAATGACAAAGTCACTGATGTCTATGATATGAACATATTATAAAACGAGTTTGTAACAGGCACAACTATGGTTCTCATGAGCGCACTAGGCAGATAAGAATGAGTTATGCACAGTCTAAAAACATCGACAAAACTCTCGGCAAGTGTATACCTGCATACCTAAGGTCCTCGACACTGAGATGATCATGACCTGGGGACTTTCCTCTAACCATAGTCCTTAGATTTATGATTTTAAGCTATTAAATCTAGTTTAATTTGTTTTTCATTCTGACGACACCATTTTAATTTACTTTTGAAAATTCTTCGTGTATTACGCATTTTATTGTATTCAATACCCGTATCTGGTTTACCACATATCTGCCAATCTTGAAAAGCCAGTCGAGCCTCCTCGTAAGCTAATTTTACATGTTTATTCCACCCAGGTACAGGTTTATACATTCGAGGCTTATTAGCCGCCGCACTACACTCAGCAGACTGTTGGAGAATACATATTATGTTATTGTACAAATCATCCAGAATAATATTGTGGTTTGCATTCTTATAAAGAGCACCTGCACAGCTACCAAACTCGTGAGGAAAATCTATTTCTCGCAAACCGTCATTACACATTTCCTTGTATACAGTTATCTGACTAGAATCACGTTGCCCCCAAACAATGAGATTACAGTTAGGTTTAGGTAATACTATAATAGGTGTTATTAACTTAAGATTACATTCTAACTCTATAGGCATATGATCCGACCAATATATATCGTACAGTATCTTTACATTAACGAGTGTCCGTCGCGCGGCTTCAGTCGTAATACAGTGGTCAAGCCAGCGCCTACACCCGTGCGCGTCGCTTACAAAAGTGTATGAGTCACGCGGCAGGCACTCAATATCTGCACATGACCATTGTTGTTCCTCACAGATCTTAAGTAATTCACTATGGAATAACTCACCAGTATGCGCGTTATAGTCACCCAACATAAATACCGTTTCTATATTATTACTGTCAATCATAGCTGCAATTTCACTTCAACAGTCAGTAAACTCAGTTGTCACTGGAGTTGGTAGGCATATACACCGAAAACACTAGCATTTGTCTGTCGCACAATCTCACTTTTATTGCCGCGATACGAACACTGCTGCACTGTATAATATTAACCATGGAGAACAGATTCTTCCGCCACAGAAGTGCTACACCTCCATAGGGTCGACCATGAAGTAGACCTGCTGCCGTATCCACTGCAGAGTTTCCGGTGAATGCAAAGTCATTATGTATAGTTCCCAAAAAAGCCAGATCATGCGGCAACAACCACGTCTCCTGCAGTGCAATAACGTCCGCAGTGGCGCACAGTCGTCTGATACAATCAACTGACGTCGTAACGCTTTTACAATTAAAACTTATTAACTTTACTGGCTTATCCATTGACGATTATTTAAATACAATAAATTGCCGAAAAGACACGCCTTCCGGCCATATATTTTCATCCATAAAAACTGGTAGCTTCCTCTTAGGTATTAAAAATTTGTAGGCCTCATATCCCTTGCGTTTCTTCATATTAACTTTCTAAGGTGATATCACTACTTGTGTCTTGCTTAGTACATAATCCGTTATGTCCTCAGTGGTGGCTGTCATATCAACATTGTAAATATAAAAAGGTATTTGTATGTCTGCGGCCTTAAACTTACTGTTGGGAATAGTTAAACCCTTCCCCTGATTACCAATAAATCCATTTGCGGGTTTATTGTTTTTCCGGTGCTCCACCTTTTTCCACTCTCCATCCTTCACAATATTCACCCAGGTCTTATCCGCGTCACATGCATCCAAGAATAAATCCCTACTATTTTGCAAATTAGCATTTGTATCATCATGTTTCGCCCGGTGTTGTACATGTACGCGGGCCTCATTCACTTCATTAGGAATTGCCGGAACCGCAGTGGCTATCATGGCCTCCACGCGCTGCGCACACGCCAGTGTATGGGTGAGAGAGAAGGGCGCACCTCGGTTGAGTTGAGTGCGAGCGAGAACGTGCGGCGACGAAAGTAATGACGCACCTTGCTTGGCGACAGTGAGGGCATCGGTCGTTGAAATTGAACTCAGTAATTTACTTTTCTGTATTGATATACCCACATTTGTTATTATTTCCGTAGTCTGCAAGTCATTGTGCGATTTATTGCGCTTTGCCGACGGGTTGCGAAACCGTAGGTTGAGCACAATTATAGCTGCCAGGAATTATGACTCGCTAAATGATGCCTTACAGGCTGCGATAGATGAAGAAACTTCATCATCAGATTACACTTCATCAAATATTATGTCGATGAGAAGGTCAAATAGACCGAATTACAGAAATTTACAGGCATTGAACTTTGTTATACTTGACTAGACTTTTGCTAGACTTGACGGGGGCACAGCCGTGCCCGTGCCCCCAGATAAAGAGGTAAAGTCTGGATGTAGGAGGTAAACTTCGAAACAACTGGTCTGATTCCTAAAATTCTTTCTCGATTCTGCGGCTTCGTTATTCGCAAGTGTTATACATAGGCTATATTCGAAGTATTCTCGTGGGATAATTTCTGACCAAAAAGCGAGTGAAGTCGCGGGCAAAAGTTAGATAATGATAAAACTTAATATTACGCATGTGATCTGTGAATATATATATAATAGTCTCTTTGTAGGTAATAAGAGTGATATAAAGATAACATAATGTCCAAAATTGTTATATTAACTGCGTTTATGGGTTTCACCATTAATGTTAGTTTTTTTTTTTCATGGCAGTACGCGGCGTTGCCCAAGGGTGAAATGGACATCCTACAAGCTGCCTTTATCATGTTTGCTGTGAGTTCTGCCTTGGTAAGTAATAAAAACATGAACAAATTAATTCAAGGTGCATTGAAATACTTAAAAATCAGTAAAGCGGTTTTTTGTCGCATTATTATAAATCAGTTTTAAATGGGGCCAAACCCTGAAACTTTAGAAATCTTTGGACCTATTCTATGAGCACCTACAACGATCCCTTTTCTGATTTTTATTTCTTTAACTACACCTTTTTATAAATATTTTACCGACAAAGCATATAATTCAGTCATTCTTTGGAATACCTCGTTTTATAAAATACCGAGCTGTTTAGGTCTTAATGTGTGAGAGTACACACGGTGGCACATCAAGTTATATATTTCCAGCATAACATGGCCTCGCTTTGTATAGATTTCCCATACGATTAGAGTTCCGCATAAACTGGATTTGAGTATTTTGATTGGTGGACAATGCCTAAAATGTTTAGATTGTATAATATTTATTGAATAGCGGATTATATGAATTGTCGGTAACAATTTATTATGGCTACAGTTTATAAATGTAGTGTGTATTAGCGTGAATGTAGCAAGGTTATCTGACCAGTTGACTGCCGCGATACCAGGCTAAAACTTAAGACCGAAATCGGAGGCTTCCCTTTCTTTTTATGTCTGCCATTATTTTGTCATATTTCACTCAAAGTGAAATATCTGAATTAAAAATGAACAATAAGTGTAACCAGGTGATCCTATACAAAATTTTGCCACTTGGCGTAATTCATGGGTCGAAAAATAAATGCAAAATAATGTGATACATACTGACACCAGAAGGTGATTTTCAAAGTGTCTATGTTAATTTCAAATAAACCCATTGGTTCAGATAAGCTTGCTGCTCTTTACAAAACTTTCCCTTATAATGAATGACAAGTAGTAATAATAGGTATGAAAATCGAAGTCATTTTCACGTTATTTCCTCTTATAGAGTCCATAATGCTGGGCACAGGCCCCCTTGCCTAAAATGATATTAGTTGGGTTTTATCGGGCATTGATTTTGTAAATCTGTCGCAGCGCTGTTGTCTTTTATAATAGGACTTAACCCCGAAGGGTTATACAGAGGTGTACTTGTTAGTACACCCACATTTCGACAGTTATGTTTATAAGTCTCATGTAATAGCGCGAGCCTATTGCCATAAATTAGGTACAAATCAAGGCTGCGTGGCCATGAATAATTTCAGATGAAAAAGCCCAATAACAATTTGTCCGACCTGGGAACCCAAGACCTCATTCTCAAAAGTCGCGCTTGCCACCACTAGACCAACGAAGCATTGCCATAAAAATATTACATGAAAGAAAATATACAGCTTTGAGAATTCGACATTTCATTATTTTTTTTCGATTCCACAGTTTGAAATAGTGAACTAGTAGGCTTGTAGGGATTTATTTTTACATTTAGCGCTTTTCTTTAAATTTTATTAAAGCAGTTATGACGGTCAAGTCTAGTTCATTGGCCCAAAACACTACACTACTACTACCATACTACTAAACACTTTGCGTCTTTCTTTTTATTTAACTACTATTTTTTCATGTTTTGAAACAGTTAAGCATGAATGGGATCCCAATTTTGATAGCCAAGATAATACTTTATTATAGTAATATCCTTCCGACCATATTTTGTCATAACAGCCAATCTCAACGGAGATCAGCAAAGATCGGAGTGTTAGATTGATTTTTTGTATACTTCTTCTTCTTCTTTTCGTGTCAATGAAACTCAAACGGTGCAGACTCTGTAGTGTGTAAGTTATAATAAGCATGTATGTAGACAGCCTTATTTAAAGTGCTTCTTCAGCAATACTGATTTATAATAAATTGTATGTATTCTAACACACATTAAATCAGACCATGAAACCAACCAGACGTATCATTTCAACTCTACCAACCTAGCGACCTGATCACACTACATGGCGACCCTGCCAGTCCTCATATTACTGTAATTACCGTACTGCAACGACCATGTCAGTCCTCGTGTCACTATAACATACTGCAACGACTCTGCCAATCCACGTGCCACTCAAATTACCGTACTGCAACGACCTTCAACGGCAACCTTAAATTTTTGGAACGTCGCACCGAGTTTAGAGATTTTGAAATTTGGGACATCGAAAGACTATGGGAACTACGAAAAGCAAGGAGCAAGTGATTATTGCGCAGTCTGCAGCTGGAAGCAACCACGCACAAGCGACGGCGGAACACCTTCAGACGAATAACATTCTTCTGTCCATAATATGCGCCTGTATGCTGTTAGCGGTACTGATCGGATTCTTCTGCCTGTATAAGCGATGCCACACAAACTGGATGCAGCTGAAGAGTAAAGCTTTGGAGCAAGTCCTGTCCCGTATCAGCTACCGACGTCGCAAGGAACTCGGAGAGCGCGAGAATCAAAGCAGTAATGCGTAAGCGTGATCAACAAGTAAGTTGTAATTAATACCCACGCGCATCTCAATTTCTTTTATATAAAATATGTTTTATTGAGTAAACTCACCTACTTGTTTTGTGTAATTTTGAAGTATAGAAGTAGAATTATCAGATATTTATAAGCAAATAAAACATTGTACGGATCCTGCTTCTAAGTTAGGTCCTGAAAGAAGAGTAGGTAGTAATTATGAGAATAAGATTTTAGAAGCTAAGAGCTTATATGTGTCGTTTAAAAATATTTTAAGTAGTTTACCTAAAGAAGTATCTAAAGAATTATTATTCCTGTGTTTATGCACAAACGCATGCTATGAAAAAATTTTGAAATTTGAGAAGGAATCTAGTTCGAGTAGTAGTCAAACTCAAAATAAATCAGCAACAATGTCAGTATTATGTGAAAAGTTTAATTTAAAGACGGCTGTAAGCCTGTTGCCTAAAATTACTGGTGATGAAGAGGTAACAAGCGAATTAATATCTGCGATTGAATTGTATGACTCAATGCTTGATGCTGGTGATAAGGCGACTTTAATAAATTTTGTTTTAAAAACGATTAACAAGTGGAGCAAAAATTCGTTTAGGTACTTCTTATACTTCTGTTGAGTTGCTATAAGATATGCGTAAATATTTACTTACTCGTAAGTCAGATACTGCTTTACAGTCTAGATTACAAAAGGCTAGACAAGGTGAAAAGTCAGTTACAGAGTTTGGCCAGGAGTTAGAAAAGTTGTTTGTGGACTTAACCATTTCCCAGGAATGGTGATGATAAAGCGTACGAAGTTTTGCGACCTCTCAATGAAAGAAACGCTATTCGATGTTTTTCCGAGGGTTTAAAAAGCCAAAAGATAGGGACAATTATTTCAGCACGAAATTTGACCTCGTTAAAGGATGCCATTAGAATAGCCCAAGATGAAACTAGCTCATCATCGGACCGTCAGGCCGTTATGACATATAATCGCCAGCCAACTCGAAATAATTTTACTCATCGAGGATATCGTAGTTGAAATACATCGAGATATTTTCGAGGTAGTAACTACAATAGTAGGCAACCACATGGTTCCCATCAAAATTCTGCTGCGCCAAGGAACACGTGGCGAGACAGCCGCGGCGCCCATGTACATCGCCGTGGAGCGTCAAGTTTCGTTGCCAGGAATATTAGCGGAAATCGTGCAAACCAATCTAATAATAGAAATTTAAATCATTTTATTGCGAATGAACACCATGGTTTACCAACATCGCAAAATAGTCGCAATCTTTCTTCGGATCAAAATTTGGGACAATTTTTTCGTCCCTAAACAAGTTTTTACATGTGACGACAGCATTAGTTGGGTAAATTTAAGTTTAGATAAGTTATAGCTAGAATTTTTAGTAGATACAGGGGCCTCTTTATCGTGTATTGATTATAGAATATTAAATTTAGCAAAGCAAGAGTGGCACAAATGCGATTTAACTATCCATGGTATTGGTGGAAGTTCAACGTCTATAGGATTTGTATACTTGACTCTAGAATCTAAGAATATAATTTTTAAACATAAGTTTTACGTATTTAGGAAGTTACCGTGTAAGTCGACAGGAATATTAAGACAAGATTTTATTAAACTGTACTGTGGAGTTATAGATTATGACTCAAAGACTTTATCTCTCAAAGTGGGAGACGGTAAAGTTACATTACCTTTACATTGTTATAACTATAATTTAACCACCGCACCGCGATGTGAGGTTATCAAATATATACCTACGCGTATTAATTATGATTGTGTAATTTATCCTAAGGAAATTATTCCAGGTATTTTTTTGACTAGTATAGTAGCTAGGCCAAAAATGGAAAGATTCCAGTGAGACTATTGAATACCACAGACGAGGAAGTGTCTCTATGTTTACATTAGAAAACTACGAATTTTGTAATTTTGAAAGGCCAGATGTTAATGTAGATAGAATTCGAAATTTATTTTCGTTACTTAATCTTGGTTCATACTTAAATTAGGAGGAAGAATTATTGTCTATCGTGCAAGTGCCAAATATTCGGACATATTTTATTTACCAGGTGATAAATTTATTTTATTTTATTTTATTGTATTTGGGTGGCTTACAGCTAACAATACATAAGTTATAGTGATGTAACAACGACAAGCCATTAACAAGCCTCCACAGTTAAGTGTTACTAACGTTTATGAGCAATCAATTCATATGAAAGAATGTGCTGCGCCTGTGTATAGAAAACAATACAGAATTCCATTTACGCAGAAAGAGGAACTTAATAGACAGATCGATGGCATGTTACGAGATGAAATTATAGAAAAAACTAGCAGTGAGTGGTCAAGCCCCTTGTTGATAGTGCCTAAGAAGTTAGATAGGAGCGGTAATCGTCAATGGAGAGTAGTAATAGACTACAGACAGTTAAATGAGAGAGTACAGGATGACAAATTTCCTCTCCCGAATATTACACACATTTTAGAGTTTTTATCGTGTGCTTTTTATTTTAGCCATTGCGATTTAAGCAGTAGTAAAGTTTTTAAGTTTTTTAAACACGAAAACCCTCCACATCCGCGAGGTGTGCAGCTTCAGAGAATACATATATTTTGAAAGCCGAGGTGGGTATGCACCGAGATGTGGTTGCAGTGGACAAGGTACTTACCCTGCTGTCCATGGCTAAAGAGAACTGGCGCAAACCTGTCGTACTTACTACCGATGACCGCAAGAAAGTATGGCAAGGCAAGGTGCTTCACGGTCGCTTTCGGTACTAAATTCAAAATTTAATGTATGGTATTTAGATGATGGAACCCTAGGAGGTGACGTTGACACCGTTTTGCATGACCTACAGCTCCTCAAACAGAAATTTAAATCTATTGGCCTGGACCTTAACCCCTCAAAGTGCGAAATTTACCTCTCTGACGTGACTGACAGACAATCGACTATAGATAAATTTAATGCAATAGCCCCACAAATCAAAATTTTAGAAAAAAGTTCCCTGCTCCTCCTAGGTTCCCCTGTTTTAGAAGAAAGTTTTTCATCTTTCATCGAAGACAAAATCAAACATTTTGTTGATATTTTGGATAGAGTCTCCAAAATTAATTTACATTCGGCTTCCACCCTTATCAGATATTGTTGTTTTGGTCCAAATTTTATGTATTTTCTCAGTTCTTCTCCTCTTTGGATGAAACCAGAACTTTTGGACAAATTTGACCAAATTATACGCATCACATTAACATCCATTCTTAATGTGGCCTTGGACGACCGAGCGTGGCTGCAAGCCACCCTACCAATTTGTTTTGATTGCCTCGGTGTCCGCAAAGTCTAGTGTAAGCTTACCGGTGTTCTTGTCCTCTGACCACTGAAAAGCTAACCAGGAAGGTTTTAACTCTTTTCCTGGTTGATTCGGAAGTATTGTGCTTGATGGACGCAGAGCACGCCTGGAAAGTGGCTTGCCCGGATACGGATCACCCCGAGAACCCATTTTCCCAGAGACAGTAGGATGAGCCGCTCTGCAGGTTGGTACGGAATAACCTTATTAATACGTCTACCAATACTGCTGGATGTGCCCGCCTGCTGGCTGTGGGTGAGTGGAAGTCGGGTCTCCGGCTTCAGGCACTACCGTTACATAGGCATAGGCAGTATGCCTGGTGACACAACACTCCGGTCCGCTACCTGTCTGCGATTTTAGTGGGGCTCCAAATTGCTGTCGATGTTGTTAAGCAGTCGACGGCCTCGGATACCATAGCCTTTCCTGTAGTAAGCGTGCAGGTCGGATAGCGCGGCACGCTAGCATTAATGATCTCATTCGTCTTGCTCTTGCCACCGCCGGGGTGCCAGCTGTCTTAGAACCCAATGGCTTGGCACGCGTCGATGGGAAGAGACCAGATGGTATGACCATAATGCCATGGAAGTTAGGTAGGCCTTTGGTGTGGGATGCGACTTGCGTCGACACCCTTGCACTATCCCATCTTCCTAGCACGGTGAGCTGTGCTGGGGCTGCTGCTGCAGGTGCTGAAAACCTTAAACGGCGCAAATACAATAATTTAATTGGTAATAATGTATTTGAGCCGTTTGGGGTTGAAACACTAGGGCCATGGGGCCCGAGTGCCCACCTTATATTTCGGGATATCGCCAAGCGGTTGGTCGACGCTTCACGTGTCCAAATATAAGCATATTGTGTAAAATGATCAACCAGGAGATGTAAGTATTTTTTTGTAGACCGTGATCCTCCGAAGCCTCCAATTGTATCAATTGATATTATTTCAAATGGGCGTGTTGCTGGGCCTAAATGCGACATCAAACCAAATTTTGGATTCCTTCTTGATTTGTTTTTTATACAAACGTCACATTCATCACAAATTTTCTTAATATTTGTGATGATATTCTTTGCTGTATAGAAAGGGGTTATTTTATTTATCATCTGGGTTCTCCCAATGTGGCAGTAAGTATTGTGGACATCTCTAATTAGTGTTTTACTAAATTCTTCTGATAGTATAATTTTTTTTCTTCTTTTATTCTTTTTGTAATAACTGTTATTCTCCAGTATAAACTTTGATTTTCCATCTTGTAGATTTGTGTCTTGGTCCTTTTTTATATCTTCCACGTTTATTAAGTTTACAAATTTAAAAAAATCTGCAGTATTGTCATGAGGTTCTAAGACTGGATTTCTGCTTAAGCAGTCTGCTTCTTGATTTGACTTTCCCGGGTTATATTCTATCTTAAAATTATATTGGGATAAATAATATGTCAGATCACCTAGTTCCTCATCAGTTCTAGACTTGATATTCAGATTTTCCAATGATTTATGATCTGAATACACTATAAATTCTTTATTCATAAGTCAGTGTGTGTTTTACAGCTTCCTTAATTGCCAGGCATTCTAAATATATTGCCTTCTTTTTCTTTTGAGTGTCTGTCAATTTTTTTGAAAAGTATGCTACAGGTTTATTTACTCCGTTTTCATTTTCTTGTTTTAGCACAGCTCCCACTCCTTTAATACGTGCATCTGTGTAAATTATTGGTTGTTCTGGGTCTAATATTTTTAGAATTAGTTTCGAGCATAGTAATTCCTTTATTTTATCAAATGATTTCTGGCATTCTTTGGTCCATATAAATTGTACATCTTTCCGTAATAAATTGTGCAATGGTTCTAGGATAATTGCATTGTGTGGTATAAATTTGTTATAAAAGTTTACTTTCCCAAGAAACTGGCGTATATTTTTCCTTGTTTCTGGAATGGAGAAGTTTCTAACAGCTGTTAAATAATCTTTGAGAGGTCGAATTGAATTATTTTCTATAATGTGTCCCAAATACTTCGCATGATTGTTTGCAAAAGTGCATTTCGAGAATTTCAGTCTAAATCCTTCTGTTTGTATTGGCTCAAGTAGTTTTGAGATATGTATTATGTGTTCCTCGAAACTTTTAGAAAAAACTAGGATATCGTCGATGAAATTTACTGCGAAATCTGAGAGTTTATATTTTCTTATTATGTTTCTCAATATTCTTTGGAAAATAGCCGGAGCTGTTTTTAAACTAAATGGGAGGCATGTCCACTGGAAATGGCCTTCTTGCGTGACGAATGCCGTCTTATATCTATCTTCAATTTTCATCGGAATGGACCAAAATGATGAATTTATATCAAAGGTAGAATAATACTCACAGTTTACAGTCTTTACCATCAAGTCTTCAATCAAGGGGAATGGCTGTGACTGTGGGACAACAATTTTATTCAATTCCCGGAAATCTATGCACAGTCTTGATCTTTTCCCATCTTCTTTCTTATACGCCAGGGTAACCGGAGCAGCAAAAGGGCTATATGATTCCTCAATTAAGTTGTTCTTCAATAGTTTTGATATTTGATTTTCAATTTCTTTTCTATCATCAACTGTGCATCTGTATGGGCGCTTGTAGCAATATTTATTTACTATCAAGTCTATGTGAGAGTCGTATTTGTCCTTAGCAAAGACTGGTTTGTATTTTTGTATTAATTTATCAATTTCAATTTTTTTTACATAAATCTAGGTGGTTTACTGAAATTTCAAATTCACTGAAATTAATATGTTCATTGAAATTCACTTCACATCCATTTATATGGTTTATTTCTTGTTTCCGTGATTCAGAGTATTATATTATAGTCATTTTTGTCACCTAGTACATCAGGAATGTCGACATTCATTAAATTGAAAATATTTGTTTCGGAGTCTTTATTTTTGTTATCCTCTTCATTTTGGACTTTATTCTCTGTTTGTGGATTATTACAGTGAATGATATTCAATTCTTCATTTTGGATTAATTTAAATTTTGTAATACAATCCAGCTCTGTATGGTGTCGGACGTAAAGAATCATCCCATATCTTCCCATGGGTGTCGTAAGAGGCGACTAAGGGACTTGCCAGAGAATGAGCAGCAGCGTTATCTGTGCTTTTGTAACAACCGTACTGCGATCGCCAACCCGCCTGCCAAGCGTGGCGATTATGGCAAAACCCCCCAAAATGTCAATGCTACACTTGTGGGAGGCCTATGTCCAACAGTGGACGTCTTTTGGGCTGAAATGATGAATGATGAATACAATCCAAACCAATGAGAAAATCATAGTGAAAATTTTCACTATCTACCACAAAAATATTCATTTTTCTTTCAATGTTATATATTTTTATTTTCAATGTTACCATACCTTTTGTTTTCTTTTCACCATTAATAGTTTTCAAGTTTGCTGTTTGTTTCTTATATGTGTCTTCTTCTTTTTCATGTATTTTCAATAATTTTGCATTAATTAACGACACATTTGAACCAGAATCATAAATTGCGGTAACTTTTATACTGTCATTTTATTAATGGTGATACTTCTAGTTTTTTGGATTCTCCTTATTTAGTTCAATTTCTAATTCAGAGTTATTCACACTTTTCACAACTGATTTTTGATTTTTCTCATTAAACCAGCAGGTTTCCTCAGGATGAAAACGTTTCCCTTTTCTCTCAGTGAAACAAATTTGGCATGGTTTCTTTTCTTCATATTTTTTTGTTTTTATTTCAGAGTATGTGTAGTTTTTCTTTTCATATTTTGTTCCTCCCAAAAAGATGTTCTAATTTGCCTATCTCATTGTAGAGGTCTTCAGTTTCTTATAATGTCTCTCGGTCAATTTTATCACTTAGGTAATTAGGCAGGCCTGCGGCTATAAGGTCTATAAGAGTACCAGTATCAATTGTCTTTCTAACCTCTAATAGCAATTTTTCTTTTATAATGCATATTCAAGCAATGAACCCGTTTGATATTAAAATCCAAGAGCATATCTGATCGGCGACCAACCCTTGTTCCCAAATGTTTCACAGAAGCTTTTTTCCCATTTAATCCACTCTGATTCTATTGTATATTTAATTAACATACAACTGTACCAATTCACACTAGAATATTCTAAAAATTAATTTAAAATTTCAATTTTTTTCTTGTCTTCATCAATATGGAAACGTTCACATTCTTTGTTAAATTCCTTAATCCATTGGTGAGCATTTGCATTTCTACCAGTGAATTTCTCAATAACAAATTCTTTTGAAATTTTACCCAAATTTTGAGTTTCAGATTTTTTTTCCTTTTCTTCGAGTAATTTCTCTAATAGTTTCTCCAATGTTTCATTTGAGCTTCTTGTTGAAGATTTTTGATCATTTATGTTTTCCATAATCTCTTCAAGGTAAAATCATTAAACTGTATATTTTGTTCTTCATCTATATATGTCTTTGATATCTCATCAGTTAAAGTTATCCATATTTTCCTTGTCTGATGTCTTTTATACAATGTTCTTCTTATCTTGGCATAGTTAGATGTATTTATTATTAATTGGTGTAAACTTGCAGGTTGATATTCCGGCGGTATGCCAAAAGTTTGACCATCAGGTGTTCCTATTGTGATTATGCAAATAATGTTTGATTTTCCATCTGATGCTGTTTTCACACAAAAATCGAATCTTAACTTCTCCATACCTCTTGAAATATTCGCAGAAAATGTTGTTTTATAATAGTAATATACTTCTCATATTAAATAAAGGCGAAATTGCGTTTTTCTGTAATAACAAAATACTTTTATTCACAAAACAATAGAATACAAAGTTTTTAACATAATATGTAGTTTATACATTAAACAGAGTTACTTACCTGTAATAACAAAAAAAAAACAACATTTAAAGCCTTTCCTTTCTAGTAAGTCTGTTCCACGTATCTAAATTAAAAATAACATAACTATCTTATTTAAGATTACCTCTATACCGACAGTCGATGTCACAAACATGACACTCGCATCTCTTAGAAAGCTATAGATAATAAATCCATAAAGAAGAAGGACACTAGTATAGTAACCTTCTTTACAAATATTTAAAAATGTAATATGTATGTACAGAAATAAATAAATGAGAAGATCACACTGATAATAACTACAACTTTTTTTTTTATTATTTTGTTTATTCATTAACTTAACATACATTTACATTTTTTAATATTTTTACAAAAAGATATAAAAAAACATTTAAAAATATAAAAATAGTAGCCCACCGGTATCGGGAACAGGGTCCAAGCTACCGGTGGTTAGGGTTACAGAGACAGGAACCTCCTCACAATGCGGGCCGTGTCAAGGAGTACTGCCTTCTGAATCTGGCTCTTGATCCAACTGCCAAGTGAGAGCTTCGACAGATGTTCGTCGAAGCTTTTAGCCATCAGGCCATTGGCCGTAACGACAATCGGCACAATGATAGCCGAGTTCACATTCCACATGCTGACAACCTCGTGTGCCAAGTCGAGATATTTTATTTGTTTCTCTTTCTCAGCCTTCACGAGGTTCTCATCATGCGGCATGGTAACATCGACTATCATTACGCGGCGCACTGATCGGTCTATCACCACTATGTCAGGCTTATTGGCGACAATAGTCATGTCAGTAATGATAGGCCGATCCCAGTACAGCGTGACATGGTCTTTCTCGAGAACTGGGTCGGGCACATACTTGTAGTACGGTACCTCAGAATCCACAAGTTCATATTTCAAGGCAAGTTGCTGGTGAATAATCCTGGCTACTTGGTTATGCCTGTGTAAGTATTCGCCGTTAGCCAGACGAGAACAACCAGAAATAATATGTCTGATGGACTCACCCGGACGGTGGCATGCCCGACACACGTCCACCGTCCCGTCCTTCATAATATGTTTCCGGTAGTTGTTCGTCAGCATAACTTCGTCCATAATCGCACAGACAAAACCTTCAGTTTCCCCAAAGAGGTCGCCGAATCGTTGCCATGAAGAGCCTGGTAGAAGCGCCCGTGAAGCACCTTGCCTTGCCATACTTCCTTGCGGTCATCAGTAGTAAGTACTATAGGTTTGCGCCAGTTCTCTTTAGCCATGGACAGCGGGGTGAGTACCTTATCCACTGCGACCACATCTCGGTGCATACCCACCTCGGCTTTCAAAAAATATTCTCTGAGGCTGCACACCTCGCGGTTGTGGAGGGTCTTCGCGTTTAAAAAGCCTCGACCCCCGCACTTCCGCGGGATGTACAGTCACATCACCGATGATCGTGGGTGATGCATCCAGTTTGCGGTCAGCAATGTACGGACTCTCAAAACCGGCATGACCCAACCGTTGAAGGCGCGCACCTTGTTTCCGCCTGAAAGCAGGCTGTTTAATACCTTCTTCAGGCGACCGAAGAAGCGCTCCCTCAACGATTGCTTCATGTCAGCTACGTTAATGCCTAACGCTTCCGACATACCCAAATACTTATAGCTTTCGGGTGAGGAGAGAGATCTGAGGTGTATGGAATCCGAGAGTTGGATTCCCTCGGATTCCATAATCTCTCCTCGCTTTACATACATGACTGCACATTTTTCCACACCAAATTCCATCCTGATGGCGCTACTAAGTGTTTCAGTTACTTTCAGTAGCTTCATCAGTTGCAATTTGTTAGGGGCAAAGAGTTTCAGATCATCCATGTAAAGAAGGTGAGATATGACCTGACCACCTCTCCTCAACCGGTAGCCTAGGCCTGAATCCTCCAGCAATGTGCTTAGAGGATTCAGGGCTAGACAGAACCAAAGTGGACTCAGACTGTCGCCCTGAAATATTCCCCGTTTAATCCATACAGGCTCATCGTTCCCCTGAATCTGTCGACATCCTGGATATCGAAGGACCGTCTTCCATTGCCCCATACACGACTCAAGAAAGGCGCGTAGAGTTGCATCAATCTTGTACAACTCCAGCACCCTCATGAGCCATGTATGTGGCACAGAGTCGTAGGCCTTCTTGTAATCTATCCAACATGTCGACAGAGCCTTGCGGGATCGACGAACCTATTGGCTAATGGCCATGTCGATGAGGAGTAGCTCCTTAGTTCCACGGGACCCATTCCTACACCCATTCTGAGAGGCCGACATAATAGAATTACTATCGATGTGTTTGTTAATTTTCTCTCTCAAAATGGATGTAAGAAGTATATAGACCGTCGACAAGCACGTGATCGGTCTATAATTCTTGGGATCCGCAGGACTATCTGACTTATGGAGCAGGTGGGTAACACCCGTTGTAAGAAAGTCTCGTAGCGACCCAGACTCTAAGCATGACTGGAATTGAGATGCCAGGCGAGTATGTGAACTACTTAGCCATTTGAGCCAGAAGTTGTGTAGTCCGTCCGGTCCCGGAGATTTCCAGTTCGGTAACGGACGAACTGCTCTGGCAACATCTAATGGTGTTATTAAAATTTCTTCCATTTCTGGGATGGATTCACACACTCGCTCGACATCACGCATCCAGTCAGCCTCCGTATGACAGACGGACATCGACCAGATGCTGCGCCAGAATGAACTCGTGGCAGCATTATCTGGGCGGCACACGTCCGTCACACTTTGTTCGGGTCGCTCCCAAGCTCTGTATACACACCTCTCATCACTCTGGAACATGCGATTCTGCGAGTACCGATCAACACGCTTCTTATACCGCCGAATACGGTTCGCCCATGCATAAACTTTCTGCTTCAGGAAGTCGATGCGCTCTGTGACTCGGGACATGTATTCTTGAGGGCTGATTCCAGTCCCCAAGAATGCCCGCCTCACAAAGCGCATCACACGTGGGCGTGTATTGCCCTCCCTGAAGCAGTATAGTTTGCCGATGAGTACCCTGGCCCCGTCGATACGGCCCTCGATCCTGCGTTGCCAGGCTGGTACGGCTGGTTTTGGTCGAGTAGCTACGTCAAATTTTTGGGAATTTGACGTTAGATAAACGACATGCCGCTACAGCCCCACAATACAAGATCGAGTGCGTATCAACGAGGTTCTCACTACTCTCAAAAATATTTTTGAGTTGCGAGTCCAAGGCACACACCAGCGCCCTATGTTTCTTATGCATGGGTAACCGTGATAATCGGGGCCTAAGTTGGGCAGGAGTGGATCGATACTCGCAAAGCGCATCTTCCAGAGCGCTCCTCAAACGTTCGTTGCACTGGCTACTTACCGTGGCAACCCTATCATCCTCCTCTACAGCACCAATATTGGACCGCGGTGGCACCGCGGTTTGCGCCGGAGTCAAGTCGATGTGGTTGCTCGGTACCTCTGAGCGCAGCCTATCAAGTGCGGCGTCGTCCAACATGTGATTGCGTTGGATGACTCGCACCTGATCCGATAACCGTTGGGCCGAAACGTTGACAGTCGGTTCAAGTTCCTGAAACATAGACAGCATCCTAACACGGTACGCAGTGAGGTTAGTTCCCCCAACTGTAGACCTATAGTATGCGCGCATGACGTTCTCATTAATGGAATAAGTCCATCTCATGCGCTGCACACAACCACCGGCAGCGGGGCCCGGCTCGGGGCCGGTTGGCCCCTAGGTCCGAAGCTTGACGATGGCCGGCCTCGCCCCGGCCGACGTACAGGTTTTGGCGACGTCGGCGGGGAGAAATATTCGTCGCTGGAACTCGACGCTACTGCCGCTGCCGATGACACAGGTGATCCGGGGTCCCGCGGCGGCGAGGCGGAGCTCAGCGACGAGTCCGGGGGTGGAAGGCGTGCGCGTTGTGACGCAGCTCTGGTTATCATCATAACATTCTTTTAATCATGCCATTTACACTGAATTTTTTCCTTTCGTCTTCGCAATTTCTTCCTTGTATAACGTTGACAGATGTCATTGCTGTTCGATCGGTTTTTAGGTTTTTGTTGTTAATATTTTCAGTTTTTTCTAAATATTTTGAGGATTATTGGTTTTGAGATCAAATAAAATCACTGTTGTAAACAATTGTGTATGAAAATAAATATTTTATATGACGGCGCCTTTGCAAAAAGGCTTCATATGATTCACGTTGCAAACTAAACTGTTACCACAGACAAGAGAGAAGCGGTCTACAATACTCTCTGGCGGAACGTCAAGTCGTTGCGGGTAGCCATATTGACTTGAGTAGTTGTCAAGGCAAGTGGCGCGTAACAGGACGTTGACGGATCGCCGACGTCTGTTTGCTTAATCTAATTAAATCTGGTGCCACATATCAAAAGTAATTCCGATGCAGCGGGTAAGAGCCTTTATCATAAGTGGGATAAAGAATCGCGCCCTCCACGAAAGTAAAGCCAAGTGAGGAACATAACCAATGATTTTTTCAAGCAACAAGGAAAGCGTTTAAACCTGCGAGCACAAATCATCAAGAGGGTACCCTCACAACATAATCGGGTGAGACCTTTTCTTTTCGATAAGTAGGTCATCTGACTCATTGCTTAAACATGGCTTGTTTAATTGGTTTATGGGTGACATCATAATCAGTAAACCTTACTGGCATCGGAGGTTATGATTTAAAATGTACGATGGAGATCGGACCATTAAAATAGGCGATATTTTGATAAAATAGGTTGTCGGCCAATAAGTTCAGGAATTATTAGATGCTGGCGTAATTTGTAAAAGTTCTTTGACGTTTGGAGTATGCGCTTGTGTGGTCCACATGTTTCAGTCGAAAAGAAAGTGTGTTTAGTCGAAATGTCACTGTTGTCCGGTTCATGCTTTACGATGATTGAAGGGACGCAGGTGCCCGGTTTATGATGTTTTTGTGATGACGTTGGTCGAAGGGACGCTGTTGTCCGGTCCGTACACTGGTATGGTCGAAGGGACGCAGTTGTCCGGTCCAAACGTTGGTATGGTCGAAGGGATAATGTCGTCCGGGCCATGCAGCTGATAGCGGCTGGTTGAGGGGACACATTCATCCGGTCCAACCTTAAGTGTTCACTGGTCGAAAGGACAGTGTCGTCCGGGCCATGCAGCTGATAGCGGCTGATTGAAAGGACACACCCGTCCGGTCCAGGTGTTAACTGTTTAGAGAAAGGTGTCGTCCGGTCCATGAGTGGTCGAAAGGACATACGCTTTCGTTGTAGGAGAAAGGTGTCGTCCGGTCCATGCGTGGTCGAAAGGACACACGCTTTCGTTGTAGGAGAAAGGTGTCGTCCGGTCCATGAGTGGTCGAAAAGACACGCTTTCGTTGTAGGAGAAAGGTGTCGTCCGGTCCATGAGTGGTCGAAAGGACACACGCTTTCGTTGTAGGAGAAAGGTGTCGTCCGGTCCATGAGTGGTCGAAAGGACACACACTTTCGTTGTAGGAGAAAGGTGTCGTCCGGTCCATGAGTGGTCGAAAGGACACACGCTTTCGTTGTAGGGGAAAGGTGCCGTCCGGTCCATGAGTGGTCGAAAGGACACACGCTTTCTTGGTAGGAGTAAAATGCCGTCTAGTCCGTGAGTGATCGAAAGAATACACGCTTTCTTTTGTTCTGAAACAGTTACAGTTACGATGAGAGTAATGTTTGTCATAGTTTGTCAGGATGGAAGAGCGGATGTCTTGGTGATTAGACATTGTTTGTTCCAGGACGGTCGTATGTCAGTCTGGCCGTGACGGCGCCTTTGCAAAAAGGCTTCATATGATTCACGTTGCAAACTAAACTGTTACCACAGACGAGATAGAAGCGGTCTACAATACTCTCTGGCGGAACGTCAAGTCGTTGCGGGTAGCCATATTGACTTGAGTAGTTGTCAAGGCAAGTGGCGCGTAATAGGACGTTGACGGATCGCCGACGTCTGTTTGCTTAATCTAATTAAATCTGGTGCCACATATCAAAAGTAATTCCGATGCAGCGGGTAAGAGCCTTTATATAGTTAAAAAAGTTAGGGATGTTTTGTTGACGTGTTGACACACAGAGTTCGGTTTTTAGGATTTTGTTGATACTATTTTCAGTTTTTTCCAAATATTATTGGTTTTGAGATCAAATAAAATCACTGTTGTAAACAATTGGGTGTAAAAATAAATATTTTATAGTTTAAAAAGTTAGGGATGACTTGTTGACGTGTTGACACACATTATTTTTATTCTTTTGATAAATTATTTATCAATAGAATCTTGGAAGTATACTGCATTCACTAATGATAAAGGCCAGTTCCAAATGTATAGATTACAAAAATGTATTATTAATTTATTATTGGATTAAAAAAAACACCCATCTACATTTAGTAAAAAATTATGAAAATAAATCAAAGTATTATGATAAAAATACGAAGTTTTTGTCAATGTTACATTATAATGACCATGTCTATTTTAAAAGTAACTGGAAACAAGCTGTTGTTAAACAAAAAATGTTAAATAATAGGTCAATGTAGTTGAGGATGTCAATGGTGTTGGATATAGGAGAAATAGGATTCACTTAAGACATAAATATTCACATAACTGTGCCAACCCTCCTATGCGATCCAACTCGTCACAAGGGAGAGAGGAAGGTGACAGACAGGAGTCTAGGCATCAAGATCCCTCATCTCAGAAACCTCAAGTATAACAACTAGGTCAGGTCGAATTGTAAAACCTACAAGAAAGTTGATAGAAGAAATTGACTAAATGTAACGAAGTATTATTAAGAATGTTGTCTAGATTAAAAATGTAACTGTAAGTAGTTTAAGCAAGTTGTCATAAGTAAAGTTGTATAGCATAGTATATCTTAATTGTTTGTCAAGAGTCTAATTTGAACTCAACAACCCCGGATGTTGTGACATCACTATTTACTATGTAATTTTAGTGTGTCAACCTCTAGTGATTGTCTATGATGTATATCCGGTACGTGACTCAGGTCGCCATAACTTAGTCTCAACCCATCTACTAACGCACTGTCTGTAATTGTAACCTGTGTCCTGTGAGAATAAAACAGTATATCAACGCTATCTTTCATTGCTACAACTGAACATAACAGTTTCAAAAATTTAGGGATGCCGTTGAAGGTCGTTACAGTACGGTAATTGAGTGGCACGTGGACTGCAGTATGTTATAGTGACACGAGGACTGGCATGGTCATTGCAGTATAGTAGAGTGACATGAGGACTGGCAGGGTCGTTGCAGTACGGTAATTACAGTACTATGAGGACTGGCAGGGTCGCCATGTAGTGTGATCAGGTCGCTAGGTTGGAAGACTTGAAATGATACGTCTGGTTGGTTTCATGGTCTGATTTAATTTGTGAATACATACAATTTAATAAATCAGTATTGCTGAAGAAGCACTTTAAATAAGGCTGTCTACATTTACATGCTTATTATTATTTACACACTACAATACTCGTATTATGACTTTTTAAAAAGATCAATAGCTCAATACTTGTATACTATTACTATAAGTTGTAAAGTATCTTTGCTTACCACTTGTATAAAACTTTAAATTCCAGAACTTTTCGGCCCCATCGGCCATCCGTTCTGCGAGCAATGTGCCCTGCACACAGCCACCTAAGTTTGGCAATTCTTCGGGCTTCGTCGGTAAGCTTGGTTTCGATTTGATCACGCAAGGGAATTCCGAACATAGCTCTCTCCATTGCCCTTTGGGTGACTTTAAGCCTTCTGATGAGGCCCATTGTAATCGACCATATTTCGATCTCGTATGTTATCACTAGCAACACACACTGGGCATAGACTTTCATGTTTAAACACTGCGGTAAGTTGGACGAAAAGATACCACTCAACTTCCCGAACGCTGCCCAGCCGAGTCGGATTCGACAATTGACCTCTTTCTCAAAGTTAGATCTACCCAACTAGACCGTTTGTCCCAGGTAGACATAATCGTCTACTACTTCGATTGTAGAGTCTCCGATCTTGATAGGAGTGGGTGTCACATTGGCATTCAACATGACTATGCTTTTGTCTATGTTAATTTTAAGACTCACGCTTTTAGAAGCTCTACTGAGGTCATGGAGCATTGTACTGAGGTCCTCCATGGCTTCAGCCATGACTACTATATCGTCGGCAAATCGAAAGTGAGAGATGTACTCGCCTTTGACGTTGATGCCTAGCCCTCTCCAGTCCAGAACCTTGAAGACATCTTCCAGTGCAGCGGTGAACACTTTCGGAGATATAAAGTCTCCCTGTCTCACACCTCGCTGCAGAAGGATAGGTTCCGAGGTCTGGTTCTGAAGTTGGACTGACATGGGTGGTGTTTTTGTACAAACACTTCAACACCTCGATGTACCGATAGTCAATATCGCACCATTGGAGAGACTGCCGTACAGTCCAAGTATGGATCGAATCGAAGGCTTTCTCGTAGTCCACAAACGCTAAACAGAGAGGTAGGTTGTACTTTTCGGTCTTCTGTATAACCTGTCGCAGCCTAGGTATGTGGTCTACGGTGCTAAAGCCTTTTCGGAATTCGGCTTGTTCGGGAGGCGACATACCTGCGCGCGAGACGATTCATGACGAATCGGAAAATAACCTGTAGACATGGCTTAGAAAATAAAATATTATATATTAAAATTAATCTAACTGCTCAGCTGTAAAATTTATTCTTAAAATAAAAGATTTTTGAACTGAAAACTTCTTTAGCATCGTTGTGATTTGAAACTCGATGAAACGAAAAAGCGACAGTAAAAAGAGACAGACACATTTTAACGTGGGAGGAAATGAGATTGGAAGCATTAAATGTACAATGTTTCTTATGTTCATGGTTCTCTTTGTGCCGTAGCCTAAATTATATTTTGTGGATGGTTGATCAAAATTAAGCGACGGTATTTTTTTTATTTTTTTTATTTCATACATAAAATACAAGTAATCTTTTTACAATAGTTACTCGCCAAACTTTACAGTTTGATGGCGAGAAGCGCTCGTTTATCATACTTAAACTTAAAATTATAAACTTGACTTAAAATTATAAACATGACTTAAAATTAAACCCAGTATCAGACAAACATGCATTTCTTTGCTGATAAAATTACGTTTTCGGATGGACAACGAGAATCAATAGAATTAATTAATTATTATTTATTTTAAAAGTTGCCGTCTAATGGTCTAATTGAAATAAATGATTTGACTTTGTTGATAACAACAATTTAAAAAGAAAAATGGTTTTACCCTCAAGCAAACACGCCATTTATCCGACACTAGGAATGCAGACATAATTCATGACTTACTGCTAACATAATGTTATGCTACATCTCTCTCTAGTCTCTTTAATTCATTTCTCGAGAACGGTAGACTGACACCGACATGCAAGAGACAATGAATTCCAAACCAGAGAGACCAGCCGGAGCTGGCCACACCAACCCAGTACTCACCGCCTATCACAGCTCGACGACGTGTCCGCGTTCTCCAGAAATAAATTCTTTAGTTTTGATTTTAACACACCTTTGCTTAAGTTAGAGTTATTCCTTAATAACTCAATTTTATTGAATACTTTTGGCACTAAATATTTAGACGTTCTTTTTCCATAATAGTTTTTTTTATTTTTGGTTGTACTAGTCGTCTCTCTCTCACACTCCTTGTGTTATACTTATTTTTAGAAAATACTTTGAAGTTATCACTATAATAATTTTCTAACCCTATCAAATACTCAACTTTCAAATCTACTGGCAAGATTTTACAAATGGAAAATAATGTATCGTACTCTTTGTTACACTTTATCTTAACCTTTTTGCTAACTAGGAACTTGATCAGTCTTATCTGTAAATTCTTAATTTCTTGTAAATATGTCTTAAAAGTACGTCCATACACAATAAGTGCATAACTGATTAGTGAGTCAGCGAGTGCGTAATAAACAATTAATAGTGTGTGTTTATTCACTACACTTTTCAGCTGATAGAACTTCCCAAGTACAGATCTCAGTCTATTACAAATGTCAGTTACTTGCGTTTTCCAATTAAAATTTCTATCAATAGTGAGACCTAAATATTTAAATGAACTCACATAGTCCAATTTTTTGCACCTGCAATTAATCTTGTTATTATGCAAGCATTCGTACGTATGTCCTATTATATCTAGATTCTCTCTTAACTCGGTTTTAGCTCGCAAATTGTATGGCGAGTGTAAATGCATGCATTTTGTTTTTAACAAATTTAATATTATTCCATTGTCATGGGCCCACTTCGTAATGCTTACGAAGTCTTCCTGTACGTACTGTTGTACTTCCAGTATATCCTTCGAAGCATAAACTAAACACATGTCATCTGCATACATGAACACTCGACAATTCTTTACAACATTCGACACACTGTTCACGTGCATTATATAGCCCACTGGTCCAAAAACTGATCCGGTCGGCACTCCGAGATCCACACCTGCCTCCTCCCCAGTCACACCCGCTATGAACGTGCTTATTCTCCTGTTAGTCAGATAGCTCTTAAACCATTTATTCGTGGGACCGCGTATTCCACATTCATCCATCGCCTGTAGTAATATGTCGTGATCCAGTGTGTCGAATGCTTTTTTGTAATCAATGAAGAGTGCTATCAGCTGTTTACCAGAGTCTAGACCCTCATTAACATAGTCAGCAAACGCCGTTAGGGCCGTGACAGTACTACGACCTTTCCGAAAGCCATACTGTGTGTCTGACAATATATTGTGACGTTCTAAAAAAATACTAATTTGACCAACAATCTTCTATCTTATATCTTTTTTTCAACTATTTTGTCAAAGACAGACAATATGGCTATCGGCCTATAATTTACATATTCCAGGTGGCTTCCAGACTTATAAATAGGGCGAATAATTGCATTTTTCAACTCATCAGGATATACACCCTTAGTCAAACACATGTTCATTAATTTAGCTAAAATAGGACTTATTTGTTTTCGTACATATTTAATGTCTTTTGCCCTTACTATGGAGTAAGTAACTAAACCTGGTGCTTTTTCACAAGACAGCTTATCTATAACTTTATCTATATCCGACGGTCTAACAGTAATATACCTAAAACTAACATCGCTCGGCTCAACATAGTTCTTTCGGTCTAAAAATTTTATGCCACAATCATGTTTAATACACTTAATTTCTTCAGTAAAAGTTTTAGCAAAAGTTGTACAAATTTGGGTGACGCTTTGTGTTTTACCTAAATGTCTTAATATCACATCGTCTAGACTAGTTTTATTCCGACCCAACCACATGTTAATGTTTGCCCATATTTTTCTAAAATCCCCGTTACATTTTTTAATTTCGTCTTGTTTGTATCTATTTCTCGCTTCGTTTACAAGTTTATTAACTTTATTTCTAAATTTCGTGTATTCTAATCGTTTAGTCATACTTTTTGGCGATGCTTTCCATACTCTAAATAAATAGTCCCTACGACACAACATTGTATATAAGTATTTATCTATCCATGGTTGAGTCATTCTTTTATTGGAAATTGTGACTGTTATCATACTTTCCTTATAAATTTGGTCAAACACTGTACATATTTTCTGAAACAATAATATCGGGCACGATATAGGCAGTAGTTGCGTCCAGTCATAAGCATCTAGCTTCCGTTTTACAATGTTATCACTAATCACATCTCGCGATTTTTTTTCACTATTCGCTTTTAATCGTGAACTTTCGTTAACACTCGTATTCGTAGCCAATGCTAGTCCGACGGCGTGATGATCGGAGATGTGCGTCTCGAGCACATACGATGACGAACCACACTCACTGCGTCCCGCTCGCACCCATAGATGATCCAAACATGACGTCTGTAGTTGCCCGTCCACGATCGCCTCGCATGTTATCTCTGTGCTCGGTATTGCGCACTGTAGGCCGCACTCACACAAGGCGTTTTTGTACTTTGTTGTAATTGGATTCACTACATCATTTAAAATGTCTATGTTTGTGTCACCAACCACAACAATGTTTTCTAGTGCAGGGATGGACCTGACGACAGTCTCCAACTGTTCTATGAACCGCAACTTATTTTTGCTAGGTGGTCTGTATACAGCAATTATATGCGTTATCTCGTTTCCTGATCTAAGCTGGCCGTGCATCATTTCTAAAGCCTCCGTGTTCACTTTTTGGGCATCAAAGCTAAGTCTTTCCTTTGCGTAAATCAATATTCCTCCTCCTCTAGTAGTTTCTCTTGAGTGTATGTATGCATTATATCCCGATATTTGATAGAATGAAAGTTCTTCCTTTTTGATATTTATCTCACTTAGTATTATTATATCTATTTTATATTTGTTTTGTTCCAACAACACTAGTAACTCATTGAAGTGTTTCCGAATTGACCTTATGTTCAAATGAAAAATGTGGTGAGATGCTTTATTTAGAGCCATATAGTCACTTAATGATGGTATATCGTAGTGTCTTTTAAATAAAACATCAGTAGAAAAATCAGCTGTGCAATCGAATGGTAAAGTTAAAAATAAATCACCTAGTGTGTACTCGCTGCGTTGATCGCAAGTGTTTATTTACATTCTTCGATCTTTTTCAAATTGGCTTCCGATCTTATGTTGTAAATCTTTTTTTCTTCACTATTTTTTTTGACAAGAATACTACCACTATCAACAACACTTGTAACGGGATATTTACCATGTTTATTATTTGTTATGAGTTCCCGATATTTCGGCGCTGTTGCAATATCCCGTTACAAGTGTTGTTGATAGTGTTAGTGACCATGTCAGTTTAAAAAGAATACTACCCTCTTGAACCCAGATGTACTGAATGCCTTTTGGTTTTAGTTGGTTTCTTACGATCCATAGAAGTTGACGCTTATACTTAGGTAAATCTTCATTTATGAATATTCTCGAATCGCTGCCATTGCCGTAAACTTTGTTATTGGTAATCTTATTCTCCTTCTTCGCTAGAATCCAGTTGTTGCGAGCACTTTTAACTAGTACGATTTTGGGTCTTGCCTCGCCCGGTTTTTCTCGCCCTACCCTCTGTGCATCTTCGATATCATCAGGGTTCAGGTTTAACTTTTTAGCTAGCTCCCCTACCACCGTTTTAATATTTTCTTAATTATGCATCTCTAATCCATGTAATTCTATATTTTTCTCAGTTTCTCTTATCTCCAGCTCCTGTACTCTTTCTTCCAAGGCTTTATTGCACTTCTCCAGATAGCCATTTTTTTGCTCTAATGACTTAATTTTTTTTTGAGATTCTTCTTTATATTCCATCAAAGATTGGTACATTCCAGAATAGAATTCAACATTGGCAGTAAGGTCGACTATTTTTTTCTCAACACTATAAAGTACCTCCAGCTTTTTATTTATTTCCGCCAGCACGTTCTCGCCCGATACTTCGCTTGGATTTATTGCCAGCTATGGGCCTTGTGCTGGCTTTGCTTGTACGGGACTGCTTTTTGCTGTCTGGCAGTCATCGCAGATTGCCGTCAACAGGAATTGCTTGTTGTTTTGCACACACTTCTTGTGATACACCGCTTCACATACACCTTTGCACTTAACTAGTTCATCTTTGGTCAAAGACACAAAGAGTTTGCACTTTTTGCACTGTACCATTTTTACTTCGTAATAATGATAATACGTTAGATATAAGAAGTAAGTTCAAGCTCAGAATGTTTATAATCGTAGAAACAAATTACTCATTAACACGCGACCGTACGAAAAGCGCGCGCGCAGCGGTCGGTTGCCCAGGTCAGTATGTGGATAGGTGATCAAGGTTAAGCAACGGTAGCCGAGGTCAGTCTGTGGATGGGTGATTCAGGTAAACCATCGGCTGCCAAGTTCAGTCTGTGGATGGGTGATCAAGGTAAAGCAAGGGTTGCCAAGTTAAGTATGTGGATGGGTGATCAACGTAAAGCAACGGTAGTCAAGGTAGGTCTGCGGATGGGTGATAGTTACCATAGGCCTCTTGTATCATTTATCGAAAATGTAAGCTCTGAGTCTGATACATCTATCTAAGATACGAGTCATACGAATAAAATTTAAAGTAATTATCAAACTTTGTATCACTCACTATGATCATTAGTAAAAACTACATATCCTCTTCCCGAAATTTTACATTCGTCTCATTATCTTGAAGCCAAAATTTTTGAAGGTTCCACATCTACCACGTGTGAATTGCACACAATTTTTTTTTCAGCTTTTCATGGTGTGTGTCTTGATTTGCATAGCGGGACGATTAATATTGGATTATGACACACAGACTACAGAGTATTGCGAAAGAGCAGATAGAGTTCCACACCCGCCGAATCTTCGTCTAGCGCTTGAAGACAATCCACCTGATATGGATCCAATGCAAAACTGGGAGCAACATCAGCTGGATCGAGTTCTGCATTTATATGGGGATCCGGCAGATGTGGATCAAATACAGAATATTGACTCTGATTCCGATTCCGGGTATGGCGACTAATTTTTATGTATTTTTATCTTAATTAAGATTAATTAACTATTTTACTTTATTAAATGGTTTTTAATTGTAATTTAATGTACAGACGACAGCACATCAAGTTACATCAATCTGTCAAATTTCTTTAATAGATTTTCAACCTTATCGTTAAAGAATACGGTTCGAGGGAAAATTCAACAGTTTCGGGTAACTTGAGCTGCTGGCGTTTGTACATAATTATATAGTTAGGTAAAGACAATAATTTCTCAATAATATTAAATAAATAAAATGAAAATTAAATTTAAAAAAAAATACTTATAGTTTAAGGATTTTTTTAAATAAAGATAAATAAATTAATAAATTTATTTTCTCATCACAAACATTATAGTGAACAGGAATTAATTAACCTAAGACACAGGTAAATATTTGTGAGAGACTGGTGCCCGAAATAGGCATACAATACCTGTGTTACGGGTAAGATCCCACGTCGCTATTGTTTTTGTCAGGGTACATAATTTGAATTTGTAAAATAATTTATGTCTGACTTGTCAAGCCCTGATTGCAAAATTTGTCCATAATTTTAACGGGTAGATTTTTGTCATCCAAAAAAATAACATGTCTTCTAAATTACTAACTCGGCCATCATCAATGTGCATAAAAAAGTACTATCTCAGCCACCATATACCATCAATTTCAGCTACTGTAAATATACATCTCAGCATGGTTTTTATTTTATAATATCTATATTTGTTATAATTATGTATTCAAGCAATAAGCTTCTAAATTTACTATATATGACGCCCATAAAGTAATCGTATAGATTTCTGACTCTATATCTTATTACGTTTAAAACCTAGTAATGTATGACTAATTCATAACTCGTCCTTTAATTTATTGATCATAAAACGTACCTAAAATAATCACAATACAAGAAGCAAGACAATCGGCAAGGGCTTGCATGGTAAATAAACATTCATATTTTTAGTGATAAGCTTGGTCGACGTCGACTAGAGTCCTATTTCTGTCTACAAGTTTAAGTAAGAGAGCCGCAAGTCCCTAGCTCGCTTTGGTCGCTCTCGCTATGTTCTCCTTACCACATTGCCTTTTTTTACTATGTTGAGAAGTTTTAGTGTTTATAAACTAAATAAAAGATCTTCAATCTAGTGGTCTATTATTTTTCTAACTACACGAAACGACTCGTCCCCGCATGAATCGAATAGCGCTCTCTCATTAGTGGTTGCGGCCAGTGGCGTCCATCTCGTTCCATCGTTGCAGTTGCTATTTTGGTGTTAAAAAATACGATGTATTAGTTTACATGCTAGGTTATATTAATTAAGTTTTCGAGTTGATGTCTGAAATACATTTTTTAAAGGAACATACTTGAAGCTGTAAAACGTAAAATGTTGGTGAGTTGTAAAATCCGTGGCTGAGTTAGTAAATTAGACGGTGAAGTAAAAATCAAGGAGACAAGTAAAATTAACTATTGCTCTTTATTAACGCTTTCTTTGTTATATTTAGTTGGCGTTGTAAAATAATTAATTACTTTATTAGAAGCTTTTTTATTTTGCCGTGGCTTACATATAAAATTCGAGGTTCTGGTTCAGGGTTCTGTGGCCAAATGAAAACTTTGTGGCTGGATTTATAATTTCCCAAATTTAACTAGCAGATATTTTTAACGTAAATGTTATTATAAACCTAAGTATTAATTAATGTTGACATTTTGAACTTAGATATAATGACTAGCGATATTTAATAGGTCTTTACCTATGAAATTGCCGTATTGCAGTACAGACTTTTTCAAACAAAAAAAAGTTTTGATTGGCTATGAGTTCTAAATTCAAATTAATTTTGTTTTAAAAATATGACATTCTATTTACAAAATCAGTCTTTTGTTTATTGATTAGCGTTGTATTTTCATTACATTTCAACATTTTTCCTCATAATGGATACTTTGAAATTTCGTGTAATTATGGAATATGAGTTCCGTCGTGGCACCAACGCGGCACAAACGACCCGTAACATCAACGACGTTTACGGAGAGAACTGTACAAACGAACGCACAACCCGTTATTGGTTTGCTCGGTTCCGTTCTGGGAATTTTGACTTGAAAAATGAACCTCGTGGTCGTCCGGAAACTTTGGTCAACAATGATGAATTAAAGGTGATTGTTAAAGCTGATGAAACTCAATCTACAGCTGAGCTGGCAGCAGCTTTTGATGTTAGCATTAAAACAATATTGGTCCATTTGCGACAGATTGGCAAGATAAAAAAGCTTGATAGATGGGTGCCCCACGAACTTAACGATCGCCAGCGCAACGTACGCGTCGAGACTTGCCTTGCGCTGCTTAACAGGCACAGAAATGAAGGAATTTTGAACCGAATTGTTACGTGCGACGAAAAATGGATTCTTTTTGACAATCGAAAGCGCTCAGCAAGTTGGTTAGATCCTAGTTCGGTACCAAAGCAATGTGCAAAACGAAAAATGACCCCTAGAAAGGTGATGGTCACAGTTTGGTGGTCTAGTGCTGGTGTGATTCATCATAGCTTTTTACAAAACGGCGAGAGCATTACTGCAGATGTGTACATTGAAGAACTGACCACAATGATGGCGAAACTCGCACGTCTGCAACCAGCTTTGGTCAATCGGTCGTCTCCACTGCTACTTCACGACAACGCGCGGCCCCATACTGCACAACAGACCGTCTCTAAGCTGCATGAGTTGGGTTTGGAAGGTCTCCCTCATCCGCCATACTCACCAGATCTTGCGCCTTCCGACTATTACTTTTTCCAAAATTTGGACAACTTTTTAGCGGGAAAAAAATTCAATTCCCGAGAGGCAGTACAAAACGCCTTTGAAGAGTTTGTTGTCTCCCGTCCAGCTGATTTTTTCAAGAAGGGCATCCATAAACTGCCACAGCGTTGGCAAAGATGCATTGATTGCAGGGGTGATTACTTTGAATAAAAGAAATAAATAAGTTCGAAAAAAAAAATACTTTTAACTTTTTTCAAACAAAACGGCAATTTCATAGGTAAAGACCTAATATAATAATTCAATATTATAATCACTCGGCATTTGAAACTGAGACAGTTTATGCATAGGAATACCTATTTTATTTGTTGAACATTGACATTTTACCCGTAGGTATTTCAATTTTTGACGTTCATATTATTTGTACCCATTTTTCGTTCATGAATTGTAAATCCTCATCTGTTTTTTCGGCATTGTATTTTTGGGAGTGTTTGTAATCCTGCATAAATTATTTTGTTGACGAAGGTGGTTGGATTTTCTCATTCGCACATACGTTTGATTGAGTGAGACAAAATTCAAGATGCTATGTTAGTTGCATTTTTCTAACATAGCATCTTGAATTTTCAAACCTAGAATAAACGTTTTACTTTTTAGCTATCATAATATAATATGATTATGAACATAACAACACATTAAAGTAAGTAGGTCAGAATTCTGTCAAACTATAAAAATAAAATAATTTTTAGTCCATTTTTCACACACGCTGCTTTTGCAATCCGCAACGTCCCAAACACGACAAAACGGGGTGCACAGGGGTTGAACTTCATCTGGCAACACGGAATCGTGCTTTTCCATGCTCCTTTAGATAATTCTAAATTTTACAGGCAAAAAAAATAGTTTTTTTGTAAATACCTTGGCAGGGGTGGATCCTATGACACATCAAAACATCTCAAATTTTGAAAAAGAAAATTTTTACAGTCAGATTACCTAGATGTTTTATTTTTAAAATAGAGGAACATAATAAAGTTAGTGACAAAAATAATGTTACTGAAATTGTAGGGCAAAACCATAGTCTGCAACACATCATTACGATATTATTCGCGTGTAAACGCAACAGTTCTATATGGTGTCGGACATAAAGAATAGCACCAACCCATATCTTCCCGTGAGTGTCGTAAGAGGTGACTCAGGGACTTGCCAGAGAATGGGCAGCAGCGTTCTCTGTGCTTTTGTAACAACCGTACTGCGATCGCCAACCCGCCTGCCAAACGTGGCGATTATGGCAAAATCCCCCAAAATATCAATGTGGCGACACTTGGGTGAGGCCTATGTACTGCAGTGGACGTCTTTTGGGCTGAAATGATGAAACGCAATGTCAGCAAACGCGATGTCGTAGTGCGTTACCCTCGCAAAATATATTATAGCCCAAGCTGATCCCGATGCGTTGCCATGCACTTGTTCCTACCTACTACCTACCTACCTACTACCTACCTACTACCTACCTACTACCTACCTACTACCTACCTACTACCTACCTACTACCTACCTACTACCTACCTACTACCTACCTACTACCTACCTACTACCTACCTACTACCTACCTACTACCTACCTACTACCTACCTACTACCTACCTACTACCTACCTACTACCTACCTACTACCTACCTACTACCTACCTACTACCTACCTACTACCTACCTACTACCTACCTACTACCTACCTACTACCTACCTACTACCTACCTACTACCTACCTACTACCTACCTACTACCTACCTACTACCTACCTACTACCTACCTACTACCTACCTACTACCTACCTACTACCTACCTACTACCTACCTACTACCTACCTACTACCTACCTACTACCTACCTACTACCTACCTACTACCTACCTACTACCTACCTACTACCTACCTACTACCTACCTACTACCTACCTACTACCTACCTACTACCTACCTACTACCTACCTACTACCTACCTACTACCTACCTACTACCTACCTACTACCTACCTACTACCTACCTACTACCTACCTACTACCTACCTACTACCTACCTACTACCTACCTACTACCTACCTACTACCTACCTACTACCTACCTACTACCTACCTACTACCTACCTACTACCTACCTACTACCTACCTACTACCTACCTACTACCTACCTACTACCTACCTACTACCTACCTACTACCTACCTACTACCTACCTACTACCTACCTACTACCTACCTACTACCTACCTACTACCTACCTACTACCTACCTACTACCTACCTACTACCTACCTACTACCTACCTACTACCTACCTACTACCTACCTACTACCTACTACCTACCTACTACCTACCTACTACCTACCTACTACCTACCTACTACCTACTACCTACCTACTACCTACCTACTACCTACCTACTACCTACCTACTACCTACCTACTACCTACCTACTACCTACCTACTACCTACCTACTACCTACCTACTACCTACCTACTACCTACCTACTACCTACCTACTACCTACCTACTACCTACCTACTACCTACCTACTACCTACCTACTACCTACCTACTACCTACCTACTACCTACCTACTACCTACCTACTACCTACCTACTACCTACCTACTACCTACCTACTACCTACCTACTACCTACCTACTACCTACCTACTACCTACCTACTACCTACCTACTACCTACCTACTACCTACCTACTACCTACCTACTACCTACCTACTACCTACCTACTACCTACCTACTACCTACCTACTACCTACCTACTACCTACCTACTACCTACCTACTACCTACCTACTACCTACCTACTACCTACCTACTACCTACCTACTACCTACCTACTACCTACCTACTACCTACCCTGCACCTCCTAGGTTCCCCTGTTTTAGAAGAAAGTTTTTCATCTTTCATCGAAGACAAAATCAAACATTTTATTGATATTTCGGATACTCTCCAAAATTAATTTACATTCGGCTTTCACCCTTATCAGATATTGTTGTTTTGGTCCAAATTTTATGTATTTTCTCAGTTCTTCTCCTCTTTGGATGAAACCAGAACTTTTGGACAAAATTGACCAAATTATACGCATCACATTAACATCCATTCTTAATGTGGCTTTGGACGACCGAGCGTGGCTGCAAGCCACCCTAACAATTCGTTTTGGAGGCCTCGGCGTCCGCAAAATTCCTAGTGTAAGCTTGCCGGCGTTCCTGTCCTCTGTCCACAGCACTGAAAAGCTAACCAGGAAGATTTTAACTCTCCCCCTGGTTGATTCGGAAGTGCCGTGCTTGACGGACGCAGAGGACGCCTGGAAAGTGGCATGCCCGGATACGGATCGGCACGAGAACCCATTCTCCCAGAGACAGTGGAATGAGCCGCTCTGCAGGTTGGTACGGAATAAACTTATTAATACGTCAACCAATACTGCTGAGCGTGCCCGCCTGTTGGCTGTGGGTGAGTGGGAGTCGGGTCTCTGGCTTCAGGCACTACCGTCACCTAACATAGGCACTATGCTAGGTGACACAACATTCCGGCTCGCTAGATGTCTGCGATTTGGCACCCCTTGCGGGGCTCCACATCGCTGTCGATGTGGTGAAGCAGTCGACGGCCTCGGACACCATGGCCTTTCCTGCAGTAAGAGTGCAGGTCGGATAGCGCGGCACGCTAGCATTAATGATCTCATTTGTAGTGCTCTTGCCACCGCCGGGGTGCCAGCTGTCTTAGAACCTAATGGCTTGGCATGTGTCGATGAAAAATTTTAGACGTGGAACTGTTAGTTGATAAATACCACATGGATATTTTATGTTTCTGTGAAACTTGGTTAAAACCAGATAGAATGTTGTTTAATGTGAATAATTTTTCAGTTGCCAGTGCGTACAACAGATCTTCAGTGGGCGGTGGTACCCTGATACTTTGTAATAGCTGTTTCAGGTATAAGGAGAGGAAGGATATCACTGCTTACTCTGTTGATCGCTTATGTGAGGTAGCATGTGCAGAGATTGAACGTCATACTGTTTATAGACCACCAGCATCAAACTTGTCATTATCCTTAATCACAATGGAAGAAATAATAAGTAAACTTTTCTTATATAATAAATTAGTTTTTGTTTGTGGTGACTTAAATATTGATCTGTTAGTCAATTCACCAGAATAATATAGGCTGGTCTCATTGTTTAAATCATTTAATTTAAAATATTTATTTAATGAAGCAACTAGAATAACAGCAACTTCGACTTGTATCGTTTGAGTTAGACAAAAAGTTAAACTTAGTTAAAACAATTCAATTAAGACCTCTTTCCAAAAATAAATTAATTTCTTTCAATAATAATGTTCTTAGCAACCTTAATAATGCTAGTTTAGATTCAAAAGACCCCAATATAAACTACGGTACATTATTTTTCACAGTTTGCCATGAATTCAATAAAACGTGTCCTATAAAAAAAGTTGAACTCAATTCAAAATCTAAATTTAGCGAATGGGCCACTACGAGAATAAGAAAAACCGGCCAAGTGCGAGTCTTACTCGCACACAGGGTTCCATAGCTCCAAACAATATAATAACAATATTTTGAACTGTCATTCATTAGTTAGTAGTATTAGTTAGTAAACTTCCACACAACCGCAAAACTAAATTTGTTTTTCATAGTATGTTTATGAAAAACAAAGTTACTGCTGCAGTTTGATGAAAAAGTCCCATATCTCAAAAACTAAACATCATATCTTATTGAAACCAATTTTCGTTGATAGTTTTTTTTACGTTTTACAATCTTAAATATTTTCAGAATTTTCCTCCTCTTACTTTAGAAATTAGAGGGGGGGGGGACACACATTTTACCACTTTGGAAGTGGCTCTAGCGCAAACTATTCAGTTTAGAAAAAAATGATATTAGAAACATCAATATCATTTTTAAAGACCTATCCATAGATACCCCACACGTATGGGATTGATGAATAATTTTTTTTTGGTTTTCAGTTCTAAGTATGGGGACCCCCTTAATTTTTTTTTTTTTCTATTTTTGTGTGAAAATCCTAATGCGGTTTACAGAATACATCTACTTACCAAGTTTCAACAGTATAGTTCTTATAGTTTCGGAAATAAGTGGCTGTGACATACAGACGGACAGACAGACAGACAGACAGACATGACGAATCTATAAGGGTTCCGTTTTTTGCCATTCGGCTACGGAACCCTAAAAAGCAGAGATATTTTATATAATTTATATCACGAAAAATCTCTGACTTCAGATCAAGTCGTTCACACTGATGTTAGAAGCTATTCGAAAATATTCAAAAGTGTCTGCGCTAGATAACAAAACAATTTCTGACAATTTAGAAGTCGCTGAGACACTAGATAATTTCTTTACTAACATTCCGTTAGAGGTTACGAAATCTCTCCCCTCTTCGGTTGAATTAGCTGAGGGCCTTCTTAAAGAGAACTTCACAAAAGACATACCAAACTTCAAATTTAAACCAGTATGTATTGCCACAATCAAAAACGCATTCAAAAGTTTCAATATCAAAAATACTGAAGACTTATGGGGGATTTCAGTCAAGGTTCTTGAAAACATTATTGACTCAATTGCGCCTGTCCTAACATGCATATTCAATCACTGTTTGGACAGCGGCAAGTTTCCTGACTTGATGAAACATAGTAAAGTGGTACCAATTTTCAAATCGGGTTGTAAGAGTGATCCTTCTAATTATAGACCGATATCTGTGCTTCCAGCACTGAGTAAAATCTATGAAAAAATCATGCTGGACCAGATGTTGCCTCACTTCAACTCTAATGGGATACTGCATAGTCAGCAGTTTGGTTTCACGAAGGGTAGGTCGACAACGGACGCGGGAGTAAAACTCATCAGTCACATTCTGGAATCCTGGGAGAAGTCCCAGGACGCTAATGGCATTTTTTGTGATCTCTCAAAAGCGTTCGACTGCGTCGACCACAACACGCTGATCTGTAAATTACATCACTTCGGAATTCGTGGACAAGCTGCTGATCTTGTTATTTCCTATTTATCAAACAGGCAGCAAAAAGTAAATGTAAATGGGGCGACATCCTCTGGGTCTATAGTCAGGATGGGTGTGCCCCAAGGTTCAATTATTGTTCCTTTCCTATTTCTTGTTTATATTAATGATCTCCCATATATGATGGCCAAATTATCGGTTATAATTCTGTTTTCTGATGACACTTCGCTAATTTTTAAAATTCATAGGAAAGATACGGATGTCATACATGTCAACGAAAGTCTAACTGTTCTCTCGAAATGGTTCGCAGCTAACAATCTTTTACTGAATACGAACAAAACAAAATGTCTAAAGTTCTCTTTACTAACTGTAAAGAGAACTTTAGACTCAACTGTAACTCAACGTGACCTTAATTTAAATCTTGACGGCAAAAAACTTGATGTTATCGCGGAAACTGTATTCTTAGGAATTACTATCGATTCAAAACTGCAGTGGGGCGCGCACATTGGTACTCTTTCGGGGAGGTTAAGCTCAGCCGCCTATGCAGTTAGGAAAATAAGGCAGTTGACTGATGTAGCCACAGCTAGGTTAGTATACTACGCGTATTTCCACAGTATTATGTCTTATGGAATTCTGCTGTGGGGATCGGCAGCAGACGTTGATTCAATTTTTATATTGCAAAAGATAAGTCCGCGCGATCTATAAAATGGGTCTCCGCGAGTCCCTCAGAGAAAAATTTAAAGAGATCGATATACTGACTCTGCCTTCACTTTATATCTTAGAATGTATTTTATATGTCCGCCAAAACTGAGGGCTTTTCAAAATTAGAAGCGACTTCCATAATATAAACACACGCAGTAGACACGAAATTGTAATACCCAAATTTAGATTAACAAAAACTAGCAAGTCATTTCTTATAAACAGTATACGCTTTTATAATAAGTTGCCAAAGTCAGTTATAGAACTGACCGATGGAAAGTTAAAAATTGCATCAAACGTGTCGTCCGCCGCGCGCTTTAATATTACGGACGTACTCTGGCTCGTAACCACGCGCCCTCAACTCCTCAAGGATATCTTCTGGGTCCGTGTCCGCCGGCAGCCCTCGGACAGCCACCTTGACGCTGCGCTCAGCCGGCAGTGAGTAGGAGAACCAGCTTAGGCCCTCCGATCTCTCCAGGTCCAATCACAGCCCCGCGCCAGAGGTGGCGCAGGGGACTTCGCTGGCGGCCAGAGGAGGCCTGCACTCGCGTGGTCGGTAAAAGATCGCGGCACTAAAAACTTCTCAGCTTGGGTGAAGCCACAAGCCAATCCTGCCCCCACCCAGGCGAGGCAACGTCTTATTATACCAGAATCCCCACTACTCAAAAGTACAGACGGATAAACTATTTAAATGAAGATTTATCAATAACGGCTATTAAAATCACAGTTTTGCTTAAAAATACATGACTAAGTCTAAAATAACGAATTACTTTTAAATGTGCAATAGTTGAGTATGTTGACAATATAAATAAATTCATAAAATAACGGTTTTTGAGTAAACTTTAAATACCGAACTAAATTTATACAAATCGACAGTGTACGTTAAAAATACGTATATTAATTAACAAATTAACTGTAAATAATAATTGTGTATGTTTTGAATCAAAATATAACTAAAACAATAATATTCTAACACGTGCATTCGCCGTCGGATTAGTAGGAGCACTGCCAGGACGACCGAGCGATAGCGATTCCTAGCGACTCACCGTGCGCTGTAGGTTGTGACGTATGCCTAGGCGGAGGTATATTGTCACCGCCACAATCCTGACCGTTTCTTTCGGTCACGGCGGCCAATTTTGGTGTCGATTAGCCATCGGCGCGGGAGATATTATAGTGCAAAAGTGTGTGCGCTGGCACAGGTGCACTCTCTGTTCCCTGACCCTCATAGTCCACTGCGACAGCAATCTGACACGAGCGAAGAGAGATCAGGCGCTGGGCTTACGGCTTAACGTGTTTTCCGAGGCACGGGGGTGTCATACCGTCAACTTCCATACTCCGGGCTACTACTGATAAATTCCCGATAAATTGCCCGACCCGGGAATTGAACCCAAGACTCCACGCTCAGCAGTCGCGCTTGCGACCCCAAGACCAACGGGGCAGTTACTATACTGCCGACATGACACAATCGCGGTTTTGATGTATTCATTCGGCGTCCTCAAATGGACTCGGACGGAACCTTGATGCCCACGTAATGCTGACCGTAAATCGGATGCATCACCCGGTCGTCGGTGATGAGGCTGTACATCCCACGGAAGTGTGGGAGTCGTGGCTTCATAAATCCTAAGACCCTGCACAACCGCGAGGTATGCATTCTCATCAGCAGCTCTCTCTGACTAACCGTTAGCCAGGGAGAGCGGCTTAGCCTTTAACGACTACTGGTGCAGGCCTATCGAATCAGACACTAATGACCGTAGGGTGGTATGGCAGAGCAAGGAGCTTTACGGACGCTTTTCCGATGTAGACTTCTTAGTTTCCGTATCCCGGCTGCGTTTCGGTGACCTCTTCGGGAAAACTGAAGATTTAGTCTGTGCAATGACGAATAAGAATAAGAAATACATTGTGGAGGACGGATGACATATTATTATGTCGGGCATGCCACCGTCCGGGAGGCGTGAAGCCTTAGATTTTGCATTGGGTATATTTAACACTTGCTGATAATTAAGGGATTTTAAATGCACATCTGTATAATTTTTCAGCACACTAGGTAACTCCACTAACTAACTGAATGCATACCAGAAAAATAAATGCTGTGCATAAAACCCAATTGGTTAACTAAACATGTCCACAAAAAAAAAAAAAGATATGTCCTTTTTTTATCGGATTCACACCAAAAATGTGGTTCGTACATCGGATATACATAATATAGTTATTTTTTCTAATAAATTAAAGTACTAATTTCTAAATCTAAATTAATTACTAAACATAAAACTAGATAATTAAAACTAAAATAACAACAAATTATAAAAGGGCGTCAAAAAACTCCTCCTCAACGCTGTCAGCTGGTAACGTGCCCAAGAGACTGGCGGCGGCGTTGAATGGCAATACGTAGAAATTTCCTTAAAAAGGCTGTGACCACTCGGACCCCACGGCCCCAGAGTTTCAACCCCAAACGGCTCGAAGATATAGTTACCACAAAGGTTACTATATTTACGCCGCTTGAGGTTCTCCGCAGCCGCAGCGGAAGCGCCAGCACAGCACGATGAGCTTGGAAGATGTGATGGCGCAAGAGTATCGACGCATGTTGCGTCCCACACTAAAGGCCAACCCATCTTCCAAGGAAACAACGACATGCCGTCCGGTCTTTTGCTATCGTCGCGTGCCAAGCCATTGGGCTCTTAGATAGCTGGAACGCCGACGGTAACAAGACCTCGACGGATGATGTTCGCGTGCCGCGCAAAACGACCCGCACTTCGGCTACATGACAGGCCGTGGTGTCCGAGGCTGTTGACAGCTTCACCACAGTGACAGCGATGAGGAGTGCAGCAGGCGGCACCAAGACGTAAGGAAGCAGAGAGGCGGAAGGTCGTGTCGTCGAACAAAGTGCCTATGCTCGACGACGGGAGTGCGTGAAGCCAAAGACCCGACTCCCATTCACCCACAGCAAGCAGTCGCGCACGCTCAGCAGTAGTAGCAGCTGTGTGAAGTAAATTGTCCTGAACTACTCTGCAGAGCGGCTCGTCCCACCTTCTCTGGGAAAATGGATTGTCGGGTTCTTCAGTATTCGGGCAAGCGAGTTTCCAAGCATCGATGGCCTCGGAGAGGCACGGCACTTCAAAATCAATCTGTGTGGAAGCCAGGATATTCCTGATTAATTTCTCAGTACCGTGGACCGAGGATATGAAAGCCGGTAAACTAATACTAGAAATTTTGCGGACGCCGAGTCCTCCCATGCGAATGGGAAGACTTGCTTGTGCCCAAGCTCGGTCGTAAAAAGCCACATTTAAAATGGATGATAAAGTATGTCTGATAATTTGATCCATTTTGTCCAAAAGATGTGTGTGCTTCCATAAAGGGGAAGCACGAAGGAAATATGTTAATTTAGGACCGAAACAGCAGTACCGAATTATGGTGATGGCCGAATGCATGTCAATTTGGAGCAATCTTTCCGAAACATCATTAAAATTTTGAATCTTTTCCTCTATGAAATCGGGAATAGTTATTTATCCAACATGTGAGGAAAGTTCGTTTTTCCTATGAGTTTTGATTTTGAGTGAGAGAGCGAAGGATTGAAAAATAGAATCACGAGCGCAGCGAGTGATTATAAATTTCAATCCTGAGTAAGTGAAAGACTCAACAAAACGAATAGCAAATGAACTTGCTCAGATGTTGCGTACAAAAGTTTTCACCACTCCCAGCAAGAAAGTATTCAGTCATCATAGGTAAATAAATTTGTAATAAGCGTAACAAAATAATTAAATCAGCGCCATCTGTGAAATTTTGGCAGAACTAGCAAAAGCCGAGCAAGTTATTTTAACCAGGGTGAGAAATTGTAGGAAATACAAAATATTAAACTTAAACTTACTTTTAATCCGAGAAAAGTATCATCTGGGGCATCGTTTAAAAATTTCTCAACTTGATTTGCCGTAAAAACTTTTGATTTCTTGCTTTTGAACCCAGAAGACTGTATTTTAAGAAAGGAAATCAGCCTATGATTTTATTTTATATTTATGTTATGTTTCGTTACCAATACTAATTTTATCACAGAATACTCCACAATGTACTGGGTTGCTTCGTGTTTGAAATTTCCATGAAATAAGACAGCAAAACCGTTTCGGGGCAAGTTTTCGCATTTTTTGAAAGTCTCCATTGATTGATGGTATCGAACGTTTTAAGATATCTTTTCTTCGATTTTTTGGGCAAAAAACTTAGTTCGGCATTTGAGACAAGGTTTTTTTTAACTCTTTTGGAGTTAAACTTAAATCTTCCTCACTAGAATTACTCATTTTTTTTGTAATCAAAAACGTAAACAAAACTTAGAATTTTCGCGCTATTTTGTTTTTTTTTTCGAATTTTTGCTTCTAATGTCCTTCTTTCATAGGCTCCTTTCTTTGAGTGCGTTCAAAAATTATAATCGTAAGATGTAATTTTTTCAATATTTATTAAACTTTTTTAATGTTTCTGAACTTATACACTTACAGTAATTTGATAAATTTTATAAAAAACATTAATCTTAACTTATAAATATTTCTATTCTAAGCTATGCCATGTGATATGATCATATGCTATGTGATAGCTAGCCAGTTGAAATTTCTACAGATTATGTATTACTGTTGCTGCTATAACAACAAATACAAAAAACAGAATAAAATAAATATTTAAGGGGGGCTCCCATACAACGAAGTCATTTTTTTTCTCGTTTTTATAAATAATGGTACGGAACCCTTCGTGCGCGAGTCCGACTCGCACTTGGCCGGTTTTTTAAATAATGGTACGGACCCTTCGCGCGCGTGTCCGACTCGCACTTGGCCGTTTTTTTTTGTTTCTATTAGCAAGGTGTCCCTATTTACTGAGTTGAAGGCGTTCTTTATGTCAACCTTCAGAATGACCTCACTTTTGCCAGAATTTAGGTAGGTCGACAAAGCGTGTACGGCAGCCTCACAGCCCCCTTTAGAGCCGTTACCCAGCTGCAGGGGCTGAAATTTTTTCGATACAGCCTCACCAAAAAATTTACAGCAAATTTTGGCTACCATACGACGGTAGACAGTTCCCACGGCAATGGGACGAATGCCGCCATCCCTCTTGCGCAGGGCACATAAATTTGCCCCGTATGGACGTCGATGACGGCGTCGTTCACCTTGCCGGAGAGCATAAGGTTAATTAGAGCTGTGAGCTCCTTCAAGAGTAGCTCACCAGCTTCCCCGGCGCCTGAACAGATAAGATCCTTTAGGTGTTGAGGACTTAGGCCGTCGAGGCCACCGGCGGAGCCGCTCCGGAAGGAGCAAACAGCTGTGACCACCTCTCGACCTGTAATGGTGAGGGAGTGTATGTCTGAATCAGGAGGGTCGGGAAAAGAAAGGCCATCTGCAGGGGCAGGGTGTTTAGTCTTCAGAGCTGCGAGTGTTTCTGGGGAGCACGGTGCCAGCACATTGCTACTGAAAAAAATCCTGGCTGCTCCACTAATGTCACCTTCCCCTAACTTTTTTTCCACCAAATGGGATATACCTCTTGAAGAGGTATATCTCTGTGTCGGTAATTTGGTGTCTAAATCTCGAGCCGAAATATTACAATTTTCTTTAATTTGTGATGTTAAAGATTTTTTGATTGCCAAATTCTTTTGTACGTGAAAAATTCGATAAGGGAAGGTGAGCAGTTGTTCCCAAGCACTTAGCGAGTTCACCCGGACGGCAAGGCGCACGCAACCTGCTAGGTTTTGTGCTACCACTGGTCTAGCGCCTCGGGCAACTCGCTTCAGTATAGGAACGGAGTTTTTGAATTTTGATAGAGTTTTCCAAAGTGGGTCGAAAGAAGATATTGCCTGTGTTGCGGTTGAGGGTGTTAAAACAGGGCCTGAAATTGGTGCATTTTGTAGTTTATGATTTAAAAAACAAAAATAGGAATTGTTTATCAAAAATACTAACTTACTCTCTAAATGCCAGCTAAAACTGGCCATTTCGTTTAAACGTCAACGTTTGGTGATATGGCCATCCACGTTTGGCCATATTATTAATGGGGCTAGGGAGCAACTCGTCCCACTCGAAACTGGGACCAAGGACCAATTCTACTTCTTTCTTTTTTGATAGGGGTTAACTGGTCCCAGAGAATTTGGATGCAAGAGCGAGCGAAGCGAGCTCTGGACTTGGGGCACCCCGACTCGGACAGGTTAGGTTCGAAGGGGATGGCGGGGTCTAGTGAGCAAGCGGAGCGAGCGAACTAAGACCCCGACATTCCCTTCATGTTAGGTTACTGTAAACCCTGCAGACAGAAATAGGAGCCCCGTGTAGCGGGCCTACGTCGACTACGCTTTAAAAAAAAAAAAAAATCCTATATACGAATAAACAGTATATTTAATTTGATTTATTTCGTGTGCATAATTTGTGCAAGTCAGTATTTTTGGTTTAACTTTGTTCAAATATTTTGTCCGAAAAGGGAATATACAGAATATATCGATTTAATTACATGCCATAATTAAATAACAAGTACCGAGGTCAATGTCATCAATGACCGGAATAATAACAAACGCATGTAAACTATGATGCAATGCACTTGTCTCGCTCTAACTCTCTCCATATTCGGCACAGGTTTATTCCTAGACGCCATACTTTCTTTAAGGGACAATCATGTTGCGGTATCGCGCGTAGCTATAGAAAAGTGTTGAGAGCGAACATGATTGTTCTTTTATCTGTTGCAAACATATGAGGGCCAACTCTGTGCGGTAAAAACTAATCAATTAATGTGCTGGGTTGAAACAGATTTGTATGGTTGTTTTCAAAATTGTGCAGGACAATGTATGTGTACTATTCAGCACCATCCAGTGTTGGCTCATATACAGGGATTGGAGAATTGACCCGACATATTATTTCTAGGTATAGTCGTCTGGCCAAAGGAGAGTACTTGCATAGACACAACCTTGTAGCCAGGATTATCCATCAGAAACTTGCTCTAAAATACAGCCTTGTGGAATCGGAAGTGTCGTATTATAGGAAAGAGGCCGACCCAGTTTAAAAAAAATGGCAATATCACACTGTACTGGGATCAATCCATCATCACTGACAGGACTATTGTAGCCAATAAGCCTGATGTAGTGGTGGTGGATCCATCAGAGCTTCCCGCTTGCTTTGAAGTACAAACCTTGTGTAATCAGAAGTATCATACTATAAGACAAATATGCGCCTGATCCAGTTCTCGATGATGGTAATATCACGTTGTATTGGGATCAACCTATCGTCACTGACAGGACTATTGTTACCAGTTAAGCCTGACATTGTAGTGATACATCGATTGGTGCATTGCGCAATGATTGTTGATAGAACGGTCCCGCCTGACGTGAACCTCGTGCAAGCAGAGGAGGATAAGCAATTCAAGTATCTAGATCTGGCTTGCAAGGTTGTCAACATGTGAGACGTGAATACAGTAGTCATTGTGCGATAGTCGTGTTGATCAATGGCTTAATAGCTGAAAGCCCCGACCAACATCTGAGGAGGCTCTCGATTGGCAGCTGAATCAAGGGCTTGATTCAGAAAGCCGTATTTCTGGGTGGACACGACGCGAATTGTTAGGAGATTCCTCTCTCAACAGACCTGACCACTGCTAACTAGGACCCTGTTCCTGGAACCGGTAGGCTACTATTTTTTAATGTTTTTTAATGTTTTTCATGTTTTTTTTAGAAAATATATAAACATACAAAAACTATAAGCTTATAAACTGACATGGTCACTAACACTATCAATAACACTAGTAACGGGAAATTTACCATGTTTATTATTTGTTATAAGTTCCCGATATTTCGGCACTGTTGCAAACGCCATGACCACGGATAAACTGAAGTTATTGCGGGTGGATGTTTATGAGCAGACAAAACGGTCTACCCTCTTTCTTGTTCGTTTTTTGCGCGCCGTACCACTACCACTGTCACTCACAACTTGATTCTGTTCCCGACACACGAAACTCACTGTGTCCACTCGCGATCTTTTTACTGCACTTTTTCGGTTTTTACACAGTTGAACAACTGGATTCCAGGCTCTTGACAGTTGAAACCCATCCTCCCGGTTGAAGTTCTATATTTAGTAATTTCAATCGCTTCCCTTACCAGTCTGCGTATATAGTGGCGTTCTGTCAAGATGACCTGAGGGTAATGTAACTTGCAAATTGCTTGCGGCAAATTGTCGCTCAGCGGACAGACCTCCGGCGCGATCTCATGGCGACATGGAGAGAGCGACTGTCGCAACCCCGTGCAGGGCACGCCACAATAGTGGCGATAAGTCCCCTCTTTGAGGAGTGGCTAGAGAGGCGCCACGGCGCCCTCACCTTCCGCCTGACGCAGGTCCTCACCGGACACGGTTGTTTCGGGAGGTTCCTGCACCGAATCGGGCGGGAGGAAACGCCCGGGTGTCACCACTGTGAGGATCGGCCGGAGGACACGGTGGAGCACACTGTGGAGCTATGCCCCGCTTGGGCTGAGCACCGCCGTGTCCTCGTAGCGGCGATTGGCGGCGGCGACCTCTCGCGTCCGGCCCTGGTTCAATCCATGGTCCGGAGCGAGAGGGAATGGGAAGCCGTCGCCTCCTTCTGCGAAGCAGTCATGCTAGCGAAGGAGGTGGCGGAACGTGAGAGGGAGAGAACCTCACGTCCCAGCCGCCGCGGGAGACGCCCCGGGCGTCGGGGGGCAACCAGTGGCCCCCGGCCACCGTAGGCGCGGGCCTGTGGACGGTGAGTAATGGGCTAGCTCACCGTCCGTCCGTCTTATGACGACAGACCGTGCCGACGGCGCGTTCGTGTTCCACGCGCGCCTCAAGGAGATGTCAGCAAATCGGAAGGGGTCCGAGAGGGCCGATGCCTGCCAGGGCTGCGGGTTGTTCGAAAGAGATACCGTGCCCCTGGAACGCAAAGGGCTAAGAAGGAACATGGATGGGTTTTAGTCAGTCAAGTCTGACACTCCCTTCCGCTCCGCCCAGAGCGGAAGAAGTCATTTGATGATTTCCCATCCGAAAAAAAAAAAAAAAAAGGGTTATGTAACTCAATCCAGTGGTTCGATCCTGATTCAAGCAGATGTTGAGCTATGGCTGATTTTTGGGTGTCGTTATTTTTCACCGCCCTGATGTGTTCCGCTATTCGACAAGCTACCGTACGTTTCGTCTGACCGATATACGACTTGCTGCAACTGCAATCTACTTCATAAACACCGGGCTTTTCCAACGGGAAATTGTCCTTCGGCGAACGCAGCATCTGAGACACTTTCTTGGAGGAGTGAACACAGTCTTTATGGCGTATTTCCGAAGAATGTTGGCAACCTTATCTGTCACTCACGTACGGCAAAGATGCTGGCTGCCTCTCAACCTAGCACTTCCAATGCTTACGAATAGTTTCTCGTTTGAGTTGTGTGGTCTTCCCAGTAAATCCGTTTCTCTGTAGGACCCCCTGTACATGTGTCAGTTGTCCATTCTTGGACGTGAAAATAGAGGTTCGTGCTGACGGTACTCTCGGTCACTCAGTCTACCGGAAATTGACTCACACGGATCGCTATCTACACGCTGAATTTCACCACCATCCCAGACAGCAGAACTCTGTAGTGACTTCACTCACCAACCGTGCATATGATTTATGCGATGAGGACCATTTACGTGCTGAACTGATGAGTGGCAGTGGTAGTGGTACGGTGCGTAAAAAACAAATAAGAAAGAAGGTAGACCCTTTTGTCTACTCATAAACATCCACCCGAAAAAAATTCAGTTTATCCGTGATCATGGCGTTTGCAACAGCGCCGAAATATTGGGAACTCAAAACAAATAATATACATGGTAAATATGCCGTTACTAGTGTTATTGATAATATAAAAACTGGCCAAGTGCGACTCGGCCTCGCACACGAAGGGTTCCGTACCATTATTTACAAAAAACGAGAAAACAAAACACTTTTTTGTACGGGAGCCCCCCTTAAATATTTATTTTATTCTGTTTTTAGTATTTGTTGTTATAGCATCAACAGAAATACATAATCTGTGAAAATTTCAACTGGCTAACTATCACGGTTCATGAGATACAGCCTGGTGACAGACGGACGGACGGACGGACGGACGGACGGACGGACGGACGGACGGACAGCGAAGTCTCAGTAATAGGGTCCCGTTTGACCCTTTGCGTACGGAACGCTTTAAAACTATGTATGAAAATTAAAATGAGGTTAATCCAGCCTTCGAGCAACGTGACAGCCAGCCAGCTTCAAATGGGTGACCACCAGTATGCAGCGAAAGCGCATTCCTGGTGAGCACCCTCAGCCTCTCATCATGCGACCTTGGCATAGGACACTGGCACTTTCAGCCGGTCGAGAGCTGCATCACATCGTGGCGCTATACCACGTCCGACGCATCGGAGCAAGACGGAGCGCTGGCCGAAACCCACTAGGGTTCGCACCACCACCGCATACTGTTCCGACTCACCGTAAACAATGTAGCAACGTGATTCGAACTGGCACGGAATATTAGTACAAGATGACTCATTCTACTATGATAGATAAGATAGATATTATTATCATTTATACAGTGCACATAAAAGACAAAGTCTGGTCGGAGGACCCTCCCTTCTCTATGGGGCATGAGGAACTTTACACTCTGTACCTCATGCCACTAAACTCCTATCTTTATCTGTTACTCAGAACCGTCATTTGCTAGAGCGGGAAACGTGCTGCCGTCGATGCTATGCGTGCGATACCAATTTTGCTTCGAGAGTGGAAAAGTGCAATTCCGTGCTGCCAGACGAGGTTAGACGTTTTTTAGCGTTGAAATGCCGCTTAACGGTATTCTAATGTTTTTATTGATAACATTTGTCAAATAAATATTCATATGTTCAAGACTAAAAAGCAGTCACCGACTTTTAAAATTGTAATAGTTTTAGTTTCACGTTAGTTGGCCCATGACTAGCTGACTATATGTTTAGCGGCTTTTATGTATAGCAAGAGGATAAAATTGTATTTTAGCTGTCGATAGATACTAATCACGCCCGATGGTTCTAGCTCACTATAACACGTGTAAGGCTAAAGGTCAAATAAAATCGTAAGTGCATGTAACCCTTTTTAGACTTGCCAAAAACTGTCAAATGTCCTTCGCAGGTCTGCTGGAAGAAATTTCTTTTGAAATAAGCAGTACCTTTGTGCATCTTGTATCTTAATGTATTTTCCTGTTAAGTGTTTTGTGTGTACATAAATAAATAATAAACATGATTTTATTTTTATTATATATATCAAGGCGGGGGATTCCACCATAAATGAATATCGACGCCATATTGCCTCTCAGTCGCTAACTGTGCAACTTTATTCTTCATTATTGCTAATTAGGTGGATGGGTAGTTGAAATCACAAACAACACTTGACTCAAACTCCTTATGTTTATTTCTAATAAACCAGTTACAGGCCTTTTAACACTTATAAACTTTCCATAGGTTGAGCCGCCCATTCACAAACATGGTTGATGTAATGTGTGTCTTTTGGATCTGTCTTTCAATTTGGTGCGTATAACTTCTAGAAGATTACCAGTAAAATCACACGCGCTTGAACCTAAATTATTAGAGTAATCTAGGCTATAATTGCTGATTCAGCAGTTCTATTTGAAGGAGAAAAATACGCAGATGAAACGAAAGGCAATGGATAAAGTTCAATCTACTAATTATGCCACATACCTTTGAACAGCGATTCCCAGGTAGATGCAGCTGGATGGCACGTTCGGGAAGTTCAGCTCACAGATTCGATACACTAGGCTGGCCAGCGGTACACAAACACAGTAGGTCTAGGTAATACAGATAACACCTTCACGTAGGTTCAATTAAGGTTTGGGCGAGATGATGCGGGATGATGGACGTGCTCGCACCCAACCGTGGTTAATACGACTCGCCTATGGCCGGCGGCCAATGGATGTAGCGGCGGCGTGTTGATGGTGGCGCCACCGCGCGGGATATCACCAGATCAATGATATGTGACACTTATTTAACAAATTGAAACTATTAAACCAATGCCTCTCAATCGCCCTATGGTGATGCAATAAAATATAAGAACTATAAATTAGGAAGCGTAACCATTTTCCCCGGCTTGAAAGTTCCCACTTTCGAAACACAAAGGAGAAGTCAATAAAGGAGCAGATCATCACAACTCTACCGAAGGTTATGAGAACTCTAAAGTTGCGACTCTCTATTACAAATAAGAATATTTAACTAACTATTCTACGCGGTAACTAAATCTAATACTGCACATTGGTGCACGGTGAAGCTTAATATTAAGGTAACGAAACTTATTGCGTTGGCAAAGGGCACAACTTTACTACCGGGCGACTCTGAAGGATTCCGCTTTTAGTCTTTACGGATGCGACTCTACAAACTCCGTTTTTGTCTGGAAATATTTCTGTGATTACCCCTAACGGCCAATGCAGAGGCATCACATTGTCCTGCATGGAGACGACAACCATACCGACCCGTATTGGATTGGCAGGGGTGTTCCATTTCTGTTTGGATTGTAGGGTGTGCAAGTACTCTTGGCGCCACAGTTAATTCATACCGCGAAATAAGATGTAACCGCGTTTCATTGACTTCGCGGGCGGGGAAAAATAAAAGAGGTTTTGTATGCAAGAAGTGCGCCGGCGATAATGAAGTGGGCTCTGACGGATCCGAACTGATCGCATACAGAGGCCTAGAATTTAATAAAGCTTCTATTTGAGTTAGTATAGTGTTAAGTTCATCGAAACTAAAAATTTGCTGACCGACGACTTTGCAGAGATGCGTTTTGACACTCTTTACTTCACTTTCTCAACATCCACCAAAATGTGGAGCTCTACAGGGGATGTTTTTAAGTGTTATTCGATGCTCTGCAAGTTCTCTTTCCCATAAAGGGTGATACTCTTTAGCCAAAAATTGGTAGAGATCTCGTAGATAGGATTTGGCTCCAATAAAATTGGTAGCGTTATCTGTGTAAAGACACTGAACCGGCCCTCTACGCGCCAGGAAGCGTTTAAAAGCGGACAGAAAGCTCGCAGTGCTAAGATCTGAGGCAATCTCAAGATGCAGAGCACGAGTTGTCAGGCATGTAAAAAGGCAGATATACGCTTTCCTCGATTTTTGGTGTCTAGCACGTATCGACGTGATCAAGAAAGGTCCCGCGTAGTCGCAACCTGTTTGAGAGAAAGCCTTAGGAGCCGACTCAACACGAAAACGTGGCAAATCCGCCATTATAGGAAAGGTAGGTCGCGGCTTTGCTCGAAAGCAAAGGTTACAATTAAAGGTAATGTGACGTGCAATACGTCGCGCGGACAGGATCCAGTACTTCTGTCGTAAGAGAGATACGAGCAAGGTTGGTCCTGTGTGGAAATTTTTCACATGATAGTGGGAAACTAAAAGTTCCACTATATGATCTTGACGCGGAAGAAGGATCTGATGACGCGAGTCAAAATCTAGCTCAGAGTTTGCTAGGCGACCTCCAACGTGGATAAGTCCTTCGTGGAGGAAAGGACTTAGCCGTTGTACTGACTTAGAGCACAACTCATTGCGGGCTAAGCGATCGAGATCATCTTCAAAATGAATCCTCTGCACAGATCGCCACACAATAGATTCAGCGAACTCTAGATCAGACGCGGTAACGGGCCCTCTAGGGAGTCGTTTAATAAACTTATAAACGAAGCAAATGGTTTTTAAATATTTCAACCAAGACGAGAATCTAGTAGAGCGAGGGTATAAAATGTTGTCGGAAGGAGGACATCTGTCCGAGCATTCGTGCGAGAGCACAGGTAAAGCCACGGGCTTCATTTCGGGAAGCTCTTGCGACTCGCCTGAAACGAATGGTGTTATCGGCCATTCAGCGCGCGGAAGTTTAAGCCACGGCGGTCCATTTAGCCACAACGGATGATGAACTAATTGAACAGGCGTTAAACCGCGAGAGAAGCAATCACTAGGATTTTCAGACCCTTTCACGTGGAAGAAGTGATCTGCCGAAAGATTCTCATGAATCTTAGCGATACGATTGGCTACAAAGGTGTGCCATCGATGCGGTGCGGAATGAATCCTACTCAAGGTTACAGTTGAATCCGAAAAAGATACGACTGCCTCAATGGCGTGCCGAGCTGCGAAAAGATTATATCGTCTGCTTACTGGTAAAACAAGATAAATGCATTTTTTTACTAAATCGAGTTAAAAATGCAGTTAAATGTATTTTTTTACGCACTTTCGACTGGTAAAACCGAATAAATGCTATGTCCAATGGCTGCAGAGATAGTGAATTTGTAAAAGAGATATCTTATCAAATTTTGAAAAAAATATACTAGAATAACATACTAAATAATCTTATGCCTTAAATCTTATTCAGTTAATACAGTTAAACAACAATAAATGCGGTTAAAGCTTTTTACATGTTATAATTTAAACAGTAAAATGGTATGAATTATTCTGATAAAACGTCATAAACGCATATATTATTATAAACCTTAAATTATTTTAACAACATAATCGTATTAAAGTTATTTATTTCATTTTCAGTTATGTACTTCTACTTGGTTTGTTAATGTCTATACAGAAAAAACGAAATAAATGTCATTTATTCTTTTTTAACTGTAAGAACGAGAGCGATTGATCGCTGTTGTCACATTGCGTACGCGAGCACTCCACGTGTTCTGCGTAGAAATACATACATAAATACTAGAATAATTTAACAAGAAGCTGTGTTTTGTGATAACTACGGAACTCAGAGGAAAAAGATTAGTGTCCATGATAAACAAATCTAAAATAATTGAAGGTTTGTAAGGTTTGTAAATTTTGAAGTTTGTGTGGTAGCTTTTGTTTTTTCAACGATTTACCTATGGATTGTTTGCTTGTATGGTGGCTATAGTATGTACATAGCTTTTTCATAATATAATGTAGGTACGTACAGGGTTCTATGACGACGGAGTTGCTCCTTGTCACTTGGATTCAGTATGCGTACTGCTGAGACATTGGTGGCCTTTACCAGAGTTCGCGCCTGGAAAATCATTGTTTACCCTTTCTATCAGAACACATCGAACTTTGTGTCCAGAGTTCTGGGGTAGACTAAATGGCATGATTGTTTCTTATCTGCGAGAAAGAACAATCTTCTTCAAGCAATACACTTTCTGAACCATATTTTAATACTTGGTCGATCCCACAACGACGTTTCCGCAAAAATTCCAAGCCCAGGATGCAGTCGTCCACAATGTCGGCCACGATGACATCAATCCGGTAAATTCTGTCACATAATTTTAACTCCACTTCTCTTTCTTGCCTTGGACGATTATGTCCTGACCGGTAGCTGTTAGTAGTTGCAAACGGTCGTCGTTATTAAATTAGTCCCAAAGAAACAGACTTGCTAAGTGAGAATTGACGACCGTGTGAGAAGCTCCAGTATCCATCGTCAGTTTGCATGGCATTCCATTGACTTCGCCTTTGATGGTCAGGCTGTTTCCATTATGTGCTGGCGAGATCGAGATCCTCCGGACTCTTTCAATATCAGCCAGCAGCCGCCCTTCCGCCCGTGTGCCCGTCCTGGCGTTTACTCGTTTCCCTGCTGCTGCTGGGTAGTCACTTCAGCCACCCTTCTATTTTGATACAGAACTTCTCTCGGTGTGCTCCGCTTAGGACAGCTTGACCGAAGATGACCCCTTTCTCCACAACTGTAGCACCTAGGGCTGTACCTTCGGGCGGTCGAATACAGGTGAAGCTACAACTTCCCTAATGCGGTATGTTCGGCGGTCTTGCCGCACTGCCTCTACTTCTGAGGCATGGGTAAAGGCGTCTTTTAGTGTCTCATGATGCGCAAGTCTCACAGCGGCTCTAACTTCCAAGTCGCATATTCTGTCGATGAAAGCCTGTATAAATTTCCATCAATGAGTACAGGGGCAGACCGATATGCTTTCCGAACCAGCTTTTCAACTTTCAGGGCCCATTACTGTAGATTCTCGGCTGCTTTGAACGCGATCCTTCAGCCTAACACGAAATACGCACCACACGCGGACGCGCACTCCAGGTGCACGTCGACGTATCTGGACTCTAACGCCTCCAGCAGCTGCTCGTAGGTTACATTCTTGCCGCATAAAGGATGGTTTACGGATTGGTCTCGGAGGCCCAAGGTCATGGCTTGCGATTTGGTCCACCCATTCGCCTTCATAACAGTTTCAAATTTGATCTTATAATCCAATCACGTTTCAGACTAATTCTATTATCTTAAAACACCTTTACCTGAATCCTTTACCCATCAGTGAAGCTAAAAAGAGAATCTTCTCAGTTATGTAGTAAGAAAATAATTCCTGATGAATAATACGGTTGGTAGATACTCTTCTTTACTAACTGCAACCAATGAAGCAGATCGTTTACCTGCACCATCAGTTGACGAAGAGTCATCGGAAAATTAAAATACTTAATTGAATTAAATGTCGTTTACCCAATAAATAAGTAATAAAATTGATTGATCATTAAGAAATCGTTTCTTTATCATCGTTTCATAGATCACCACCACAATCAGTTTTTTATTTAATTGATCACTTTGGATGAAGCTTATTTAGTACATAATAAGTGACATACTTACACTAAAACTCTACAGATAAAAAAGGTTAAATATATCAAAAATATTAATATTTTAGGAAATTATGCAAAAATAAATCTTTCCTATCAAGTAATCGGTGTAAAATACAATAAGCTATTAAATAAAAGTGAAATAAGCTTTTAAAATCAATGAACTAAGGAGATATAACATGATTTTTAAGTACAGGTAAAACATATTAAATGCGACCCCCTTTCGATCTTAATTTAATTTTATAAAGTTTTTACTTACCACAAATATTATATATGAGTAAATCTTAAAAGTAGGGAAGTTAGTGCAAGATTTTGCTTTAACAGTTTTTCAATTAAAGAGTTTGAAATAGATCAAATTAAAATGTAAACTTTAAAATGTCATTTACTCGAATTGACTCCAACTCCACTTATTACTTTTTACCCGTAAGCAGACGATATACTCGCTTTATTACGGTTGATAAGAGGAGTGCGGCGCATAACTCAAGACGAGCTAGCGAAACTACTTTCAGTGGCGCGACTTTAGATTTCGCACACACCAGCGAAACAACGATACTACCGTCGGGTCTGACAACGTGGGCGTAAACCGAACCACCGTAAGCTTTCTCACTAGCGTCGGCAAAACCGACGAGTGAGAGCCTACAGCGTTCTACGACGCCAACATGTCGCAAAAATCTCAATTCAGAGATAATTGGCAGTTCAGCGTGAAATTGTTCCCACAGACGAACAATGCGAGGTGGTGGAACGTCATCCCATCCAAGTTTGACAAGCCAAAGCTCTTTAATAAGAAGCTTGGAGTATAAAATTATCGGTGCCACGAGGCCTAAAACGTCGAAAAGACGTGCAATGGAAGAAAGAATATTCCGTTTCGTGCAAGGTCGAACATTAGGGTTAACCTGGAATACGAAACAATCCTCATCAGGGAACCAACGAAGTCCCAGTATTTTCTGTGTCGGATCTTTACTTAAGTCCACGCTATGTGAAAGTCGCAATGACTCTGGAATATTCCGAAGAACATCGACACTATTGCTAGACCACTTCGTCAGCTGAAAATCACCGAGAGAGAATATTTTTATTAGTTCATGAGCCGAGTCTATAGCCAGCGCAGTGCTAGGTATAGAACTAACTATGTCATCCATGTAAATATCTCGCTGCAAAATGTCCCTGGCGAGAGGTAACTGCGTTCCTTCATCCTGACATAACTGTTGGATAGTGCGAATAGCTATAAAAGGACTACACTTTAATCCAAAGGGAAGCACTGAAAACTGATAAATTTGAAGTTCTTCTTCCTCATTAAACCGATATAAGATACGTTGGAGCGACCGATCTTGTGGGCGTATACCTATACGTAGGTACATAGATTTGACATCTGCGGAAATGGCGACACTAAAAAGCCTAAAATTTAACAAGATGTTAAAAAGGTCAGCCTGAAGGACTGGACCTGCGTACAGGATATCATTGAGCGAGGTACCGTTATCTGTACATGCACTGGCATCTAGGACCACGCGCAGCTTAGTGGTCACTTTATCCTCTCGAATAACAGCATGGTGAGGAATATAGTATTCCATTTCTCGCTCCTTACCATTTCGTTTGGGCAACCCACATTCAGGTACGATATTCTGCACCAAAGAAATATAATTGTTCTGCAGATAATCCCGTATGACGTCATCATAAAGAAGCTTGACGTTAGGAAGCGATTTAAATTTACGTTCGAGGCTATGAGATCTCTTGCGAGCTATATCAAAAGAATTTCCCAACGCTGACGCGTCTGTTTTCAGTGGTAAAGCTGCAACATACTTGCCATTTGGAGCGCGGGTAATTGTGCTACAATAAAACTCTTCACAGTGTTTATCATCCACACTCCCAATGGACGAAGCAGTAACATCTTCAATCTCCCAAAACTTACGAAGATCGAAGTTATCGAAAGAACTCGCAAAGAAAGACAGAGTGTCAGTTGGAGGTTCGATAATAGATGCTTCTCCTAGAAGTATGTAGCCGAGCGTAGTCTCCAATGCATCGGGGCAACCGGGTGCGCTGGTCACGTGACCGGGTCGCAATAACTTAGCGAACAACGTGACTCCCAGTAACATGTCAATATTACCTGGCACGCCCCAGCTGTCATCAGCGAGTAGTTTAAGATCGATATGCTTCAATTCGGCAGTATCTATAGAACCCAGAGGAAGCTGCCCGGTTATCTGGTCCAAGACTAAAGCGTCAATTTCATACCTAGGCTGCGAGCAAAACCGTGAGCTGAACGTAAGATTCACCGAGCCGCGAACGGGCTGCGACGTGCCACCAATACCACGAACGGTAGTTATTGAGTCCGTATGTATAGTTAGACCGAGCATACGGCAGCAACGCGATGTCCTATAATTCTTTTGCGACCCAGGGTCCAAAAGACATCTAACCACCAAGCGCTTACCCTTCCTACCAGCCACTAACACCTTGGCAGTAGCCAGCACTTCGGTACTACGTGTGACCTGGACTTGAGCAGAAGAATGCGTGCACAACGCCACACGATCAGAAGTAGCTGGGTCGGCCGCAGAATCGGAGGCTGGGCCGCTAGCGGGCGCCAGCGCAGGGGCTTGCGTCGATTGCTCAAAATGCAATAAGGAATGATGCTTACCGTTGCATTTTCTACATGTTGACTTAGATAGGCACTTAGAGGCGGTATGTTGGCTACTTAGGCAGTTACCACATCTGTTATTGTCTTTTACAAACTTAAATCTATTTTCCGCGCTCAACTTTTGAAACGCTTTGCACGTAAGATTCAGTAGCCACAAACACCTGCGAGACCTTAGATGAGGTGCTGGGTCTACCTGCGGGGGCGGGCTTAGTTGCCGCAGAAGAGGAGCGATATAATATTTTTACTTGTTCACGAACAAACTTTACGAAATAATCATAATCCAACTCTTGTTGATTACGAAGCGACATTTCAAAATGTTTTGCCGTATCTGAGTCTATTAACTTAAGACCCCAATGAATAAATATAAAATCATCCAAGTTATGTATTTTCAATTGTTTGAGTCCTGCAACCGTAGAAGTTAATTTATCGAAACCTTGTTCAATATTAGCGGGTGTCGGTCCGAACGACTTCAATGAGAACAGCTGATTTAGATAATTAGTGGCGAGCGCGCGAGTATCCAGGTACTTTGCGATAAGCGCATCCCGGACAACGTGGTAATTATCGCCAGATGGTACAATACCTACTGCCACATTCCTAGCCTTTCCTTTTAAACAACTCAACAGATAATGAATGCGATCGGAATCTGATAAATCGGCGTTCGTATGTATAATACGTTTGAAAGTCTCATAAAAGAACGGGAAGCTCTGAATATCACCGTCAAAGGTAGGCAGCTCAATTTTAGGTACCTTTATATGATAAGCATTAGGGCTCGCTGTCGGGCTAGGTTCCTTGGAAACATTTGATTCCGTTAATGAAGCTAAAGTAATTTTTATCTCGCCGACCAACTCATCAAATGAATGGAAGGCATTATAGCTTACTTCGCACTTGGGATCAAGTGTCAATTTTAACATATTTATCTCGTCCATTATCTCATTGAACTCGCTACGTAATCCGTCAATTTGTTTAGCCTGAGCAATAAAAGACTTACGTAATCTTTCAGTTGTTAAAGATTCTGTTGAATCCAAAATCTTTTGAACCCGCGCGAAATACGCGTCGCGTTTACTTTCCAACAATCTAAGTTTAACCTTGTCAGTCATGGTGAACAGAAGTTAAAATATGGAAACAAAAAGAAACAATAAATCTTTATCTTTTACGGAACCCGCGTAAGTGAAATCAGTGGTCCAACCAAACCAATAAGTCTACGAATGATTTTATAACTTAAGTAAATAATAGTACGGAACGATCCGTACACGCGAACCCCAGCAATAATTGAAGTGAAACACGATCTTGCTAGATAATGACTGCTTTATTCAACTGACGGTATGCGGTATATACATTATTATGAGGCTACCCTCAATGTATGATAATTACATACAACATCTTCCCCTTTTTATAAAAAAAAACAGTAAACTTAATAAAATTCCCACCACCATCCTTACACACATAAATATGAAGATATAAAGGTACAGCATCAATCCATATATACAGGCACAATATCATCCGTAGCAATATCTTTCGTTTTCAGGTAAAATTATTAATTATGTAATGATTGTTCTTGTAATTAACCAACTATTCTAACACATACATAAAAAGTATTAATTAAGTAACGATTGTTCTTATTGTTAATAACTATTCTAACACATACATAATTATAAAGATATCAGGTCTTAATTACTTTTTAAAAAACATTGCAAGTTTTTCACGTGCCCTTCGCGAAGCAGCTCGAGTTGGCTGCACTACTACAGAATCAGGAGAAGAACTAGCCGACCTAGTCACAACCCTATCGTTGTCGCTCAGCCCCTCATTCATGCTCTCTTCCGCATCACTATACGTACTCGTGTGCTCATTATCGTCACTGCTACTATCCTCCTTCCCTTGCGTGGAAGCAAAATGTGCCGTGGTATCTCCTGAGCTCGCACCCTTCATTATGTGCCGTCTGTTGCGGCGGTATCGCCGACCACTGCTATCAGCGAGGAAGTACGATCGCGGCTGCGGCGCTGGTGCCTGCACTTGCATGTATCGCCGTCGCTTGTTGTCATCTGTTACAATTACGTTCTCACCTGGCTCTAATACCGGTAACTCTCGGGAATGCATATCATAATATTTTTTTGACTTGTCACGTTTTGTTAGTATGGTTTTATAGTCTTTATGATTGTTTCGTTCTGGTTGTAATCTTTCTGTGTGTACTGGTAAGCGAGTATTTAGTCGTCGACCCATCAGTAATTGCGACGGTGCACTAATTCCATCCCTAGGTGTTGTTCTAAAATTTAATAACCCTAGATAATAATCCGTACCAGTACTTAGTGATTTTTTTATTATTGTTTTAACTGTTCTCACAGCTCTTTCACTCAGTCCGTTGGACTGTGCGTAATTGGGCGATGATGTTGTGTGTGTGAAACACCAATCTTCAGTAAATTTTCTGAATTCCCGGGAACTGAATGCTGGGCCATTATCAGTAATTAGTTCTTTTGGTATCCCATGTCTTGCAAACTGATCTTTCATCGCAGCAATAACAGCTCGGGATCCAATATTGGTTAAGGTGCTTATCTCAATATAATTTGAAAAATAATCCACTATAATTAAGAAGTTCTTTCGGTCGCATGAGAATAAGTCGGCGCCAACCTTTCGCCATGGTAATTCCGGAATCGAATGTGGTATCATAGGCTCCCTTACATTTCGCGCTGCGTGCTCCGCGCAGGTGGCGCAGTTGCGCACTGCCTGCTCTACGTCACGTGACATCCCGCTCCAGAACATGACATCACGCGCTCGACGTTTGCAGCGGGCGATTCCTAGATGCCCCTCGTGAACGCGCGATATCATTTCACCTCTTAGGTCACGTGGTATGTACACTAAGTGATTTTTGAAGATCACCCCGTCGACTAGCTGTAATTCTTCTTTATATGCCCAATGCATTTTTATCATTTCATTCAAATCCTTTTTATATCTGGGCCATCCCTTCAGAATATGATATTTTATAAGTTTGCATTCTTGATCCCTCTGTGTGACATCTCTGACCATACTGAGTTTACTATCGCTGAACGGTACGTTTGCTATGAGGAAACAAGCCTGATCCTCCATCTCACATGTCACTCTGTCATGCATGAGTTCCGGTAAGACTGCTCTCGATAGTGCATCGGCTACATACATAAATTTCCCTGGTTTGTATACCACCGTAAACTCATAGCGTTGCACACGCAACATCATTCTTTGCAACCGTACCGGCACTGCATCCAAACCTTTTTTAAATAATGCCTCCAGAGGCTTGTGGTCTGTTTCTACGACCACATCCTTCTTCCCATACACATATTGATGGTACTTTTCCATTGCAAATACGATAGCCAGCATTTCTTTTTCAATCTGCGCGTATCGCTTTTGGGTGTCAGACATCGTGAGGGAAGAAAACTCAACCGGGCGACCGTCCTGTAATAACGCAGCGCCCAAAGCCGTGGAGCTAGCATCCACTGTAACCACGACCGGCCGGTCGCTTGAGTACAGCGCCAATACCGGCGCGCTGCTCACCGCCTGCTTCAACTTGTGAACCGCAGACGCATGAACACTGTCCCACACCCATTCATTGCCTTTTTTGAGCAAACTTCTAAGAGGGCTTGCCATTTGCGAATAATTTGGAATAAACTTTGATAAGTAGTTTATCATGCCAAGAAATCGCTCTAAAGATGGCCTATCTTTTGGTTCTGGCATGTCCATAATTGCTTTTATCTTGTCTGTGTCAATCTGCATACCTTTACTACTAAAAATATGCCCTAGATACGTAACCTGTTGTACACTAAACTTACACTTCTCCCTGTTAAATTTAATTCCTACTTCCCGAGCCCTATCTAGCAATTTGATCAATCTACCATCGTGTTCTTCCTTAGTCCTACCCCAAATAATTATGTCATCAATAAATGAGTCTACCCCATCGAGATCTTCTAATAGCTGACGTATTTTACCGTGAAATACCTCACTCGCACAGTTAATGCCGTATGGTAATCGTAAAAATTGATACCGCCCGAATGGAGTTCCAAACGTACAAAGATCTGCACTGTCATCATCTAATTCGATCATCCAAAATCCTGACCGAGCATCAAGTTTACTGAAATACTTGGCATTTGTTAGTTTTGCGGCAATCTCAGTAAGCGTAGGTAGGGGGTAGTGTGCGCGGCGTACCGCTCGGTTCAGTGGCCGCGGGTCGAGGCAAACTCGCAGACTGCCATCCTTCTTAGCGGGCAACACGATAGCATTCACCCATTCCGTTGGGTGCGATACCTTACGAATTATTCCCATGTGCTCCATGCTTTCGAGTTCCGCCTTTAACTTATCCCTTATTCCTAAAGGTATTTTTCTGACAGGACAAACCGAAGGACTTGCATTGTTTTCTAAAATGATTCTGTATTTCCCTGGCAATTTGCCAATTCCATGAAATAAATCATTATACTTATCAACTTTAACAGTGTAAACTCTTTTAACCAAACCTAATTCTTCACAGGTGTTTTTACCCAATACACTTTGGCATCGGTCATTTGATATCACAAAATCTATTGAGTAATGTTTTCCTTTATATGACCACAACATCCGACGTGAGCCTAGTATTGGAATATAATTCCCACAAAAGGACTGTGCTCTTATACAACTAGGTTTGATATCATCTATTGAATACCCTAATTTATTAAAAATAAGTAGTGATAATACATTCAGATCCGAACCTGTATCAAGTTTAAACAATTCGCTGATTCCGTGCCCATTTTCGGCAAAATATAATCGTTCAAACCACTTACTGTCTTTATGTTGTGAAGTTTGATCCAAAGTCGACACATAGAATAACTCATCGTCACTGTCCCCGCTCTCCTGTATTTGGTACACACGCTTATTACCTCTGAGCATACACATATTTTTGAAATGACCTTTATTGTAGCACAAGAAACACTTCGCGAATCGCGCTGGACACCGCGCGTTATCATCGTGAACGCCACCACATGCACTACAACACTTTGACACCGTATCACGATTTGGAACAGAATCGAACTCGCGACCCGACGTCGCCGCAGTACTCCCGGCCGCTGAACCATGTGGTTGCGCACGCCCCGCGTGTCGCGTCAGCCGTGCCGGCGCGCCGCGCACCGCCGCCGCAGGCTCGCCGCGAGCTCGGCCCCGCGCCTCCCGCGCTGCCGCCGCCGCCGTAGTACCGCTGTGCCTCGGTGCACGCGTACTCGATAACGCGTCAATCGCGCCACTTTGTTCCTTACATTTAGTTTTTTTTTATATGTCGGTTCTCTTCGCTGGATACCTCGCTTGCTTGGCATATTTTGACAGCTTTTTCCAAACTTAGCTCGTCTGTTCTGAGTAGTCTGTCGCGCACACTTGTGTCGATTACTCCACAAACAATACGATCTCGTATTAAACTGTCTTCTAAGTGCTCAAACTCGCAATGTTGGCATAATAATCGTAGTGCTGTTACATATGCATCTATGTTTTCGCCATCCATTTGATTTCGCGTAAAAAATCGGAATCTCGCCATCGTTGCGTTGCTTTTAGTACCGAAATGCTCATCGAATTGTTTGATCAACACATCGATGTCTTCATCTTGTCCTTCCACCTTTATTTTTAAAAGTGGAATATATATCGTATCCATCTGCGCCTATTAAGTTAATAAGCAAACTGGCTTGTACACTCTTGTCTTCTTTGAACACTCCTGATGCCTTCAGGAAAACCCTAAACTGTTTTAGCCACCTTCGCCACGTGTCGGCACGGTTCGCCGGACCACCTTCTAACACTAGCTCGGCCGGTGGTCTCGCGTGTTCCATATTTACACGTGCTGCCTATCACCACAACACACTAAAACCACGTTGATAATGTCTAATTATTACTTCCGAAAGCGTAATTCGATTTTTCCGCTGTCACCATGAAGTGAAACACGATCTTGCTAGATAATGACTGCTTTATTCAACTGACGGTATGCGGTATATACATTATTATGAGGCTACCCTCAATGTATGATAATTACATACAACAATAATAAATTGTAATATGGAAAAAAATATAAAGCGTACAAAGTTTGAACCGCGTGCAAGTTACAAAGTCTTATACAAATAAATAGTAAGCACGCCTAATATCTTAAGTACGTACCCATCTATAACATATATTAATGATTAGCTTAGAGATACCTACAACGCAATAATTAGCATTTATGTCGGATGCGACGCGATAATATATTTTGTTCCTTTTGTACTACTTCTATTTATATGAGAATAACTTACTCAATACATAGAATATGTACAGATTCTTAACCAACAATAAGTTAAGTGTGAAACTTAGAAACAAGTATGGTACTTATTTCGTAAGCGATGCGATTGTCATAACGAAATACCTTCGTACAAAACAATAAAATCCTAACAAGTAAATACGCAGATAACCGTTCGAAGTAAGTTACCTAGTAAGTACTACGTTTACAAAGTTAGGTGCGGGGGTGATATGTATAAATATACGGCTGTTTCCTATGAGGAGAACTAAACGCGTAAAGTTTATACAAATCTGTTATTTTACCTGAAGGTTCCTATTAAAAGATCAGGTTACCTTACAAAATAAAATAACAAGCGACGCAGTGATAATCCGGTTAATTGCAATAATTAATCAATTGCGGTTGAGTCTCGAATTATAAAAAAATACCTACTCGTGCAATACGATTATAGTAGGCATTTACCTAACGAACCAACAGTAATAGTGTATCATACAATAACGATTAATGTCATTAATTCAGCAAATCTCTATTATAAAAATATATATAAAAGTTTCTAATGCGTAAATAAAATTATGCTGTACGATAACAAAGGACTGGAATATTCCACAGTCACGTAGGCCAACTGGACGAATGTATTACCAGACTACCCACAGTTTTCATACACGAACAAATAAAAATGTAATTACGCCGAAAATTAACTGATTTATTGAATAAACTTATTTAGCGATATGAATCAACGTTGATATCCAATTAAATGTATTTTTCGGAGTTTTAATTAGTGAATTTAAAGATTTAAGTTAACAATTAATTTGCCGGTGGGAAACTACTACACGCAAGATAGCCAGCCTTATTGCCAACGCAGTAGAGGCGAGAGTTGTGTGATGATCTGCAATTAATATGGAAATTTCCCAAACTGTTTGATTTAAATTAGACTTTTAGAAATTAAAAATAGGCTGTAAATAGGCCCAAATTTAATTTATCCGGGACGAAGGACCAAAATGGTGCGTATAACTTCTAGAAGATTACTAGTAAAATCACACGCGCTTGAACCTAAATTATTAGAGTAATCTAGGCTATAATTGCTGATTCAGCAGTTCTATTTGAAGGAGAAAAATACGCAGATGAAACGAAAGGCAATGGATAAAGTTCAATCTACTAATTATGCCACATACCTTTGAACAGCGATTCCCAGGTAGATGCAGCTGGATGGCACGTTCGGGAAGTTCAGCTCACAGATTCGATACACTAGGCTGGCCAGCGGTACACAAACACAGTAGGTCTAGGTAATACAGATAACACCTTCACGTAGGTTCAATTAAGGTTTGGGCGAGATGATGCGGGATGATGGACGTGCTCGCACCCAACCGTGGTTAATACGACTCGCCTATGGCCGGCGGCCAATGGATGTAGCGGCGGCGTGTTGATGGTGGCGCCACCGCGCGGGATATCACCAGATCAACGATATGTGACACTTATTTAACAAATTGAAACTATTAAACCAATGCCTCTCAATCGCCCTATGGTGATGCAATAAAATATAAGAACTATAAATTAGGAAGCGTAACCACAATTATTACAGCTCTTATTAACATAACTTATTATTGCTCACTTCAAAAACTACTTTCAATTCATTAATATTTTAATTCTCTAATCGCTAGCAAGCTCGAACGACATCTCGTCTCGCTGCGCCTATGGTTCTGAGTGGGCGGAAGTACGCACACACACTCAATAGTTCAGTACAGTAATTTATTACATAGTAAGTTCATTAAAACTGCAGTTAAACAATACTAACTAAACCATTAATTATTTTAGTAATTAAACAATACCAATACCGACAAATGCAAAGGCGTTAAGTTAATTAGCTTAATTACTTTTTACAACAATTGCTTGCTAAATTAAATATTGCCATTGTTAAAATCTAAATTGCCATTGCTAAAATCCCAGTTATCATAAAATGCTAATCTTAATTTTAACTATAGTTCTAGCTAAAGGAAAGACCAAGTCCCATCTAAGCAGTAGTTAACACAACCCAATAGATGGCGCTCAGTCTCTTGATAATCGATACGGGCATTTCTAGATTTTTTGTAATAATTGCACTGCCTCTACACAGATGGCATGGCAAGTTCATCAATATTATCACAAATGAGAATTATGAGTTGGTTCTTAATTAGATTAATGAATAGTCTTAGCAGGTAAACGCTCTTGCGGCGACATATATATTTTTATTATATAGGTCTACCAAAAATTGTTTACACTGAACTACAAACAAATGTTAGACATGCGTTTAAACTCTACACAGTGCAACAATTACTTAAGGTGAACACCACATGAACAAGAAAAACCGGCCAAGTACGAGTCGGACTCGCGCACGAAGGGTTCCGTACCATTATTTATATAAAACGAGCAAACAAATAACTTTTTTGTATGGGAGCCCCCCTTAAATATTGATTTTATTCTGTTTTTAGTATTTGTTGTTATAGCATCAACAGAAATACATAATCTGTGACCATTTCAACTGGCACTATCACGGTTCATGAGATACAGCCTGGTGACAGACGGACGGACGGACAGCGAAGTCTCAGTAATAGGGTCCCGTTTGACCCTTTGGTTACGAAAAGCAATAAAATGTAATTAGGCTAATTGTAAGCTACATATTGTAGAAGTAAACTTAATAAAGTATATATGTATAACATATGCTGAATATTAAAAGAATCATTTCTTAAAAAAATACGTAAACAGGGTCCAAATTCTTTCACAATAAATTTGATAAACCTTTCAGAAATTTACATTCTTGCATATTAAGAGAATCAAAGTGTAAATCACTACAAAAATTCCAAACCCTACAAAACCTAGCACATGGAGATGATGATGATGAGACAAACACAAAACGAATGACGATGATGTTACGCTTTATTTTAGTCTTGTTAAGTGAGATAATTTGTATTTAAGAATTGAAAAAATCCAAAAAAGGATTTAGATAGCGATGTATGTGATCTCCAAATTTCAGTACATATAAATGATGGAAAAATAAGACCCACCATAACTTGATAATGAAAAACCTGCGCTTTCATGCAATACATAAAACTCAAATATGAAAAATGTCACTAAACGGCCTTTCAGTATTCGGACGGCAGCATACCGTTATGAAAGGTCAACCGTGAGTGAGCGCTTCGGTAAATAATTCCTCGTACAAAGTCAGTAAATCACTAAAATATTTATTAGTTTAATTAAGAGAGTAAATTTCAAATGTTCGACAATCTTCTTGTGTTCGTTTCATCCGAAACTATTGTGAATCTAAAATCTATAACAAAACATGATATACCAACTGTTATTATCTCCATAATGTTCAATTTCATGAAAATATAATGTATCCTACAAAGGCATTTCAATGAGTTGCCTTTGTTAGCCTGATAAGGAAATACTAGCCGAGTGCAATCAGACAACGGGTGTAAAGAAGTTTATAGTACTTGGATTTTCAAGGGACTTTTTAGTATTTTTCGTCTGTTTGCATTTGGGTATATGATACATTTGATACCAGTAGTACATTCATGTGGGGTCATTTCCAACAACAAGCTTGTACTATAACACAACCTTCGCGCAGATGCAAGCAATAAGCTGAAAAACTTAAGGTCGAACGGTATGGCGACGTATAACTACATGTAATACGGACTCACAAATCCATATCCAGTACGTCTACCATGAGCTGTCATAGTTAGATCGCTTGACGTAACTGCAATAGTTCCGTCAATACGCAAATACTATAGTTAGCTTTTTCAATGGTACCATGGGCTGTGTTGGTGCTTACTACTAATGTCATAGATACAACTACACAGTGTTGTTATGTTGGCATCATTTTATAAAACGATGCTCACTTCACATTGCATATTTTCATCTCTTTTTAAATAATGCACGATGATAGAGACAAAAGACAGGTCATATGGTACTATTATCCAACAAAATGTAGAAAGTCGCCTGACTCACTCTTCTCAATGAAATCTAATGCAGCCCAAATTTATTCGTGTTACGACGGTTCATCAGCTTGGTGTCCGTTATGCAAGAAATCACGCAAATTCTCAAAAGCTTCTTTGGTTAACCTATAAAGTTTCCCAAACGTGGTATCATTTAAAGTTTCAAGTGGATTTCCAAGTAGAACACGCATCTCACTTTGAAACTTTTTTTGTTTGCGTCGTTCATCTTCTAATTCGGAGGCAGGTTACATTTCCCTTATCTTCCCGTGGGAGACGTAAGAGGCAACTAAGGGACTTGCCAGAGAATGGGCAGCAGCGTTCTCTATGCTTTTGTAACAACCGTACTGCGATCGCCAACCCGCCTGCCAAGCGTGGCAATTATGGCAAAACCCCCCTTCTTGGGGGTTCTCATGGTAGACGTACAGTACGTCTACCATGAGTTTTAACAATCTGTACAAGCTAGCGTCTGTAGTTAAAAAAATGTATGAAAACTTTTACAGCGCCTCTAGCGGATAGTTGGGTACTAACATGCGCAGTATGAGTCACATAGTTATCAATCCTACGTCACCGTGTAGTAAACTATACTACAGCGGCTGTAGTTTGGGCTTCATTTGCTTAGAATTTCGTACCATGAGTTACAAATTTGACAAATGTCATAGTAACGAACTATTACTATTGTAGTTGCGGCACTCACCGTCATTTTGTTCCATGAAAGGACTATAGTTTGCGATCAATTTTGTTATTTTTTAATTATAATGTTCAATAGATCACTTTTTGTGTGAGAAATGTTATCATCATCATCATTTCAGCCATAAGACGTCCACTGCTGGACATAGGCCTCCCCCAAGAAGGCGGGTTTTGCCATAATTGCCACGCTTGGCAGGCGGGTTGGCGATCGCAGTACGGTTGTTACAAAAGCATAGAGAACGCTGCTGCCCATTCTCTGGCAAGTCCCTTAGTCGCCTCTTACGTCTCCCACGGGAAGATATGGGAAATGTAAGCTGCTGCCGAATTAGAAGATGAACGACGCAAACAAAAAAAAATTTAAAGTGAGATGCGTGTTCTACTTGGAAATCCACTTGAAACTTTAAGTGATACCACGTTTGGGAAACTTTATAGGTTAACCAAAGAAGCTTTTGAGAATTTGTGTGATTTCTTGCATAACGGACACCAAGCTGATGAACCGTCGTAACACGAATAAATTTGGGCTGCATTAGATTTCATTGAGAAGAGTGAGTCAGGCGACTTTCTACATTTTGTTGGATAATAGTACCATATGACCTGTCTTTTGTCTCTATCATCGTGCATTATTTAAAAAGAGATGAAAATATGCAATGTGAAGTGAGCATCGTTTGATAAAATGATGCCAACATAACAACACTGTGTAGTTGTAACTATGACATTAGTAGTAAGCACCAACACAGCTCATGGTACCATTGAAAAAGCTAACTAAAGTATTTGCGTATTGACGGAACTGTTGCAGTTACGTCAAGCGATCTAACTATGACAACTCATGGTAGACGTACAGGGTGACTCTTAATGCAGTTTTTACGGATCTGACCAATCGTTCCCAGGCGCCGCCCATGTTTGGGGCACCAGGTGGTATCATCTTCCAGGTGATTAGTTTCTCGGATGCGAAAGCTTTAAGTTCGTGGTCGTTGCTTTGTATGGCTTCAGTGATGTCTGTTTCGGCACCCGCGAAGTTGGTTCCGTTGCTACTATATATTACAGTCGGCGTGCCGCAGCGGGCCATCATTCTTCGCAGGCTCATAATCATGGAGGAGGCCGAGAGGGATGTGGCCAGCTCCAGGTGCACTGCGCGTGTGGTGAGGCATGTATATAGTACGGCCCACCTTTTCTTCAGTCTGCACCCGTGACTTGCATGGGCCAAAAATAATCTACCGCGGTTGCAGTGAAGGGCGGTTGATTTTGGGCCTGCCTTTCTGCAGGTAAGTCGCCTAAGGGAATTTTTGAGGGGATTCCCTTGTAGGTCCGACACCATTGGCATCTGTTGCATATGTAGCGTATAACACCGCGCAGCCCTATTATGTGGTATCGTTGTCTGAGTTCGTTCATGACAGTTTGGTGGTTGCCATGATTGAAGGTTGCGTGCGTGTGATGCACCAACAGTTGAGTAAAGCCTTCTTTGGCGTGTAGGACTGGCAGGTTGTGCTTATCTTTTATTCTGCTGTCTAAACACAGGATTACGTTGCGGTCAATCTCCACGGAGAGTTTGTAGAAAGGTGACTTCTTCGGTGGTCGCCGCCCAGCCTCTATGGTCGTGATGTCGTCGGCGAACGAGTTATACTGGCTTCTTCTCACTAGCAATAGTTCTGCCAGTTTTATTCGGTTTGGTGCGAGTTCAATTCTCGTGTTTCTTTTGAGTAGTTTGGCTTTAAATACCTCAGCGGCGAGCAGAACGGTAGCAGCAACGCGTACTAATCGAGTGTATTTCGAGAAACGTTCTATTTCGGTTAAGTAATCGCTAACGTCGTGCCTAATAACTACGTGGACTTGTTTTAGCGATCTCTCTTCCCCAGAAGGGGGTGACGGCGCCGTCGCTTGTTTTTCCTGCGGCCATGTCGCTGGGTCGTTCCTAATGAACTCGGGACCAGTAAACCACCTATGTTTTGAATTGGAATCGGTGGGAATACCTTTGGTCGCATCGTCTGCGACGTTGTCAGCACTGGGTACCCATCGCCAGTTAGGTGGAGTAGTTAGGTTTTCGATTTCAGCCAATCGGTGTGCGACGAACGACTTAAACGTGCGCAGGTCTGATTTGATCCAGGCTAATACTGGTTTTGAGTCTGACCAATAATGACATTTTAATATTTTGTAATCCGACTCGCGCTTGACCGATTCGACCAGTCGACTTCCTAACACTGCAGCTTGAAGTTCCAGGCGGGGTATCGATATGGGTTTCAAGGGAACTACTTAGGCTTTACCGGCTATCAATCGCGATGTTTTCGTACCGTCCGATCTCGTACTTACGAAATAAATCGAGGCTGAATAAACTTTTTCATTTGCGTCACAGAAAACGTGAATCTCCCCTTCGCCAGAGGGCGTGGCAGGTACGTACCTATCTATTTCTAATTCTTTTAACATTTGTAAGTTATTTATAAACGATAACCATGTAACGTGATGCTCGGTTGTGATGGGATCGTCCCAATCTATGCCGCTGCGCCATGCTTCCTGAATATATATTATAACACATACAAATAATCCTTAATACTAGAAACCTTACAATAATTTCTTAGACTACTAATGACTGACTAGGTTGCGAGCAATTTAGACTGACTTTAAATAGTACTTCCGAACTGCTCTTTTGAAAGCCATTCTGCTTTCAGCTTTTTTAATGCCAAGGGGTAGCGCGTTCCAGAGTTTTACTGTCGAAACAGTTAGAAGTGGACATAAAACCAGTACGGTGTGAAGGAATTTCAAGGAGTAGGTTATTAGAAGGTCGAACGTTACGACTGTGAGAACTGCCCAACACCTTGAAATATTTTTTTTAGGTAATCAGGAGCACGTGGATGGTTCATGATGGTGAAGAGCATGCAGAGAGATCTGAGGGACCTCCTACGTCGGATAGGCAGCCATTTAAGCTGAGAACGGTATGAAGAGATGTGATCGTATTTACGAAGGCCAAAAATGAAGCGAATACAATTATTGAGAAGACGATCCAATTTGTTCAGAAGTTCTTGAATAACAAACATCAGCATAGTCGATAGTGGGAAGCACAAGTGACTGGACTAAAGTTATTTTAGTGCTCGATGGGCGAAAATGTTTGAATCTATAGAGAGACCGCAGTGAGTATGTGACCTTTTGGCTAATCTAAGCTACCTGCTTATTCCAACAGAAAGTATCGTCTATGTACAGGCCCAAGTCTTTAACTTGTGGTGAGAGTGGTATCACAGAACCGTCAAACATAAGTGGCGTTAGCTGGCTAGTGTCCAAATTACGCAGGTAGAACGAACTACCAATGAGGATGGCCTGACCATTCTCCGATAGCTCGTAGATCAGCATTCAGTGATGAGATACAATTGTCCAGGTTGGCAACGTCAGATTGAGCGTAAAGTTGCAGGTCGTCAGCGTACAGATAGTAAGAGCACTAGAGGATAGTGGCGATAGAGTTTATAAATAGCGAAAATAAGAGAAGAGAGAGTATACCGCCTTGTGGAACACCAGTTACCAGGGCGCACCAGTCAGAATAATCCTGAACAGCACGAACCACCTGCTGGCGACCACGAAGATATGATGAAAACCAATCACATGACGAAGAAGAGACTCCAATTAGAGACAGTATGGCCAGGAGAATATCGTGGTCAACGGTGTTAAAAGCGTTGGAAAAGTCTATTAAAACCAACACCGTAAGCCTCGAATTCTCCAAGCCATTCCTAATGTCATCAGTAACCTTAAGCAAGGCTGAAGCTGTACTGTAGCCAGGCCGAAAACCAGATTGGAAATTGGACAATAGGTTATTCTTAAGGACGTAGGAAGCTATTTGTCTAAGAGCAGCTGCTTCAAGGATCTTATAAAAGAAAGGGAGAATGGAGATCGGTCTAAAGTGATTTGGCAAACTGGGACTGGGAATTTTTGGAAGAAGTATAATATAAGCCTTACGCCACAAAGATGGAAACACTAGTATACAGAGAAAAATTGATAATGTGAGTAACAATAGGAATTAAGTTATCAAACATAAAAGATAACATCGTTCTGCTGACCCCATCACAGCTTATACCTTACACTTAATTGACGTAAAAAAAATTAAGATCTCAAGGTCAGTTACAGGGGAGAAAGAGAAGGAGTCAGGAGGTAACAATGGCTTGGAAGTAATGTCATGAATGGTTTTCTTCTTAACATCAAGCGAAAGCGTAGCTGACGTTGAGAAATATTTATTTAGAACAGTCAAGGACAGACTAGAAGGTAAACAACTAGAGGGGGACTTCGTTATGCCAAGTGATTTCAGAAACTTCCAAATATCAGCCGGTGAAGAATTGAGGACATTTTCACAAATGTATCGGCGTTTAGATGCTCTTACCATCTGGTTGCGGCGGTTTCTAGCCAATTTGTAAAGGTCCCAGTTCTCCTCACTGCGATCCCATCTATATCTTCTAAAAGCCTTGTCACGCCGTCTCATAGCCATTCTAACTCCTGGGGTTATCCATGGAGCCGGAGGACGCTTAGCACGGACGGCCTTCAATGGTGCATGCGCGTCAATGAGCTGGAGAACCGACCTATTAAAAATTTCTACTTTCTCCTCCACTGTCGATGATTCAATAAGATCGTCCCAATTAAGGGCTTGTGCATCAGCATTGAGCTTCTCCTTATCTAACCTTGCAAAAATTCCGAATAAAAACAATAGCAGGCCGCTGCCTAGGGGGTCTAATTTTGTAAGAGAGATAAAGTAAATCGTGTCTAGATAGCCCAGGAACAGCGACCTGCCCATGGTTAGCAACGAGATCTGTAGAAGACGTAAGCATGAGATCAAGTCAGGAATCGCAAGAGTCAGAGTTATGATGTGTTCGGACTAAGCGCGTCGGAAAGACACGACGACTCCAGGATCGCTCTCAACCTACGTGAACTAGAGTTGTCCTTCAAAAGGTCGGTGTTAAAGTCACCCATCACTATGTGATGTTTGGATTCTGATGAAACAGACTCAAAAAGAGTCTCAAGACTGTGGAAGTAATCTATAGCAAGTGGGCAGTAGACAACTCCTAGAACGGCCTTCACCCCCTTGACAACAATCTCCAGAACCAAGTACTCTGGGCTGCCACTATAGTTTGGTTGCGAAGAAGATAGAATTTTATGAGGGATGTCACTGCGTAAGTAAATGGCAACACCGCACTCTTTTCCCCGTACGATCGTTGCGAATTAAGATAAAGCCTGGAAGAGAGTAAAAAGTAGAGGGAAGTTCGGGTTTGAGCCAACTTTTGGACACTAATATGGCATGTAAGGTAACGTCAGAAAAAAAAACTAACATTTCAGAGTGGTGCTGAGGAATACTCTGCGCGTTAACATGGCACACGTTAAAGCACTTATTGAACCGCTGGCACTCACTACTTAGAAAAGTATTCACGGGGAGAGAATTGTCAAGAGAAGAAAAAGACGAGTAAGAAGTATTGCAAGAATAAAATGAGTCATCATCAGACATAATTATTATGAAGGTAATAAGATAATATAAGCTTAAATAAAATAGATAAGATACATGATTACGTATCGTCTATTCGGTTACCCCCTACCCCTTCTAAAGTCAATAGCTGGCCGCGTCCCCTGGGTCATGGTTGAACCTTCATCTAATACGGCGTAGGTGGCAGTTGAACCTATTGGCCCGCTTAATACGACGGGTACTACTTTTAGGTATGTGTTAGACGCATGTACGTGGTTTATTGAGCTAACATTACCGCTGGTGGGCAGAGATGTATTATCGCTGCCATGCAACATTTTATGGTGTGACGCTTCACACCCGTTTACTCCACAAGGTACGTATTTACATTTGGCCGGTCGCATGTGTGATTCGCCTAGGCATCGAAAACACAACCTATTACGTTAGCCGCGTCCCATCTTTCGTTTACTGTTAATTTAGTAAAGTCCGCGCACTTTATGGCGCTGTGATCGCCTGCGCACATAGCACATTTTTTGCTTGACTCCGCTGATGGCTCGGTCATTGGGCGTGATGGGCGTGGTTTTTGTGTTTTCGACGCCTGTTTCTTGGTGTGCGATTTGTTTATCGCGGCTTATACCGTTTTGCGCCGCGGGTTGTTGTCCGTTTCCGAGTGATCGCATGAGCTGTCGCTATCCTCGTCGCGCTGACGCGTGTGACGTCGTTCCCGGTCGCGTACCGCGTTTACTTGGCGCGATTTTGTTCGGTTTTTTTCTGTCGTCTCGCGCGGTTTCGTATGCGAACATAGCGCTTCACTGATCGGCCATGACGTTTAGGAACCTAGACAACAATTCTAGCTCTGGCGCCTCGGTGCGCTCTGACCTAAATTCGTACCATTTGTATTTTTCAATCGTGCGAAGTTTGTCTACGATTCGACTAACTAACTCAGGTGAGTACAGGTATTGCGGCTGATTGAGTGATTTTATTGCCGCTACCGTGTTTGACACTTTGCTCGCGAACTTCCTATGTTGCGCCCGTCTTCAGACATACGGGGCATGCGTTTTATGTTTTCTAGCTCTGAAAGTATGAGTAGTTCCGGTCTACCGGTTTATTATTATTATTTATTTTTATACTTTTACGTATCTCGGCTTATTGCCGGATTTGTAGAATAGTACGGGCCGAAGCCAAGTACTACCCTGGGAGAGTGGTGATATGATGAGATGATGATATGGTCGGGCTGTGTGATGAAGAGTGTCCATTAGACTGTGTCTGTGCGGTGATTGAGAGGCGAGAGTGTGAGGTGGGGATCACTGCTTCATTTTCATTTTGTTGAAATTTTCTAACAATCCTGCAAGTATTAAGGATTGCGGCTTTCTGAAGGCTTTGATACGTGTATGGTGGTAAATCAAGTGTTTTTAAAGACTGGTGGAGCTGTTTAGGTATAACACCTGTTGTTGACAATACAATAGGGACTATGGCGACATTGTTAAGACTCCACATTCGGCTGATTTCAATTTTGAGATCAATGTATTTAGCGAGTTTTTCCGCTATTGTGTTTTGTAGGGTATGCGTGTTTGGTACGGCGATGTCAATGATTTGTGCGGTTTTGTTATATTTGTCTAATAGAGTGATGTCTGGTCTATTGTAGTGTATTGTTTTATCGGTGAAAATACCTCGATCGAAGTATAGTTTGTGCGTTGCGTTTTCAAGAACAGTTTCGGGCTGGTATTTATAATAAGGTACTGGAGGTGTGGAGATTAAGTTATATTTGATTGCTAGTTTTTGATGGATTATGTTCGCTATTTGATCATGTCTGTGCTTATAATCAGTCTGGACTATTGCTTTACACGCACCTGTGATGTGCTGAATAGTTTCCGAAGAACTATTGCATCGCCTACATATGTCTACTATTTGATGAACTCTCATTATGTGTTTCTGGTAATTGCGGGTTTCTATGACCTGATCCTGAATCGCTATCATGAAACCTTCCGTCTCAGGGAACAACTCGCCCCGCCTTAACCATTCGTTCGACGCTAACTTGTCGACGTTAGGTAGATTAAGGTCGTGTCGGTGTCTCCCATGCAGTGACTTTTGGGTCCATTCTTCGATTTTTGTCTGTCGATCAGTCTGTTGTTCATTACTTTGTGCAGTCCTGTCATACATGTTCAAAGGGGTAAGTTTTTTATCATTATAAGCTATTGCTTTGTGTAGGGTTGAAGTGGAGCTTTTATAATCAAAGTATGTTCTTAATGTTGTTATTTGCTTGTTATGTAGGTTAGTGATATCTATTATTCCCCTTCCGCCGTCGTTCCTTGGTAGTGTGAGCCTCTGTACACATGACCTAGGATGGTGTCTTCTGTGTTTAGTGAGAGTGGTGTTTATAATCCTTTGTAGGTTTTTCAATTCGGTCTTGTTCCATTTTATGATACCAAAGGAGTAGGTGAGAATGGGGATGGCATAGGTGTTAATAGCTTTAACGGTGTTTTTAGCGTTTATCTGAGTATTAAATATTGTTTTTAACCTATGCTTAAATTGCTTGGTAAGTGTAGTTTTGATTTCGTTATGCAGAATCTGCTTAGCCTGTATATACCCTATTATTATTATTATTTATTTATTTATTAAACAATTTTATTACAAACTTTCATTTAAAAACTATGCCCCACAAAACCGTTTCCACGGTTTGTCTGTGGGAACGGAACAATATAATAACAATATTTTAAAGATAATGTTAATGTAAATCTAAAAATACATAATCTCATAATCTATTCTAAAATATTAATATAATCTTATATAAATTTCTAAGTATTTGTATGTCCCGGTTTCGTCTAATGAATCTATTGTCGCGCCTGTCTGCATTTGGTATGAATGAGTATATGTTTTTCCTGCTCTTAATGAATTGATTTTACATTTATCAATCCCAAACTCCATAGCTATATCTTTTGAAAATTGTTCAGTTTCATCCGCTAGTTCATATAGGTCATCTGGGGAGGATGCATATAGTTTGATGTCATCCATGTAAAGGAGATGGTTTACTTTGCAATATTGTTGGTCAGTCAGAATGTCAGTCATTGTATCGCTATATTGGAGTTGATAACCGGGTATTAATGAATTAAGTTTGTTCGAAAGAGGGTTTAATGCTAGACAGAACCATAGTGGGCTGAGTGAGTCTCCTTGGAATATTCCTCGCTGGATCTTAATGAGTTCTGTTTCGACTATTCCTGCAGATGTATTCAGTTGCAATCGTGTTTTCCATTTCTCTATAATATTACCTAAGCAATTGATCAGTAGTGGGTGTATTTTATATATTTTTAAAACTTCGAGTAACCACGAGTGGGGTACTGAATCGTACGCTTTCCTATAATCTATATACATAGTGTGTAAATCATTCTTTGTACGTTGAACATGTTTGTGTATTACTGCGTCTATTGTTAACTGTTCTTTACATCCTTGGCTTAACTTCTTACACCCCTTCTGTTCTTCTGTTAATATTTTCTGTGTTTCAAGGTGTTTATAAATTATGTGACTAATGCATGATGTCATTATTTTATAAATGGTTTGCAGACAAGTAATTGGCCTATATTTTGCTGGATTCGCTGAGTCGTTAGGGTCTTTTGGTAGCATATAGGTCTTACCTTCTGTGATATATGTAGGGATCGATGCGGGGTCTTTTATAAAGTTGTTAATATAGTTAAATATGTGTGGGTGTATGTGAGTAAATTTTTTGTACCAGTAGTTGTGTATGTAATCTGAACCAGGCGCTTTCCAATTATGAACTTTTGTAAGGATGTCATGAAAAGTTGCTACTTCAACTTGATCGAAGATCATTGCTTCAGTATTAGTTTGAATGGCCTGCTCTACTTTAATCCATTCTGCTTCGGTGTTATGGTGGACAGGATTTTCCCAGATCCCAGCCCAAAATTGCTGTAACTCTTCTGTAGTTGGAAATACTGTATGTGTATAGGTTACTAGATCTTGTTTCATTTGTTGTTGCTTTTTTTTAGGGATCGGTAAAATTGTTTTTCGTTATTCCTAAACTGGTTATTTTGGGTTTTACGAAGTGTGCATTTAGTGTATCGATTTAGTCTACTTTTTACCACTGTTAGTTTCTGTTTTAGAGTATCTAGAAAATGCTCAAGTTGTGTGTTAGGTTGTTCGTGTGATGTATGAATTCTGTAGTCTTTTAATATTATCTCAACTGCTTTTATTAGTTTTCTGCTTCTATGGCCTTGAATATTTATTTATTTATTTTATTTATTTCTTTATTCATTTTCTTTACACATCCTTTACATTTTTAAATATTTTTACAAAAAACATATCAAAACACATTTAAAAATATAAAAAATAGCAGCTCACCAGCATCGGGAACAGGGTCCGGGCTACCGGTGGTCAGGGCTCTTGAGAGAGGAACCTCCTGACAATACGTGCCGTGTCCAGAAGTACTGCTTTCTGAATCAAGCCCTTGATCCAGCTGCCAAGCGAAAGCCTACTAAGATGTTGGTCGAGGCTTTTGGCAATTAAGCCATTGGCCGACACGACTATCGGCACAATGACTGCTGTATTCACATCCCACATGTCGACAACCTCGCGAGCCAGATCTAGATATTTGAATTGCTTATCTTTCTCTGCTTTCACGAGGTTCTCGTCATGTGGGACCGTAATATCAACAATCATTGCGCGACGCTCCAATCGATCTATCACCACAATGTCAGGCTTATTGGCAACAATAGTCCTGTCAGTGACGATAGGTCGATCCCAATACAACGTGATATTACCATTATCGAGAACTGGGTCGGGCGCATACTTATAGTACGGCACTTCTGATTCCACAAGGTTGTATTTCAAAGCAAGTTGCTGGTGGATAATCCTAGCAACCAGGTTGTGTCTATGCAAGTACTCTCCGTTAGCCAGACGAGAACAACCAGAAATTATGTGTCGGATCGATTCTCCCGGACGGTGGCATGCCCGACACACGTCAACCGTCCCGTCCTTCATAATATGTTTTCGGTAGTTGTTCGTCAGCATAACTTCGTCCATAATCGCACAGACAAAACCTTCAGTTTCCCCAAAGAGGTTGCTGAATCGTAGCCAGGACACGGACGCTAGAAAATCTACATCGGGGCCATGAAGAGCCCGGTAGAAGCGCCCGTGAAGCTCCTTGCCCTGCCATACCTCCCTGCGATCATTAGTGTCTAATACTACAGGCTTGCGCCAGTTCTCGTTAGCCAGGAAGAGCGGGGTAAGGCCCTTGTCCACTGAGACCACATCTCGGTGTATCCCCACGTCGGCTTCTAGGAAGTATTCCCTGAGACTGCATACCTCACGATTGTGCAGGGTCTTAGCATTTAAGAAGCCACGACCCCCACACTTCCGCGGGATATACAGTCTCATCACCGACGACCGTGGGTGATGCATCCGATTTGCGGTCAGCAGTACGCGGACCCTCCTATCCAGGGCATCAAGTTCCGTCTGAGTCCATTTGAGTATGCCGAAAGAATACATCAAAACCGGCATGACCCAACCGTTGAAGGCGCGTACCTTGTTTCCGCCTGACAAAAGACTGTTTAGTACCTTATTCAGGCGGCCAAAGAAACGTTCCCTCAACGATTGTTTCATGACAGCAGTATTGATACCTAATGCTTCCGACATACCCAAATACTTGTAGGTTTCTGTTGAGGAGAGGGATCTTAGGTGTACGGAATCCGAGAGTTGAGTTCCCACGGATTCCGTAATCTCCCCTCGCTTCACATGCATGACTGCACATTTGTCCACACCAAATTCCATCCTAATGGCGTTACTGAAAGTTTCAGTTACCTTCAGTAGCTTCATCAGTTGCAAATTGTTGGGGGCAAATATTTTCAGATCATCCATGTAAAGAAGGTGAGATATGACCTGACCACCTCTCCTCAACCGATAGCCTAGACCTGAACCTTCCAGCAGTGTGCTGAGAGGATTCAAGGCTAGACAAAACCACAATGGGCTCAGAGTATCACCCTGGAATATACCACGCTCGATCCTTATGGCTTCGCTGTTCCCCTGCATCTGTCGACATCCTGGATAGTGAAGGACCGTCCTCCATTGCCCCATACACGACTCAAGGAAGGCGCGTAGAGTTGCATCTATCTTGTACAACTCCAGTACCCTCATGAGCCATGTATGCGGCACCGAGTCGTAGGCCTTCTTATAATCTATCCAACATGTAGACAGATGCCTTCGGGAGCAGCGAACCTGTTGGCTAATGGCCATATCAATGAGGAGCAGCTCCTTAGTACCACGGGACCCGTTCCTACATCCATTCTGAGAGGGAGACATGATGGAATTACTCTCAATATGTTGGTTTATTTTAGCTCTCAAAATAGATGTTAGAACTTTATAGACCGTTGGTAAACAAGTGATTGGTCTATAATTTTTGGGCTCCGCAGTACTACCTGATTTATGGAGCAGGTGGGTAATGCCTGTCGTCAAGAACTGGGGCAGCGACCCTGACTCTAAGGCTGATTGAAACTGGGACGCCAAGCGAGCGTGCGATCTTTGAAACCATTTGATCCAGAAATTGTGCAGTCCGTCCGGCCCTGGAGACTTCCAGTTAGGTAACGGACGAACTGCACGAGCTACGTCTTGGGGGCTGATGATAATTGCCCCCATTTCTGGTATTGGATCACACGCTTGTTCAACTTCCCGGGTCCAACCGCCCTCAGTGTGACTAACAGGCACCGACCAGATGCTGCGCCAGAACGAATACATGGCGTCATTATCCGGTAGACGCGTGTCAGTCACCCTTTGGTCTGGTCGCTCCCAAGCCCTATATACCCACCTTTCATCGCTTTGGAATGTGCGATTCTGAGTGTATCGCTCCACGCGCCGCTTGTACCTACGAATACGGCTTGCCCATGCACAGATCTTCTGCTTCAGGAAGTCAATACGCTCTGTGACGCAGGCCAAGTAATCACGAAAACTAATGTCAGTTTATTATTATTCCCTTTATTCATTTTACTTACATATGTTTTAGATTTTTAAATATTTTTACAAAATTATATACAAAAACATTTAAAAACATAAAAAATAGTAGCCAACCGGTATCGAGCACAGGGTCCAAGCTACCGGTGGTTAGGGCTGCAGAGACAGGAACCTCCTCACAATGCGGGCCGTATCGAGGAGTACTGCCTTCTGAATCTGGCTCTTGATCCAACTGCCAAGTGAGAGCTTCGACAGATGTTCGTCGAGGCTCTTGGCTATAAGGCCATTGGCCGTTACGACAATCGGCACAATGATAGCCGAGTCCACATTCCACATGCTGACAACCTCGTGAGCCAAGTCGAGATATTTTATTTGCTTCTCTTTCTCAGCCTTCACGAGGTTCTCGTCATGCGGGATGGTAACATCGACTATCATTACGCGGCGCGCTGATCGGTCTATCACCACTATGTCAGGCTTATTGGCAACAATAGTCCTGTCAGTAATGATAGGCCGATCCCAGTACAGCGTGACATGGTCTTTCTCGAGAACTGGGTCGGGCACATACTTGTAGTACGGTACCTCAGATTCCACAAGTTCATATTTCAAGGCAAGTTGCTGGTGAATAATCCTGGCCACTTGGTTGTGTCTGTGTAAGTACTCGCCGTTAGCCAGACGAGAACAACCAGAAATAATATGTCTAATGGACTCACCCGGACGGTGGCATGCCCGACACACGTCCACCGTCCCGTCCTTCATAATATGTTTCCGGTAGTTGTTCGTCAGCATAACTTCGTCCATAATCGCACAGACAAAACCCTCAGTTTCCCCAAAGAGGTCGCTGAATCGTAGCCAGGACACGGATGCTAGAAAATCTACATCAGGCCCATGAAGAGCCTGGTAGAAGCGACCGTGAAGCACCTTGCCTTGCCATACTTCCTTGCGGTCATCGGTAGTAAGTACGACAGGTTTGCGCCAGTTCTCTTTAGCCATGGACAGCGGGGTGAGTACCTTGTCCACTGCGACCACATCTCGGTGCATACCCACCTCGGCTTTCAAAAAATATTCTCTGAGGCTGCACACCTCGCGGTTGTGGAGGGTCTTCGCGTTTAAAAAGCCTCGACCCCCGCACTTCCGCGGGATGTACAGTCTCATCACCGATGATCGTGGGTGATGCATCCGGTTTGCGGTCAGCAGTGTACGAACTCTCCTATCTAGGGCGTCCAGTTCGGTCTGAGTCCATTTGAGTATGCCGAAAGAGTACATTAAAACCGGCATGACCCAACCGTTGAAGGCGCGCACCTTGTTTCCGCCCGAAAGAAGGCTCTTTAATACCTTCTTCAGGCGACCGAAGAAGCGTTCCCTCAACGATTGCTTCATGTCAGCTACGTTAATGCCTAACGCTTCCGACATACCCAAATACTTATAATTTTCTGATGAGGAGAGAGATCTGAGGTGTATGGAATCCGAGAGTTGGATTCCCTCGGATTCCATAATCTCTCCTCGCTTTACATACATGACTGCACATTTGTCCACACCAAATTCCATTCTGATGGCGCTACTAAAAGTTTCAGTTACTTTCAGTAGCTTCATCAGTTGCAATTTGTTAGTGGCAAAGAGTTTCAGATCATCCATGTAAAGAAGGTGAGATATGACCTGACCACCTCTCCTCAACCGGTAGCCTAGGCCTGAATCCTCCAGCAATGTGCTTAGAGGATTCAGGGCCAGACAGAACCAAAGTGGACTCAGACTGTCGCCCTGAAATATTCCCCGTTTAATCCATACAGGCTCATCGTTCCCCTGGATCTGTCGACATCCTGGATATCGGAGCACCGTCCTCCATTGCCCCATACACGACTCAAGAAAGGCGCGTAGAGTTGCATCAATCTTGTACAACTCCAGCACCCTCATGAGCCATGTATGTGGCACAGAGTCGTAGGCCTTCTTGTAATCTATCCAGCATGTCGACAGATCCTTGCGGGATCGACGAACCTGTTGGCTAATGGCCATGTCGATGAGGAGTAGCTCCTTAGTACCACGGGACCCGTTCCTACATCCATTCTGAGAGGCCGACATAATAGAATTACTATCGATGTGTTTGTTAATTTTCTCTCTCAAAATGGATGTAAGAAGTTTATAGACCGTCGATAAACACGTGATCGGTCTATAATTCTTGGGTTCCGTAGGACTACCTGACTTATGGAGCAGGTGGGTAACACCCGTTGTAAGGAACTCTGGTAGCGACCCAGACTCTAAGCATGACTGGAATTGAGATGCCAGGCGAGTGTGTGAACTACTTAGCCATTTGAGCCAGAAGTTGTGCAGTCCGTCCGGTCCCGGAGATTTCCAATTCGGTAACGGACGAACTGCCCTGGCAACATCTAAAGGTGTTATTGAAATTTTTTCCATTTGTGGGATAGATTCACACACTCGCTCAACATCTCGCATCCAGTCAGCCTCCGTATGACAGACGGGCACCGACCAGATGCTGCGCCAGAATGAACTCGTGGCAGCATCATCTGGGCGGCACACGTCCGTCATATTTTGTTCGGGTCGCTCCCAAGCTCTGTATACCCACCTCTCATCACTCTGGAATATGCGATTCTGCGAGTACCGATCAACACGCTTCTTATACCGCCGAATACGGTTTGCCCATGCATAAACTTTCTGCTTCAGGAAGTCGATGCGCTCTGTGACTCGGGACATGTATTCTTGAGGGCTGACTCCAGTCCCCAAGAATGCCCGCCTCACAAAGCGCATCACACGTGGGCGTGTATTGCCCTCCCTGAAGCAGTATAGTTTGCCGATGAGTACCCTGGCCCCGTCGATACGGCACTCGATCCTGCGTTGCCAGGCTGGTACAGCTGGTTTTGGTCGAGTAGCTACGTCAAAATTTGGGAATTTGACGTTAGCTAAACGACAAACCGCTACAGCCCCACAATACAGTATCGAGTGCGTATCAACGAGGTCCTCGCTACTCTCAAAAATATTCTTGAGTTGCGAGTCCAAGGTACACACCAACGCCCTATTTTTCTTATGCATGGGAAGCCGTGGTAAACGGGGCCTAAGTTGGGCAGGAGTGGATCGATACTCGTGAAGCGCATCTTCCAGAGCGCTCCTCAAACGTTCGTTGCACTGGCTACTTACCGTGACAACCCTATCATCCTCCTCTACAGCACCAAGATTGGACCGCGGTGGTATTGCGTCAATAGTTGACGCTTGCACCGCGATTTGCGCCGGAGTCAAGTCGATGTGGTTGCTCGGTACCTCTGAGCGCAGCCTATCAAGCGCGGCGTCGTCCAACATGTGATTGCGTTGGATGACCCGCACCTGATCCGACAGTCGTTGGGCCGAGACGTTGACGGTTGGTTCAAGAGTCTGAAAAAGAGACAGCATCTTAACACGGTACGCAGTGAGGTTAGTTCCCCCCTCTGTAGACCCGTAATATGCGCGCATGACGTTCTCGTTTATAGACTGAGTCCATCTCATGCGCTGCACACAACCACCGGCAGCGGGGACCCGGCTCGGGACCGGTTGGCCCCTAGGTCCGAAGCTCGACGGTGGCCGGCCTCGCCCCGGCCGACGTACAGGTGTTGGCGACGTCGGCGGGGAGAAATATTCGTCGCTGGAACTCGACGCTACTGCCGCTGCCGGTGACACAGGTGATCCAGGGTCCGGCGGCGGCGAGGCGGAGCTCAGCGACGAGTCCGGGGGTGGAAGGCGTGCGCGTTGTGACGCAGCTCTGGTTATCATCATTTCATCATACCATTTTTACAGAATTTTTTCGTGTATTTTTCCTTTTCGTTCTCGCCTTATAACTTTGACAGACGTCATATTTCTGCAGTCTTGATTTTGGCTTATAATTGTTGTTTTTTTTGAGATTTTTCCAAATATTTAGGGGTTTAAGAGTTTTCGACCCAGTTTAAACACTTTTGGTTTACTATTTGTGTATTGAAATAAATATTTTATAATAAAAAACGAATATGAATGATTTGACGTGTTGACACACACTTATTATTATCTTTATTCATTTTATCACATATAATTTACATTTTTAAATATTTTTACAAAATTGTATAAAAAAAACATTTAAAAATATAAAAAATAGTAGCCCACCAGCATCGGGAACAGGGTCCGGGCTACCGGTGGTCAGGGCTCTTGAGAGAGGAACCTCCTGACAATACGTGCCGTGTCCAGAAGTACAGCTTTCTGAATCAAGCCCTTGATCCAGCTGCCAAGCGAAAGCCTACTAAGATGTTGGTCGAGGCTTTTGGCAATTAAGCCATTGGCCGACACGACTATCGGCACAATGACTGCTGTATTCACATCCCACATGTCGACAACCTCGCGAGCCAGATCTAGATATTTGAATTGCTTATCTTTCTCTGCTTTCACGAGGTTCTCGTCATGTGGAACCGTTATATCAACAATCATTGCGCGACGCTCCAATCGATCTATCACCACAATGTCAGGCTTATTGGCAACAATAGTCCTGTCAGTGACGATAGGTCGATCCCAATACAACGTGATATTACCATTATCGAGAACTGGGTCGGGCGCATACTTATAGTATGGCACTTCTGATTCCACAAGGTTGTATTTCAAAGCAAGTTGCTGGTGGATAATCCTGGCAACAAGGTTGTGTCTATGCAAGTACTCTCCGTTAGCCAGACGGGAACAACCAGAAATAATATGTCTGATGGACTCACCCGGACGGTGGCATGCCCGACACACGTCCACCGTCCCGTCCTTCATAATATGTTTCCGGTAGTTATTCGTCAGCATAACTTCGTCCATTATTGCACAGACAAAACCTTCAGTTTCCCCGAAGAGGTCACCGAAACGCAGCCAGGATACAGACGCTAAGAAGTCTACATCGGGCCCGTGTAAGGCCTGGTAAAAGCGTCCGTGAAGCACCTTGCTCTGCCATACCTCCTTGCGGTCATTAGTGTCTAATACTACAGGCTTGCGCCAGTTCTCGTTAGCCAAGAAGAGCGGGGTAAGGCCCTTGTCGACTGAGACCACATCTCGGTGCATCCCAACGTCGACTGTTAAGAAGTATTCCCTGAGACTGCATACCTCACGGTTGTGCAGGGTCTTAGCATTTAAGAAGCCACGACCACCACACTTCCGCGGGATATACAGTCTCATCACCGACGACCTTGGGTGATGCATCCGATTTGCGGTCAGCAGTACGCGGACCCTCCTATCCAGGGCATCAAGTTCCGTCTGAGTCCATTTGAGTATGCCGAAAGAATACATCAAAACCGGCATAACCCAACCGTTGAAGGCACGCACCTTGTTTCCGCCTGACAAAAGACTGCTTAGCACCTTATTCAGGCGGCCAAAGAAACGTTCCCTCAACGATTGTTTCATGTCAGCAGTATTGATGCCTAATGCTTCCGACATACCCAAATACTTGTAGGTTTCTGTTGAGGAGAGGGATCTAAGGTGTACGGAATCCGAGAGTTGAGTTCTCACGGATTCCGTAATCTCCCCTCGCTTCACATGCATGACTGCACATTTGTCCACACCAAATTCCATCCTGATGGCGCTACTGAAAGTTTCAGTTACCTTCAGTAGCTTCATCAGTTGCAAATTGTTGGGGGCAAAGATTTTCAGATCATCCATGTAAAGAAGGTGAGATATGACCTGACCACCTCTCCTCAACCGATAGCCTAGACCTGAACCTTCCAGCAGTGTGCTAAGAGGGTTCAAGGCTAGACAAAACCACAATGGACTCAGACTATCACCCTGAAATATACCACGCTCAATCCTTATTGGTTCGCTGTTCCCCTGCATTTGTCGACATCCTGGATAGCGAAGGACCGTCCTCCATTGCCCCATACACGACTCAAGAAAGGCGCGTAGAGTTGCATCTATCTTGTACAACTCCAGCACCCTTATGAGCCATGTATGCGGAACTGAGTCGTAGGCCTTCTTATAATCTATCCAACATGTAGACAGATGCCTTCGGGAGCGGCGAACCTGTTGGCTAATGGCCATATCAATGAGGAGCAGCTCCTTAGTACCACGGGACCCGTTCCTACATCCATTCTGAGAGGGAGAGATGATGGAATTACTCTCAATATGTTGGTTAATTTTAGCTCTCAAAATGGATGTAAGAACTTTATAGACCGTTGGTAAGCAAGTAATAGGTCTATAATTTTTGGGCTCCGCAGTACTACCTGATTTATGGAGCAGGTGGGTAATGCCTGTCGTCAGGAACTGGGGTAGCGACCCTGACTCTAAGGCTGATTGAAACTGGGACGCCAAGCGAGCGTGCGATCTTTGGAACCATTTGATCCAGAAGTTGTGCAGTCCATCCGGCCCTGGAGATTTCCAGTTTGGTAACGGACGGACTGCACGAGCTACGTCTTGGGGGCTGATGATAATTGCCCCCATTTCTGGTATTGGATCACACGCTTGTTCAACTTCCCGGGTCCAACCGCACTCAGTGTGACTGACAGGCACCGACCAGATGCTGCGCCAGAATGAACACATGGTGTCATTATCCGGCAGACGCGTGTCAGTCACCCCTTGGTCTGGTCGTTCCCAAGCCCTATATACCCACCTTTCATCGCTTCGGAATGTGCGATTCTGAGTGTATCGCTCCACTCGCCGCTTGTACCTACGAATACGGCTTGCCCATGCACAGATCTTCTGCTTCAGGAAGTCGATACGCTCTGTAACGCAGGCCAAATAATCACGAGAACTAGTGTCAGTTCCCGAGAACGCCCGCCTCACAAAGCGCATCACTCTAGGGCGAGTATTGCCCTCCCTGAAGCAGATTAACTTGCCGATGAGTACTCTAGCCTCACCGATACGCCGCTCAATCCTGCACTGCCAAGCTGGAACGGCTAATTTTGGTCGTGTGGCTCTGTCACTGTCAGGAAATTTGACGTGAGCTACACGACATGCCGCTACTGCTGCGCAGTACAATATTGAGTGGGTATCAGCAAGGTCTTCGCTGTTGTCAAAGCAGTTTGACAGCAGCGAATCTAGAGTACACACCAGCGCCTTGTTTTTCTTGTGCATAGGTAAACGAGGTAAACGTGGTCTAAGTTCAGGCGGTGTGGAGCGGTACTCTCGGAACGCACTCTCCAAAGCTCTCCTCAATTGTTCGTTGCACTGGCTACTCACGGTTATAACTTCGTCATCATCCTCTTCACAACCGCGATCGGATCGCGGCGAAGCCGCGGATACATTTGGCAGCTGCGCCGCGATTATTGGCGAAGCAGGCGTAACTGGGTTACTCCGTGAGTCGAGGCGTAGTCGATCAAGTACATTGTCATCCAACATATGGTTACGTTGGATGACCCGCACCTGATCCGACAGTCGCTGCGCCGACACGCTGATAGCTGGCTCAAGCACCTGAAACAGAGAGAGCATCCGACCACGGTACGCAGTCATCTTACTTCCCCCCTCAGTAGCCCCATAATATGCGCGCATGACGTTTTCATTAATGGACTCAGTCCATCGCATGCGCGACACATTTCCACCGGCAGCGGGGACCCTGTTCGGGGCCTGTTGGCCTCGAGGTCCCAGGCCCGCTGGTGGCCGTCCTCTTCCTCGCCGTGGTGGTGATGGCGTCGACGGCGGGGAGAAAAACTCGTCGCTGGAACTCGACGCAACTGCAGCGACCGGCGACTCAGCGCCCACAGATGTGGCGCGTCCCGGCGGCTGCGAGGCGGAGCTCAGCGACGAGCCCGGAGATGGTGGGTGTGCCTCTTCTTTAAGTCTTGCTCGGTGTCGGGTTAGCATAAGTGACAATATTTTATGACATTTCTATTGTAATGATTTGTGGTGCATAGTAGTAGGTTTTCTATTTTTATTTATTGGTTTCATTTTTCTTTGCATGTTTCTTTATGTTCGAACAGTTTTGTGCGTTAAATTTGCAAAATAATTAAATAAAAAATCGGTTTGGAAAATTTTTCTGTCACGTCAATTTGACACCCGAGCCACAGATTATTATTATTATTATTACCGTACCGTCTTTCTAGCGTGTCCATTACTTCATACGGATCCGATACCGTGAATAATAACGCCCTAACTGTTTCGCGAGCCGCACCTCGGAGTGCTTTTCTTAGTCTGGCCACGTTTTGTACGTCAGTAAACATGTCCACTGTGTCGTTAAAGACTGATTTGAAAGCCATCCACTCTGCTATCGCCCCGTCGAAATGAGGCAGTTTGTGGATGAACTTTGGCGCCGCGGTGTCTGATTTGTTGGAATTTACCGCTTGTAGGTACTATCGCGTTGGCCAGCATTGCCATATCGCTATTATTATTATTAGTCGCCATGTCTTTACCAATTTGCGGTTCGTTCCTACTCATGTTGGGTGGTCATGGCACCTGTCCCGGGACCTGGGTTTTATCTAATATTGCCTGTCTTTCGGTTACGAACTGTTCCGAGATCCAGCCCTCAACAAGCGACTTTTCTACTCTGGACGGCGGTAACGCTTCGTTGGAGCTTTCCAGGTCTATTCTGGCTATTTCCAAACGACTTAAGGCAGCTGCGGTTGCCGCCCAAGCTAACTCGGAATTGTGTAACTCTAATTCGGCTTTCAAAATAGATAATCGACTACTCGCCCTGTCCATGGGAACATTTACTACCGTGCCCGGCGCACTCCTAACTTGTGTATTCGCTTCATCGACTTGCGCGGACCTATTTTCGATTACTTTCTCCGCCCTATCGTTGCTACGCGTGCTGTTGTCACCGTTCGTGTCCTCTGATGGGAAATCATCAAATGACTTCTCTCGCTCTGGGCGGAGCGGAAGGGAGTGTCAGACTTGACTGACTAAAACCCATGCATGTTCCTTCTTAGCCCTTTGTGTTCCAGGGCCACGGTATCTCTTTCGAACAACCCGCAGCCCTGGCAGGCATCGGCCCTCTCGGACCCCTTCCTATTTGCTGACATCTCCTTGAGGCGCGCGTGGAACACGAACGCGCCGTCGGCACGGACTGTCGTCATAAGACGGACGGACGGTGAGCTAGCCCATTACTCACCGTCCACAGGCCCGCGCCTACGGTGGCCGGGGGCCACTGGTTGCCCCCCGACGCCCGGGGCGTCTCCCGCGGCGGCTGGGACGTGAGGTTCTCTCCCTCTCACGTTCCGCCACCTCCTTCGCTAGCATGACTGCTTCGCAGAAGGAGGCAAGGAGGCTTCCCATTCCCTCTCGCTCCGGACCATGGATTGAACAAGGGCCGGACGCGAGAGGTCGCCGCCGCCAATCGCCGCTACGAGGACACGGCGGTGCTCAGCCCAAGCGGGGCATAGCTCCACGGCGTGCTCCACCGTGTCTTCAGGCCGATCCTCGCAGTGGTGACACCCGGGCGTTTCCTCCCGCCCGATTTGGTGCAGGAACCTCCCGAAACAACCGTGTCCGGTGAGGATATGCGTCAGGTGGAAGGTGAGGGCGCCGTAGCGCCTCTCCAGCCACTCCTCAAAGAGGGGACTTATGGCCACTATTGTGGCCATAAGTCACCGGTGGGAAGGATTCGCCGACTGGAACCCCCCCAACCGTCAGTATGGGTCCCGACGGTGGCGCATTCCGAGGCCTATGAAAGCACATGGCCTCGGCTTTGTGCAATGCCGCCTCGAGACCCAGTTGCCGGATTCTCTCCACGTGTGCCGGTGCCCTTACTCCACGTATTTGTTACGGTCGAGGTTGTCTGACCGAAACAAACGCCGACGTGGCGTCTGTGGTAGGCGTAGTTTTGCCTGAACGCAATACACGTGCGTTTTCCATTGCGCACGAGGGGACCCTACTCCTACTGATTACTTAAAATTAAAACTTTTAACACTTTATCACTTTCACTTTGATCTTCTTGATGTGTCGCCTCCTAACGCGGTGATGCCGGACCAGGAATGGCAATGAAGGGGAAAGGAGGGTAGGAACCTCCCGGCAGAGGATGCGGGCGCTCACGGGTGCATCAGGGTGCGGTGGGAATACCGACACTCGTCGTTGCGTACCAACTTGTGGCCCCAGAACGTGTCCGCACCTTACCGGCGGGGTCTGACTACTACACCTGGGGAGGTGCGTGGATTCGTCAGGTAATCCACGGTGCTTCCGTACGTATAATGGCCGTTTATCACCGCTAGGTGGCCACGTACTAGTGATAATTTCTTCAAAGTAATTAGCAGTGGTTAAGCACGACCCACTGCTAACACTCGCGCGTACTTGTTTCTTTTTTGAGCAGGAACTTGCTTGATCTGCAGCGCTGTATCTTCGTGCTTGATGCAGACTTGGAGGTTCTTGCTTGATGCAGACTTGGAGGTTCTTGCTTGATTTGCAGCGCTGTAGCTTCTTGCTTGATATCCGGAACGCGAAGACATTGAAAGATGTATACGCTTAATGCAGAGCAGTACATCAGACTTTGTATATGTAGATCATAGGTGTAAACTTCAGGAGATGAATAAAACGCTTGAATAATATAAAATGGCTGCTAGGAGTTGGTGTGGAGTGTTTCGGGCAGCGTAACGACTCATTTTTGAGACGGTTGAGCGTGTAATGAATGCTTGTATTTTTTTTTTTTTGTAAATGGCGTCTCGCAGTTCAATCTAGGAGGTTGTCGTCTGCTTAACCGGACTATCCTGTGGGTGCCTTAAGAGTAAGGCCTCCAGCCAGGGCATAAAAACTTACAAACTAAGAGACTACACGCTAAGGGCGCCCCCTGTGGGGCACGAGCCTCGTCTTAGGGCGTCGCTGAGGGAAGACTGCATGGGGACAGGCTAGATCTGAATGATTGAATGCTTGTCGTAGAAGTCGCTACGCCCCCGCAGAGGGGCGCGGCTGGCGGGATATGGGTTGAACCCTTTCCCCGCGGTAGTCATTATGCACCTGTAACGACAGGTGCCTCATCAGGGTGCCTTATAGGCGATGGAAGTGGCGAGCGCGTGTAAAGGCGCGACTCGCAATGTGTGGTTGATATTTTGTCCGGTAGGAGGCGCCAGCGGCGCTGGGCGCCGCGCGCTTAGGTACGGTGAAACTTTACCGTACCGAGCGCCGCTTTCTTCACGCCACCTCGGCGGTCTGTCACCGCCAGGTGAAACCTCCGGTTGCCCGGGGGAGGCCCAGCGGATGACGACCAGCGACGGAGGTGACTTTGTTGGCGCATCCTACCGCTAAGGATGTTGGCCCCCGTCTGCAATGCTCTCAGAGCTAGCCGATTACGCTCCAGACTAAGGGGCCGTAATGAATGAGTGTGAGCGGCAATGTACTTGTGTAACACCGCTCATGTAGCGAACGAAAGGCGAGCCCGCGCCGCACGTTCGTCGCGTGAGTAGTCGCATGTTGAGTACATGGGTGTGTGTTCGAAGCGCGTCATGCCTATATTAACTTAGAACACGACGCGCTTCGAGTGTATGTAGCGAGTGTGGAGTAGTATTGGGTGGGCAAGTCGCGTGTAGAGTGGGACGACCTGCCCGGGGGAGTCAGTCCGGGGGGGGGATGGTTATGTCACATCCGCAGGCACTAGGTCGCGCGGAAGGCGACGGGTGCGCTTGGCGCGCCCCGCGTCAGGCGGGCGCGTGTGCCACGGCGCTATTTGCGCCAAGTGGGGCCAGGCAGAGGCGTCGGCACGCGCGAACATGGTGGACGCGAGGCGGCTACAAAAGTCGTCCAGGCTCTCAATCCTCATGTCCCGCTGTATGGTGGAGTTCCTCACGTAGCGAGGGGCGGCGGCGATTTTGCGCAGCGCAAGATGTTGTTGCGCGCGGAGGCTGGTCTTGTTGGTCTCGCTCGTGAGGGCGAACCAAGCTGGGGCAGCGTACGTGATCTGTGAGCGTATGTACGTTTTGTACACGCCCAGCTTGACACGCAGCGGGAGGCGGGACGAGAGCACTGGGCGAAGTAGGAAGCGGGCGTTCCTACATTTGGCAACGGTGCTACGGACGTGACATCCCATCGTGAGTCGGCGGTCGATGGTGACCCCGAGGTACTTGACCTGCGGCGACCATGCGACGTCGGCTCCTAGTAATCTGAGGGATGGTGGGAGTTTGGTACCGCCGGTGGCAAGCGCCTGCGTCTTACCCACGTTCACCGACAACCTCCATTTTGACAGCCAGTCAGGCAGCAGATTGAGCGCGCGCTGTAGCTTGACGGCCGCGTGCCGCGTGTTTAGCGACGTCGCTATGTACGCGGTGTCGTCGGCGCGAGCGTGGTGTCAGATGTTGTGGGGATGTCGTCGGTGTATCATGAGTAGCAGTGGGGCGAGACGCAGCTGCCCTGCGGCACCCCCGCAGCGATCGGGCGAGTGCCCGATAGCGCGCCGTCGACCACCACCCTGAAAGTCCTGTTGGAAAGAAATGAGGAAACCACCCTTACCAAGCGACGAGGCGCTGTACAAGATGGCACAGGCTGGCAAGCCTGTGCCATCGGGCCGGCGTGCCAGACCCGATCAAAGGCCTTCTCCATGTCGCGGAATACTGCTACTGCTTGCTCTTTTTTATTGAGTGCCGCGGTGAGCAGATGCAGTATCCTCGACAACTGGAGCGTCGTGGAGTGTTCGGCCCTGAACCCGAACTGCTCCGCTCGTGGTGAGAAGTGTAGTTTTAAGTGTCGCAGCAGGAGTTGCTCGAACACCTTGGAGGTAGCAGAGAGAAGCGTGATCGGCCGATAGCTCTCCGGCTTCAACACGTTCTTGTTCGCCTTGGGCAGCATGATGACGCGCCCTTCCTTCCACGAGGTCGGGAAGGCGCCCGTGCGTAGTATGCCCGTAAACAGGCGCGCCAGTGCCGCTACTGTACGGTAGGGCAGGTGGCGCAGCGCTGTGTTGGTCACACCGTCCGCACCGGGGGCCCTCCTCAACTTAGTGTTAAGGATGGCGCGTCTTACCGCGCAAGGCGAGAAGGCAACTGGATCTTCATCGGAGGCTATCGGCGTGGAGAAGAGCTCTCCAAGGTGTTGCTCGACTGCTGCGATGTGCTCGTCGTTAGCAGTCGGGTTCGGGACGAATTGACGCTCCAGGTGCTCGGCGAAGATCTCCGCGCGGTCTGGCGCGGTATATCTAGGCGCCCCGTCGCTATGGAGTAGCGGACGTACCGGAGCCGGGGTATTCGTGAGTTGCCTGCACAACTTGTACAGGGACGCCCTGTCTCCCTCTGCGGCGTCTATACGTTCCTCCCAGCTCTCGGTATTTAGCTCCTGAAGCTTGGCCCTCACCTTCTCGGCGAGGCGGTTTAATTCGCTTTTCAGCCTTGGGCATCTTAATGTTTGCCACCGCTTGCGAAGGCGCCTCCTCTGGGCGACCATTCGCTTCAGATGGTTAGGCAGAGGCTTGTAAAAGAGCCCCTGCGGTTGCGTGCTAGTCTCTGTCGCCTCTTCGTAGGCGCGCTGGATACAAGCGGTGACCTCAGCCGCTAACCCGTCGACGTCCGCGGCGGTGGTGACGGGCCAAGTAGGAGTGGTGGTTTCCATCATTTTGGAGAATTCTTTCCAGTCTGTCTTGCGACGTGGCGCTGGAGGAGCAAGTCTCGTCGGCATCTCTGACAGGACGACGAGTACAGGTTGGTGGTCCGACTGTAACTCGTCGTCTATTACTTGCTGGGCGATCTGGCATCCCAGGCCCCTGTGGATAATGATGTCCAGTACGTCCGGTAATAGTGCCTGGTCATCTGGGTAGTGGGTGGGTGCGTCAGGACCGGACACCATGTACCCACGGGCCTCTGCGTCAGCGAAGAGTCGCCTTCCCTCGGCATCTGTGGTGCGGCTTTTCCACGCCGGGTGCTTCAGGTTGAAGTCGCCCGCGAGGAGAGTCGGGCGCGATGAATTATATAATAGCGCCCTTAGCTCCGCCACACACGGCGGGGCCTTGGGCGGGCGGTAGCAGGCGTAGATATCGGTGTCCTCGCCGGCAACATGGACCTGGACACCCAGCGCGTAGAGGGAGCCAGGTGGCTTCGGAGGGAGAGGTTGGTGGACGACCCTTCGGCTTATCAGGACCGCCAGACCGCGGTAGATAATGCCAAGTGGAGACTTCTCGTCCTGTCTATACAAGACGTATCCTGGGAACTTGGGGCTGTCAGCAGGCCCCAGGAGCGTCTCGCTGATGAGCGCCACGTCGATCTTTTGTTCCTTCAGGAGGAGGCGGAGAGGGGCGGCCTTCTTCTTAAGGCCACGGGCGTTCCAATGGATAATCCTCAACGAGCTAGCCATGATAGAGTTGCAGTAGCTTGGCGAGCCCGTCGAGGATGATCAATTCCGCGTCCTGACCCTGCGTTATGGCCCTTATGAGGTCCAAAAGCAGGTGGATGGCGCAGGCTGTGACCTCCTTTGATGGAGGGGAGGCGCGCTGTAGAGCTCGGGCGCCGGCTAGCGGCTGGGTATTGCTGGCCACCGCTACGGGTTGTGCGGCGACTGAAGTTGAGTCTGTGGGTGGGGCGGGTTTCCCCGCCCGCTTCCCCTTCTTCTTGCCGGCGCCGGTGTCAGCGTCGGACTGTCTACTAGTGGTAGTGGTGGCGGTCGTGGTTGCGGGCGCCTGAGTAGGTGCCTGCGCCGGGACAGGGCCAGAATCTTGTCTAGGTTGCGGCGCGGGAGACTGGGGCTTTTTCCCCTTCTTTGTTTTCTTCCCGCGCGGCCTCTTTCTCCGCCTCGAGGTGGGAGCGTCTTGCTTAGATTGGGGCCCGTTCGCTGTCGCCATTAGCGTCTTGCTGGGGGCCTCGTGGTCCTCGACTTGAGTGGTAGCGGCCGTAGATTCTCGGCGCTGTCGAGTGATGGCGACAGTGCCCGCTCGTTTGTTCCGGAGCTCCCTCCGGAACACTGGACACCCGCTGCTGGACGCCGGGTGGTCACCTGCACAATTTACGCAAGTGGCCGTCTCTGTCCATGGGCGTGGGCAGTCTCGGGCTGCGTGATTCTGTCCGCATCGCACGCATGCGAGCGGGCGGTGGCACATGTGCGAGCTGTGACGGAACTGCTGGCACATGTGACACTGGGCGGGCCCTTTCTTGCTCCGCCAGGCCTCAATACGTACACCCTGCATGTTCAATAACACGGTGGTGTCGTATATTCTATGGAATTCTGCCTGCCTCCTGAGGACTACATAGAACAGGCAACCGGGTCGTCCGCCGCGCGCTTTTATATTGCGTACGTACTCCGGTTCGAATCCTCTTCGATGTCCTCTGGGTCCGTGTCTGCCGGCAACCCCCTTATGGAGACTTTGAGACTACGCTCCGCCGGCAGTGAGTAAGAGAACCAACTTAGGCCCTCCGTCCTCTCCAGGTCCGTGAGGTACCTCTGGACCGCCCTGTACTCGTCCTCCGATTCTGGATTGAATCGGATTCCGCCCTGGTAGGGACGAGCATTTGGTGGGTGGCCCAGAATGTTCCTCACAGCCTTGAAGTGGAGCGCCCAGTTGGGCATCCTCTCCACCACCATCGGGGGGTAGCGAGGCTTGTCTCGCTCCTTATTCTTCGCAGCTGCCTCTGCGCTCGTGCTTGGAGTAGGGGCTGCGGCGGTGGCTGTCATAAGTTGAGTAGCTTCATGTCCGGTGGGCGGGCGGCGAGCCGCCTCGGCGAACGTCGGCGACCCGACACCGGCTCGACCACGCGGTTCACGCTGTGGGAGCGGGGAGTCGGGGCAGACGCGCTTCGCCTCTTCGGCGGCCTCGTCGTCCGAGCTGCGTGGGCGGCGCTGGGCACGAGTTTCGGGCCCGAGCGCCGCTGCGTGATCACTTAGATAGGGGGAGGTAGGGGCACCTACCTCAACGTCTTCTTCCATGTCGCTGGCGCTTTCCGGGCTGGAAAAGCGCGGCGACCTGGGTGCTGGTGAGTGCTGGGCTGCGTTGCGAGGCGGGGGCGGCGACATCGGTCCCTGCACCGACGTGGTTGCCGCGGCTGAGCCTGCCAGCAAGCGGTGTGGTGCGGGTGATGCGGCACGCCCGGCCATCGGTGCGGCGGCGGCGGCAGCCGGCCGTGCGTGCGTAGACGAACTCGCAACGGGGCGCGACTCGACAGGCACGGCCTGGGCATTGGTGGTAGCGGATGTTAGTGGGCGCGCTGGGCGCGAGTTTGCGGCGCGAGACGCGTGTGTCACGGTCGCCCGATCCGCCTGCGCAGAGGTGCGCAGGGCGGGGACGATAGCGCGAACAGCGGGCGCGCGGCTACTGGGCTCAGGAGGGCCCGGGGCCATGTTAGGCACGGGGCGGAACGCCGGCGGACGAACAGAAACCGCCGGGGCACGCACGGATGGCGGAGTTGTAAGAGCGGGGCTGCATCGTGGCATCGGTGAAGGAGGTGATGCCGGGAATGGCCTCCTTCTCTCCATGTCTAAGTCGGCAGCTTCATTGGATGCGTCTAAGTTTCTTTTTTTTTTTTTGCAATATTTATAGAAGATGACATATCGTATAACAATAATTTAATTTTCGTTTCGTTTTACCTTTTTTTTCTGATCTTTTGTTCTATTGTATATTAGTTATTTTAAATTGAATGTGGATTATATCGTTAAGAATTTGTTATTTTACATATACATATGCGAATTATTAATCGTTACTATTTTTATTGAATGTTTTCGATTGTAATGTTTTAATTGTACTGTTTTTATTTAATTTTACAAAATTTCTACACAATGTATATTGTTTCGAAATAAATGACTTATGACTTATGACTTATGACGTCGTCGAGCGTCGGGCTCCGAATGGTCGGTCGCGACGGCGCTCGGTCCCCTTTGGGGTTTCACTTGGCCTTATGTCTAAGCTGTTATTTACAATGGTGGTTAGATTTACAATCGAGACTTGCAATAATATTAATATAGAAAAGTAGAATATTGGTGATTTTAGGAACGATGGCGATGTGGCGTTCGATAGTAAGCGATTGGGTCTGTGGGGCTCGCTTGAGGGCCACGATGTCACGTGAGTTGCGGCTTCGATGATTGGCTAATTCGGGAGCGGTCATTGGTCACGCGGCGCGCTGCAGACATGGCGTGATTGATTTAAGCGTCGATGATTGGTCATGCAGTGATGTAGACATCATCCCGGCCGTTAAAAGCTCTAGGTCCAGCTTTCAACACAATAGGCTATTTGACTACTTTTGTAAAACCTTTTAAAAATATTCCTTATTACTTAATAAGCACATCCAATTGTTATTTCGGAAAAAATATATGTATTTCATAAAAAAAAAACAATGATAAAGTTTAAATTGTCAAAACCGCGTGAGAAACGCTGTAACTCTAATGGCGTTGGTCACGTGATCCGGGTGACGTCACACGCCCGTAAACATTTTGTAATAACCATAATAGAGCAGTGAACCCAAAGTAAAATTCGTCAGTTTTCTTCAGTTTTAGTGGTTAAAATGGTGTGCAGTGCCAGTGTACAAATACGTCTATAAAGAACCCACAAAAATTGTTTGTTTCTGTTCCAAAAAAATCCCAAAAGACGAAAAATGTGGCTAAAGTTATCTCGTAAAGACCCAAACATTGTTTCATCTCATTCAAATGTGTTTATGTGTGAAGATCACTTTGATGTAAGTATGTAATATTTTACTTTAGTGAGAATCAATCGATATCCTGAGATATACAGCTGATCCATCAGTTCTGTTACCTTCAAAATATTGTACATAGGATGTTGTAGGTACGATTCATTGTTGATGAATCAAATAAAATTTACATAGTAAACTACTCCAAATAGTAACTAAAATATCGGTTTTTACAAAACGAAATAGACCTTGCAGACCTGTGTAACAAAACCAAACACCATGAGTAACAACATTTATCAACATAACCTAAAATAAATATTTTATGATGATCACACTTAAAGGTTTGTAAATAAATAAGTCTTACTTGCATTGCTGTTTTTACATTTTTAAGTTCTGCAGCACATTAATCAGCGTTGTTAAAAAGAAAAGTGCAACCATAAATGCGTCTATTGGAGGCAAGTAGCTGTTATCAGCTCGTACATAATTTGTCTCCATTTTTTAGATTAGAAAAAAATATTATGAAAATAGTTCTAACATTAATCAAAATTTATCAGAAAAAATCTTCCAAAATAGCCCAAAGAACGATTAAAACACCTAATAAATGAAACGCGCGTACTATATTCAGTGATCGAAGCCGTGTTGAAATGCCTGTGACGTCACCAGTGTTGTATCCAATCACATGGCGTTCTCCTTACAGATAAAAGTTCAAAAATTATTACATGTCTATAGGTGAAATTTTCAAAAAATATACGTATTTTAGTTTAAATTATAGCTTAATATGTTTTATTATGCTATTATCTGATGGGATGACCACAATTTGTAGTATATTTTCAATGTTGTCAAATAGCCTATCACTATCTGTAGTTGGAAGTAGACAGAGGCGGTTTAGTGCTAGACGATTTGTACCCTTGGCTGTATTGACATCGGCGACTCTAGTTATTTCACCAGAGCCAGGAAACAGTCTGCTTATTCGTCCTAGACGCCAGCATAGACGGGTGTCTGATCGGGTGATGATTCTTTAATCAGCACCAAGTCTGTCAGCTGAAGGTTTCTGCGTTTGACTTGCCTTTTGGTCCTCTGTTGAACTTCAGAGAAATATTCGGAGGCCCATCGATTCCAAAAATGTTGCCTGTTTGTTCGAGGCGCTGGAACCGGTCGAGGCGGTGCACGTTGGAGTCCACAAAGCTCAGCGTAGGAAACGACGTTATTGACCTACCGATAAAAAAGTGTAGACGTGGAAAGAGTTTTCAAAGGACAAAAAATCGCGCCTTTTATCACGTTTAATGTCTATAATTAAAGAAAATTATTGAAAACCCGACTATCAATTTGGTTTCCGACATAGACGTGGTACAATTGACCAAGTTCGCCAGTAAAATTCATAACACGTTCGAAGATAAGGGATATTGTGCTGCTGCATTCTTTGACATCTTTCGAGCATTTGATAGAGTTTCGCACGAAGGTCTCCTCTAAAAAATCAAAACCAGCTTCCCAAGCAACATTTTCCTAATCTTGATGTTGACTTGAGAGATACTAGGTACTACTTTGTGCACAGTGGTGACTATCAAACCTACATCCCATCGCTGCTGGGAACCTCAGGGCAGTGTGCTTGGACCGATTTTGAATTTGATTCATACTGCAGACCTTCCAATATCAAATTTAGCGACTACCTTTTTCGGATGACACAGCTGTTTTGGTATCCCATACTAATATATAGCATAAAGCAGCATCAGCTATGCTGCAGACCTGTTTGGACGACATATCCGTCTGGCTCAGAAAGTGGAGGATAAAAGCAAACGAGACCAAGTCGGTAATTGTCACATTTTCTAGGAGAAAGGATACATGCCCACCAGTACAGTTAAATAGAATAGAAGTGCCTCAAGCTACATAAAATCATACAAAGAAAGTATAACTCGCCACCCAAACATCTTGGCAAACTATCTCATGGATAAAAAAGGAATAATTTAATTTTGGCCTCTATGTTATCTGTATTAAAGTCCGCGTCGAATGCAAAATGAACGAGAATCTCAGCCGTACAAAATGAATCGTCAAAAAATTTTTAAACTTCATGTGTCAACTGTCACTGTGTTTTGTTGTTGTGATATATGTTCCCTGGTTTTAAAATGTGAGTATTATTTTATTTATAATCCAATGTATATAGGGTTATATATCAAAATAAACCTCATTACTCAAGCTTTACGAATATCTAAAAATATCGTAGGTTCAAATTCTGTTGAATCGATAATATCAAAATAAAAAAAACCGGCCAAGTGCGAGTCTTACTCACACACAGGGTTCCATAGCCCCAAACAATATTTTGAACTGTCATTCATTAGTTAGTAGTATTAGTTAGTAAACTTCAAGTCAACCGCAAAACTAAATTGGTTTTTCATAGTATGTTAATCAAAAACAAAGTTACTGCTGCAGTTTGATGAAAAAGTCCCATATCTCAAAAACTAAACATTATATCTTATTGAAACCAATTTTCGTTGATAGTTTTTTTTACGTTCTACAATTCTGAATATTTTCAGAATTTTCCTCCTCTTACTTTAGAAATTAGAGGGGGGGGGGACACATTTTACCACTTTGGAAGTGGCTCTTGCGCAAACTATTCAGTTTAGAAAAAAATGATATTAGAAACCTAAATATCATTTTTGAAGACCTATCCATAGATACCCCACACGTATGGGTATGATGTGTAATAAAACTGCTGCACTCCGGTATTTTTAAACGGTTTTATTTAGCTCACCCCGTTTGTTTTATTTATTATTCTTGGGTCAAATTTAGTAATTCAAATTTCACCCTCTTCCTGTCAACCGATTAATCTGAAATTTTGTACACACTTTGGATTTTGGTGACAATACAATTATGTTTATTCATTATCATTATAAATTCAAGATGGCCGCCGCTACAAAATGGCGGATAATTTATGTTTTATTAATCCCATCAATATGGGTATCAAATGAAAGGGCTCAACAAGCAGAATACAATATACTATAAAAAATTGAAATCCAAGATGGCGGCCGCTACAAAATGGCGGATAACGTAGGTTTTATCAATCCCATCAATATGGGTATCAAATGAAAGGGCTCAACAAGCAGAATACAATATACTATAAAAAATTGAAATACAAGATGGCGGCCGCTACAAAATGGCGGATAACGTAGGTTTTATCGATCCCATCAATATGGGTATCAAATGAAAGTGCTCAACCAGTATAATACAATGTACTATATAAAATTAAAATCCAAGATGGCGGCCTCTACAAAATGGCGGATAACTTAGGTTTTATCAATCCCATCAACATGGGTATCAAATGAAAGGTCTCAACAAGTAGAATACAATTTACTATGCAAAATTGAAATCTAAGATGGCCGCCGCTCGATAAGTCCCCTCTTTGAGGAGTGGCTAGAGAGGCGCCACGGCGCCCTCACCTTCCGCCTGACGCAGGTCCTCACCGGACACGGTTGTTTCGGGAGGTTCCTGCACCGAATCGGGCGGGAGGAAACGCCCGGGTGTCACCACTGCGAGGATCGGCCGGAGGACACGGTGGAGCACACTGTGGAGCTATGCCCCGCTTGGGCTGAGCACCGCCGTGTCCTCGTAGCGGCGATTGGCGGCGGCGACCTCTCGCGTCCGGCCCTGGTTCAATCCATGGTCCGGAGCGAGAGGGAATGGGAAGCCGTCGCCTCCTTCTGCGAAGCAGTCATGCTAGCGAAGGAGGTGGCGGAACGTGAGAGGGAGAGAACCTCACGTCCCAGCCGCCGCGGGAGACGCCCCGGGCGTCGGGGGGCAACCAGTGGCCCCCGGCCACCGTAGGCGCGGGCCTGTGGACGGTGAGTAATGGGCTAGCTCACCGTCCGTCCGTCTTATGACGACAGACCGTGCCGACGGCGCGTTCGTGTTCCACGCGCGCCTCAAGGAGATGTCAGCAAATCGGAAGGGGTCCGAGAGGGCCGATGCCTGCCAGGGCTGCGGGTTGTTCGAAAGAGATACCGTGCCCCTGGAACGCAAAGGGCTAAGAAGGAACATGGATGGGTTTTAGTCAGTCAAGTCTGACACTCCCTTCCGCTCCGCCCAGAGCGGAAGAAGTCATTTGATGACTTCCGATCCTAAAAAAAAAAAAAAAAAACATGGCCGCCGCTACCAAATGGCTGATAACAATTTTTTATCAATCCCACCAATATGGGTATCAAATAAAAGGGCTTGACAAGAAGAATACAGTGCACTATACAACCTAAATATTGGCAAGAAACCTTGCAATAATGAAGCACTAAATGAATTAAACAGAATGCGAAATAAAAACTAAAAACTAGAAAATAAAAATAGGTAAAAAAACTTTTTAAGTTAAACGGTTTTATGTTAAACATACATTGCAATGTTTAAGATAAATGTACTAAAAACCAAAAAATAATAAAATAGATACAGTCGTGGGAATTATAAACATATGCATAGACTAGACTAAAATAAAACCGTGGGGCACGTTTTAATCAACGATTGTAGACAATTGACGTGCCCCACGGTTTTATTTTAGTCTAGTCTATGCATATGTTTATAATTCCCACGACTGTATCTATTTTATTATTTTTGGGTCCGAGAGGGCCGATGCCTGCCAGGGCTGCGGGTTGTTCGAAAGAGATACCGTGCCCCTGGAACGCAAAGGGCTAAGAAGGAACATGGATGGGTTTTAGTCAGTCAAGTCTGACACTCCCTTCCGCTCCGCCCAGAGCGGAAGAAGTCATTTGATGATTTCCGATCCTAAAAAAAAAAAAAAAAAACATGGCCGCCGCTACCAAATGGCTGATAACAATTTTTTATCAATCCCACCAATATGGGTATCAAATAAAAGGGCTTGACAAGAAGAATACAGTGCACTATACAACCTAAATATTGGCAAGAAACCTTGCAATAATGAAGCACTAAATGAATTTAACAGAATGCGAAATAAAAACTAAAAACTAGAAAATAAAAATAGGTAAAAAAACTTTTTAAGTTAAACGGTTTTATGTTAAACATACATTGCAATGTTTAAGATAAATTGTACTAAAAACCAAAAAATAATAAAATAGATACAGTCGTGGGAATTATAAACATATGCATAGACTAGACTAAAATAAAACCGTGGGGCACGTTTTAATCAACGATTGTAGACAATTGACGTGCCCCACGGTTTTATTTTAGTCTAGTCTATGCATATGTTTATAATTCCCACGACTGTATCTATTTTATTATTTTTGGGTCCGAGAGGGCCGATGCCTGCCAGGGCTGCGGGTTGTTCGAAAGAGATACCGTGCCCCTGGAACGCAAAGGGCTAAGAAGGAACATGGATGGGTTTTAGTCAGTCAAGTCTGACACTCCCTTCCGCTCCGCCCAGAGCGGAAGAAGTCATTTGATGATTTCCGATCCTAAAAAAAAAAAAAAAAAACATGGCCGCCGCTACCAAATGGCTGATAACAATTTTTTATCAATCCCACCAATATGGGTATCAAATAAAAGGGCTTGACAAGAAGAATACAGTGCACTATACAACCTAAATATTGGCAAGAAACCTTGCAATAATGAAGCACTAAATGAATTAAACAGAATGCGAAATAAAAACTAAAAACTAGAAAATAAAAATAGGTAAAAAAACTTTTTAAGTTAAACGGTTTTATGTTAAACATACATTGCAATGTTTAAGATAAATGTACTAAAAACCAAAAAATAATAAAATAGATACAGTCGTGGGAATTATAAACATATGCATAGACTAGACTAAAATAAAACCGTGGGGCACGTTTTAATCAACGATTGTAGACAATTGACGTGCCCCACGGTTTTATTTTAGTCTAGTCTATGCATATGTTTATAATTCCCACGACTGTATCTATTTTATTATTTTTGGGTCCGAGAGGGCCGATGCCTGCCAGGGCTGCGGGTTGTTCGAAAGAGATACCGTGCCCCTGGAACGCAAAGGGCTAAGAAGGAACATGGATGGGTTTTAGTCAGTCAAGTCTGACACTCCCTTCCGCTCCGCCCAGAGCGGAAGAAGTCATTTGATGATTTCCGATCCTAAAAAAAAAAAAAAAAAACATGGCCGCCGCTACCAAATGGCTGATAACAATTTTTTATCAATCCCACCAATATGGGTATCAAATAAAAGGGCTTGACAAGAAGAATACAGTGCACTATACAACCTAAATATTGGCAAGAAACCTTGCAATAATGAAGCACTAAATGAATTAAACAGAATGCGAAATAAAAACTAAAAACTAGAAAATAAAAATAGGTAAAAAAACTTTTTAAGTTAAACGGTTTTATGTTAAACATACATTGCAATGTTTAAGATAAATGTACTAAAAACCAAAAAATAATAAAATAGATACAGTCGTGGGAATTATAAACATATGCATAGACTAGACTAAAATAAAACCGTGGGGCACGTTTTAATCAACGATTGTAGACAATTGACGTGCCCCACGGTTTTATTTTAGTCTAGTCTATGCATATGTTTATAATTCCCACGACTGTATCTATTTTATTATTTTTGGGTCCGAGAGGGCCGATGCCTGCCAGGGCTGCGGGTTGTTCGAAAGAGATACCGTGCCCCTGGAACGCAAAGGGCTAAGAAGGAACATGGATGGGTTTTAGTCAGTCAAGTCTGACACTCCCTTCCGCTCCGCCCAGAGCGGAAGAAGTCATTTGATGATTTCCGATCCTAAAAAAAAAAAAAAAAAACATGGCCGCCGCTACCAAATGGCTGATAACAATTTTTTATCAATCCCACCAATATGGGTATCAAATAAAAGGGCTTGACAAGAAGAATACAGTGCACTATACAACCTAAATATTGGCAAGAAACCTTGCAATAATGAAGCACTAAATGAATTAAACAGAATGCGAAATAAAAACTAAAAACTAGAAAATAAAAATAGGTAAAAAAACTTTTTAAGTTAAACGGTTTTATGTTAAACATACATTGCAATGTTTAAGATAAATGTACTAAAAACCAAAAAATAATAAAATAGATACAGTCGTGGGAATTATAAACATATGCATAGACTAGACTAAAATAAAACCGTGGGGCACGTTTTAATCAACGATTGTAGACAATTGACGTGCCCCACGGTTTTATTTTAGTCTAGTCTATGCATATGTTTATAATTCCCACGACTGTATCTATTTTATTATTTTTGGGTCCGAGAGGGCCGATGCCTGCCAGGGCTGCGGGTTGTTCGAAAGAGATACCGTGCCCCTGGAACGCAAAGGGCTAAGAAGGAACATGGATGGGTTTTAGTCAGTCAAGTCTGACACTCCCTTCCGCTCCGCCCAGAGCGGAAGAAGTCATTTGATGATTTCCGATCCTAAAAAAAAAAAAAAAAAACATGGCCGCCGCTACCAAATGGCTGATAACAATTTTTTATCAATCCCACCAATATGGGTATCAAATAAAAGGGCTTGACAAGAAGAATACAGTGCACTATACAACCTAAATATTGGCAAGAAACCTTGCAATAATGAAGCACTAAATGAATTAATCAGAATGCGAAATAAAAACTAAAAACTAGAAAATAAAAATAGGTAAAAAAACTTTTTAAGTTACACGGTTTTATGTTAAACATACATTGCAATGTTTAAGATAAATGTACTAAAAACCAAAAAATAATAAAATAGATACAGTCGTGGGAATTATAAACATATGCATAGACTAGACTAAAATAAAACCGTGGGGCACGTTTTAATCAACGATTGTAGACAATTGACGTGCCCCACGGTTTTATTTTACCTATTTTTATATGTGTTTAATTCGATGCTATAAAGGTTAGGGTTTAGACAATAGAATTCGTATAATTATACATATTATAGCCTAGGTACTTATGAATATTGCTATCTCAATCAAAAGACCAAATGTGCGTGCCCTCAAACTTCGACGCGCCAAAAATTACCAAGCCGCCTTTTTTTTTTTTTTAAACCATCGCCCCGTTTCCCGCGCGCGCTTTACCATAGATCGCCCAAATTCAACCGTTTTCGGTGCTGCCAGCACATTTAGTCGATGACAGTAAATAATCTATTACAAAAATTGTTGTTTTACACATCGGAACCTAACACTCGTCCATCCTGACAACGTGTATGGCCTCATACACACTCTCAGGTAAAGACCGAACCTAACACTCAGCTAAGTACAATGATAATGAACAAAAAAAAACATGTTTAAATCAAACAAGTTAAAAAAATATATAATTAAAAAAACTAACATTTTGAAGACCCCATACTTCCCAGTCTTCCAACTTTTGGAAATTCCCCTTATGTCTCCAACTTTTGGAGTTCTCCAACTTTTGGAGTTCTCCAACTTTTGGAGTTCCCTAACGATTTCCAACTTTTGGAATTCTCTTACGTCTCCAACTTTTGAAGTTTCTAACGATTTCCAACTTTTGGAATTCTCGTACGTCTCCAACTTTTGGAGTTCTCCAACTTATGGAGTTCCTAACGATTTCCAACTTTTGGAATTCTCTTAAGTCTCCAACCTTTTGGAGTTCTCCAACTTTTGGAGTTCCCTAACGATTTCCAACTTTTGGAATTCTCTAACGTCTCCAACTTTTGGAGTTCTCCAACTTTTGGAGTTCCTAACGATTTCCAACTTTTGGAATTCTCATAAGTCTCCAACCTTTTGGAGTTCCTAACGATTTCCAACTTTTGGAATTCTCATAAGTCTCCAACCTTTTGGAGTTCTCCAACTTTTGGAGTTCCTAACGATTTCCAACTTTTGGAATTCTCATAAGTCTCCAACTTTTGGAGTTACTAACGATTTCCAACTTTTGGAATTCTCATAAGTCTCCAACCTTTTGGAGTTCTCCAACTTTTGGAGTTCCCTAACGATTTCCAACTTTTGGAATTCTCTTACGTCTCCAACTTATGGAGTTCCTAACGATTTCCAACTTTTGGAATTCTCTTAAGTCTCCAACCTTTTGGAGTTCTCCAACTTTTGGAGTTCCCTAACGATTTCCAACTTTTGGAATTCTCTAACGTCTCCAACTTTTGGAGTTCTCCAACTTTTGGAGTTCCTAACGATTTCCAACTTTTGGAATTCTCATAAGTCTCCAACCTTTTGGAGTTCCTAACGATTTCCAACTTTGGGAATTCTCATAAGTCTCCAACCTTTTGGAGTTCTCCAACTTTTGGAGTTCCTAACGATTTCCAACTTTTGGAATTCTCATAAGTCTCCAACCTTTTGGAGTTCCTAACGATTTCCAACTTTTGGAATTCTCATAAGTCTCCAACCTTTTGGAGTTCTCCAACTTATGGAGTTCCTAACGATTTCCAACTTTTGGAATTCTCTTAAGTCTCCAACCTTTTGGAGTTCTCCAACTTTTGGAGTTCCCTAACGATTTCCAACTTTTGGAATTCTCTAACGTCTCCAACTTTTGGAGTTCTCCAACTTTTGGAGTTCCTAACGATTTCCAACTTTTGGAATTCTCATAAGTTCCCAACCTTTTGGAGTTCCTAACGATTTCCAACTTTTGGAATTCTCATAAGTCTCCAACCTTTTGGAGTTCTCCAACTTTTGGAGTTCCTAACGATTTCCAACTTTTGGAATTCTCATAAGTCTCCAACTTTTGGAGTTACTAACGATTTCCAACTTTTGGAATTCTCTTAAGTCTCCAACCTTTTGGAGTTACTAACGATTTCCAACTTTTGGAATTCTCATAAGTCTCCAACCTTTTGGAGTTACTAACGATTTCCAACTTTTGGAATTCTCTTAAGTCTCCAACTTTTGGAGTTACTAACGATTTCCAACTTTTGGAATTCTCATAAGTCTCCAACCTTTTGGAGTTACTAACGATTTCCAACTTTTGGAATTCTCTAACGTCTCCAACTTTTGGAGTTCTCCAACTTTTGGAGTTCCTAACGATTTCCAACTTTTGGAATTCTCATAAGTCTCCAACCTTTTGGAGTTCTCCAACTTTTGGAGTTCCCTAACGATTTCCAACTTTTGGAATTCTCATGTCTCCAACCTTTTGGAGTTCTCCAACTTTTGGAGTTCCCTAACGATTTCCAACTTTTGGAATTCTCTTAAGTCTCCAACTTTTGGAGTTACTAACGATTTCCAACTTTTGGAATTCTCATAAGTCTCCAACCTTTTGGAGTTCTCCAACTTTTGGAGTTACTAACGATTTCCAACTTTTGGAATTCTCTTAAGTCTTCAACTTTTGGAGTTACTAACGATTTCCAACTTTTGGAATTCTCATAAGTCTCCAACCTTTTGGAGTTACTAACGATTTCCAACTTTTGGAATTCTCATAAGTCTCCAACCTTTTGGAGTTCTCCAACTTTTGGAGTTACTAACGATTTCCAACTTTTGGAATTCTCTTAAGTCTCCAACTTTTGGAGTTACTAACGATTTCCAACTTTTGGAATTCTCTTAAGTCTCCAACTTTTGGAGTTACTAACGATTTCCAACTTTTGGAATTCTCATAAGTCCCCAACCTTTTGGAGTTCTCCAACTTTTGGAGTTCCCTAACGATTTCCAACTTTTGGAATTCTCTTAAGTCTCCAACTTTTGGAGTTACTAACGATTTCCAACTTTTGGAATTCTCATAAGTCTCCAACCTTTTGGAGTTCCCTAACGATTTCCAACTTTTGGAATTCTCTTAAGTCTCCAACTTTTGGAGTTACTAACGATTTCCAACTTTTGGAATTCTCATAAGTCTCCAACCTTTTGGAGTTCTCCAACTTTTGGAGTTACTAACGATTTCCAACTTTTGGAATTCTCTTAAGTCTCCAACTTTTGGAGTTTACTAATCTACTCCAGTGTTGGAGTTCTCTAGGTTTCTCAAGACAAGTACACATTAAAATATTAAGTAGACTAATTAGCGGTATATTAATTTCAATAACAGTAATAATTAATTTAAACCAATTCTCAAAAATAACTCACTTTAAAAATCAAATTTTATGGATCCTTAGCTCTGTTCTTTTCGGAATTTGAATAACATTTATCAGTACTATGACCAACTTTACTACACTTAGTACACGTTATGAGAGGCTTTGACTGACTTGACATTTGGAAAAAATGTGTCCCTTTTCTTTGCAATTAAAACAATGAATAGTTGAAGAACCATTAGTTTTGGTTGTTGCCTTGGTATTTGCTAAGTTTGAATCGTTGCCTGATCTGAATCGCGAATAAGTTTCGCGTTCGCCTGTGTTATTATCTTTGCTGCTCATCAGGTACTGCAATAATTGATCAGGATGACTGCACCTTAGTGCCAAAGCCGCGGATTTTAGTGACTTATCACCAATACCGTAAATAATACAGTCAACTGCGCGTTTATCGAAAATATCACATTGATTTAAGAGAGCTACTTTATCATAAAAATAGTTTTCAATGGGTTCATCATATCTACTTTTTCGCTTCAACATTTCTTCTAGGGCTTGGCCATAATTTTGTTCGAATGGGAATGCACTCAGTAATTTTTCTTGCCACTCAGGCCACGTAAACAAAATAGAATTTAAACTTTCGTACCAGATTTTGGCCAATCCCTGAAGTTTCTGCATCGCGTGATGAATCGTTGTTCTCTCGTCCCATCCATAAACAGAAGCACACTCGTTTACTTTGTTAAGCCATACGTCAATGCGTTGATTTTTTAATGAAGGGTTAAATTCTGCTAAAATATTTTTAGAATCACCATTACGGGTCATCGGTGGAGTGGTTGATGGCTGGGAGGCGAGTTGTTTGATAGAACTTAACAATTGAGCTATGTCTTTCACACTAAAGGAAACGCTACTTGATCTCACAGGTTGTTCCGCATTATTACAAACATTATCATGGTTGTTGCGATTATTCGTACGGTGACGAGTTGACTTATCACGGTTATCGCGATGAACGGAAGATTCACGAGAACATGAACTATACTATGCTTTGATGATAAACGATTACGTGCTCTGCGTACCTCGTTTTCCAAAGCGTTGAGGCGCACCAGTTCTTGTTCCAGCTCCTTTTCACGTAGATTCAACGAAGTACGGCTCCGGTGAAGACTGCGACTGCGACCGCGACTTCGACTTCGGAGACGCCTCGCACTGCTTATGCTACCCGCTCTTGATCTGGCTTCAGCTGCATGGCGACTTCGACTTCGAGGGCCCGACCCGTGTCTGCTTCGCCCAGCACTGCCGTTGCGATGCGTTGTCAGTCTTGCATCGGCTGCGTGGTGCGATGGACCCCTTATTGGCGTTGATAAGCGCCGCGAGGTAGTCGCTCGGTCGCGCGGCATGGTTTAGAATCCATAAAACAGAAATAAAACTGGTTTTAGAACGAGTACACCAAATTAACTACGTTTTGTAGGGTAATTAAAAAATATCTCGAAAACGGTGTGTGTGAGGTCAAAATAACAAAACAAAAAAAAACTCCTCTTTCAGACACCCCACAGAAAGGACAAGAATCGCAAATCGGCAAAACAATTATGAAAATTTTCTTGTTCTGGACTCCCCTCATATTTAATTATTGTCAAATCATGTTAGTCTAACGGTATTTGACTGTTAAAAATCTAATGAATTCGCTATCTAAACAAACTAAAACTGTTAACACTGGGTTAAAGCACGTGTAGGAAAAACCAATCACATTATATATACATAGGCGTGTACTTACCACTTCTGAAATGTAATAAAACTGCTGCACTCCGGTATTTTATGTGTTTAATTCGATGCTATAAAGGTTAGGGTTTAGACAATACAATTCGTATAATTATACATATTATAGCCTAGGTACTTATGAATATTGCTATCTCAATCAAAAGACCAAATGTGCGTGCCCTCAAACTTCGACGCGCCAAAAATTACCAAGCCGCCTTTTTTTTTTTTTTAAAACCATCGCCCCGTTTCCCGCGCGCGCTTTACCATAGATCGCCCAAATTCAACCGTTTTCGGTGCTGCCAGCACATTTAGTCCATGACAATAAATAATCTATTACAAAAATTGTTGTTTTACACATCGGAACCTAACAGATGAAAAAAAAAATTTGGTTTTCAGTTCTATGTATGGGGAACCCCAAAATTTATGGTTTTTTTCTATTTTTGTGTGAAAATCTTAATGCGGTTCACAGAATACATCTACTTACCAAGTTTCAACAGTATAGTTCTTATAGTTTCGGAAAAAAGTGGCTGTGACATACAGACGGACAGACAGACAGACAGACAGACAGACATGACGAATCTATAAGGGTTCCGGTTTTTGCCATTCGGCTACGGAACCCTAAAAATGGCGCCATGTCGAGCGTGGTAGCTATATAAATGTTTTTTTTAGAAATTATTGCAAAAATAGTTAAAATAATGCTCGTAATATGAAAATTTGTTCAATTTTCTAATTATTAGTGTATCTACATACTTAGACAGAAAATAAAACGAAATATGAGCGATTTTTTACGAATTCATGACGAAATCTGGCGGGCATGGCGGGATGAGGGCTGTTACGGTTGTACTTTTCACATAACCCTGTTAGAAAAGCTCCTCTATGAAGATTCTGTTAAAAGGTCTTGAATACTTCTAATTTATTAAAACTCAGTAAATCGTTACACTTCTTATATATTTACTCCAACATCAAAAACCCTTACAAAATAAACATTACTATCAAAACCTATCAGTGACCCAACATGTTAGCGACACACTGCTAGACTGCATTTGACATCTCGTCTGACAAAATATACACGTAATTTTTTCTATCAATTTACAAACCATTCCTATTCTAAAACTCCACTTAAAGGCCACAAACATAACCTGCCAGTATAACAATTAAACCTGCCTGTTATAACAACGACATTAAAATTCGACAATTACTAATTCCATAAAAATAACAAGGGCAAGGTTGATTGTTTTGGTTGATTGCGATACTAAGAACGTGCCAAAGCAAGGACATAATATGGGTATTAAAACACAAACACAAACTACAATTCTAATTGGAAAAACTTAGTAACAACAAATATTTTACTGAAATTCAACACATATTCTCAAGTTCACATTTTTTTCTAAATACTTATCTAGTTTTTGTAATTAGTTTTAACATACCTACATAGATTCCGTAGGTATAGTTTCAGCTATACACACGTATTTTTTAATTTTGGTGTAGCTATAGTATTTTACGAGATAATAAGCTTTAAGTGCGCCGTGGCACGGGGCGCTTTGGGCCAAATATTCCCGAGTGCGGTGATACCCGCACACGTCGTTAGATGGCGCTGATCGATTTAAAAACGCGCTTACGTTTGTTTTCCGATAACTTTATATATGGCGAAGTGGCAACCGGCCGCTTTACAGTCGTTTACGACATTCTTCTACTGCGAGCTGCGCTTGAAAACGTTTGCTAGGGATTATTTGCATTTCGTTGATTTCGCTTATTATTTCGTGAGGTTGTCCATATACTAGAGGTCGTTGAGTTTATTTGTGTTTGATTTCGTAAGATAATATCGTAAAAAATGTCGATAATATTAAAAGACGACGATGAACTTAGTGGCTAGTGGCTACCAAGTAGTTGGTATGCCCAAAGACGGGTCTTGTCTCTTCCATTCAATATCTTTCTTGGTGTATGGTAGTTTAGAGGTTGGTTATAAATGAAAGGCGAATACGTATACGAATTAAACTGTTGGGAATCGCACCCAACAACCACGCAGTCGGCACGCGCAGGCGACACGCGCAAGCGACGTGACCGACCTACGCGTCATCGTCTACATCATCGGCGAGCTAGGGGAGCTGCGGGCGGCGGCGCCGGCCGGCCTGCGGACACTCGCTTCCTCGGACACCACCGCGACGGACGATCTCTCAAACGCCTTACTTAATTATTTTATGTTTGTCCGGGACATGCAGTTTCCTATTGTAAATTTAATCGGCAATAAACCACGCCTATAATACACAGTCCACTTTAATTTCTCCCAACGGGTTATTAAACATAAACGGAATACTTTATTTTCATAAAACATGGCTTCATATCCTCACAGGGTGTTGTACAAGAAGTGGTGGTACAGTGAACCTAATCGACCAATGGGCGCGATCCTCGTCGGGTGCCGGCCGAGGATGCTGATAAGCGTACGCGCACGCGCAACGTAAATACAGGCGGTGCGACTTCCCACCGTCACATACACTCTCCGCCTGACCGGCGGTCAGGCGGAGAGTGGCGCGGCGGCGGTCAGTGACCGCCGCCGCGTACGGACGTGCCGCTACCTGCTTGCATTCCCGCTCGCTATCAGTGTGTGTCATCGGTTCGTCGCTTCCCAGTGTCGTGACGTCTCGTAGTCCCTCGACTACACCCCCGAACAATTGCTGTCTTTTATTATGACAGCACTTGCTCATTTTGCTTCGGATATTTTTCCGATTTAACTTCCTTTGCATCAGGGAAAAGTCCTCAGTTTCGAGGTTCTTGGTGGGAAACCTAACGGTGCCAATGAAACCAAGAGAGGGTGGTGACCCAATCCGCCTGCCTAACCCCTTCAGGGTCTAGGTGAAAAATTGGGCTCCGTCGCGATCGCATGCGCCGCCGATATACTGTGCTAGTGTTTCCCGTTTGAACAAGTTCCTGAAAGCAAAGTTCCCTGGACTGGAGTTGGAGTTGCTACCAAGCCAGGACCCTCGGACTGTGGCTGCGGGAAGGTTGAAACGGGTGAGTCGCTAGACCCAGTAAATTTCCTACTTAATTGTTCAGGGAATTAGGTTGTTAGCCTCGGAGCTTCACTCAATGTTCGTTAACTTTTAACCGTCAAAATGTCGTCCCTAGACGAGAAGGAAAAAACCCTTTTGCGTTTTTTCTTGCGCGTCTTCACGACCGACCCATATTTACAAAAATATGGGTCTGAAATTGCTGAAATTAAGCAAACAAGCGATACCGTCACTGACTTCAGTGACGCGCTCGAGAGCCCTTTGTCGCCGCCGCCTGCCGACAGAGGCTTACCGCCAGCCGTCGCCGCCGCGATTAAGGCTAAACCAAGACCCATTCTTGTGAAACCCATTGTTTCGCAAACAAAGGTCCAGTCCGCACCTGCGTCCATTGTTCCCGTTTTCGAGAACATGGACAAAGGCTTATCGCTAGCCGTCGCCGCCGCGATTCCGACTAAACCGAGACCCATTGTTTCGAAACCTTTTGTTTCGCAAACAAAGGATCAGTCCGAACCTGCGTCCATTGTTCCCGTTTCCGAGAACATGAACACAACTGAGCCAGTCTTCGACTCAGAGTCAATTTTAGGCTCGTGTTCTGCGTCCTCATCATCTGAAGACGACTATCAAGTCGCCGGAAAGGGCAAGAGGAAGAAGGGTAAAAATTCCCAGGCCGCCATGGCCAAAAAGATCGTCGCGTTCCCTTCTGTCCCCTCTCCCGCGGCCTCCCGTCCCACCTCCCCGGTCCCCTTACCTACGTCCGCCGCTGCTCATACCAGTAGGCCAGTCAGCCCTAAGGCTAACTCTTCAGCCGCTTCTTCAAAGAAGCTGAAGCCACCTCCCCCGTTGTTCATTCAGGACAAAGGGAAATGGACAGACGTGTCCAAAATGTGTAATGAGCGCCGCATTCAATATCAAGCGCAAAAAGCACACAGCAGGGAATCCAAGTAGTGGTCCCTACGACCACGGACTTTAGGGAACTTACCCGCCAGCTGATCGGAAGGCACATAGCCTCCCATACATACTCCCTCCCAGAGGAGAAGCCCACCCGCGTGGTGATCAGCCGGATCCCGAAGGAAATCCCCACGGGGGACATCCTCAATGACCTCCAAGGCCAGGACATCCCGGTCGCAGCCGTCCACCGCCTTCATAAGGCGAGAGGCGGTGACCAGTACGATATGGTACTGGTCATCTGTGACCCAGTAGAAGGACACCACCCGATCTTCAAAGTGAAGTCGGTATGCTCCCTGACAGGCATCACAATAGAGAAACCCTACCGCTCAAGCGTAGTCGGGCAGTGCCACCGCTGCCAGATGTACGGACACAGCCAAGCCAACTGCCATGCGCCGCACAGATGCGTAAAGTGTCTAGGCGACCATGGCACGGCAGACTGCCCCCGTCACAAAGACAAATCGCTATTCAATTCAATTCAATTCATTTATTTCAGATAAATTACGACAATCCATACACATTTAAAAAACAAAAATGATAAAAACAAAAAACACTACAATAATAACAAATTAAAAATGGAAATGGAAACATTGAATTAGGACCGGACAACACGTACATGCAGTTTTGTCCAATGCTCCATGAAGGAGCACTCCATGTCCATCCTCCCAGCAATGAGCTGGAGAAAGCTGTTGGGGCTGCCCCGTATGCGGCGCATGAAAGACGCTATTCTTTTGCGATGTATCGCTTGAAAGCCATCCACTTGAGCATCTGCAAACATACCTGATGCGTTACAAAATCGTGGCAGCCTCATCAACATTCTGAAAGCGTTATTGTATTGGACACGCAGGGTACTGGAAGCCTTCTGCGTATGCTTCACCCATAGGCTGCACGTATAAAAAGACTGACAGTGCGCCTTGAACAAGGTTATTTTTACCTGTGCAGTACAGCGTGCAAACCTACGGGCCAGCATATTGGCTCTGACTGACAATGCCCTGCGTTCCCTTTCAATGTCCACATCATCGCAAAGGCTCTCGGTGACACAGTGGCCCAGGTACTTAAATTGTGCCACTCTTTTGAGAGCACCGCCGTCCAATGTGACCTGGGGTATGGTGTCATAGCTCTTTGTACCAGCCTTGAACACCAATAATTCGCTCTTGGTCGTGTTATACCTGAGCCCATGGGCCTCCGCATAGCACTCGCACACCTTTATTAAGCGCCTGAGGGCACTGACCGATGGGCTCAGCAGCACCATATCGTCGGCATAACTTAAATTGTTAACAAAAACTCCGTCAACCGAGCAACCTACCCGGGTGCTGCTGAGCTCACGGAGCAGCCGATCCACGTACAGGTTAAAGAGCTTGGGAGAAGTCAGCCCACCCTGTCTTACGCCGCACTCCAACCTATACTCATCCGAAAGTGATCCTGCCCACCTGACATTGTTACGCTGATTGTCATACCAATATTTAAGGAGCGATGTGAACTCGTCAGGTAGATCAGTCTCACTCGATAACTTCTGCCATAGCTTGTCATACACCACCAGGTCGAATGCCTTTGACAGGTCTAGAAAACAGGCGTAGACCGGTGTATTCCTGCTGGTGTAATACTGGATAGTATGCTTGAGACTCAATATAGCTGTTTCAGTAGACAGCGAAATCCGAACTGAGCGTCATGTAACTTCAGATGTTTATCTAAATATTTGTCAATCACACTATCCAGTACCTTCGCAATCACAGTTGCGAGTGATATAGGCCTGTAATTACTAAAGCTAGATGCATCCCCTGTCTTGTTCTTAATTATGGGGACAACCACGGTTCTCATCAGTGCATCAGGCAGGTATGAGTGTCCTACGCAGAAGGTGAAAAGCATGGCCAGCACCCTCGGCAAGTGACCGCCTGCATTTTGCAGGTGTTCAATACTCAATGAGTCATGGCTAGGGGATTTTCCACGTTTCATGCCTTTCACCGCCTGCGCAACATCCCTACCTGTAATCCATATGATTGACTTCCCGGTACGTACCGCATATGACTCGATTCCCATATTCCCGGTGGCCAAAGGCGAGCAGACCTTAAAGTGTTCCTTAAACAGGTTAGCAATCTGGTCGGGCTCACTACTACCCTCGACACTCACTGGAACGCTCGACCCTGGACTCAGTTTACCGGTTTCCTTCCAAAACTGACCGAAGTTCTTAGCGGTGTGTTGTGTTGCTAAAATATCCATTTTTATTTGGGTCTGGTTGTTCTGACACCATTTCAGTTTTGATTTAAACGTAGCACGCGGTTTACGCATATTTTCAAAAAGATGACCAGATGTGGGTTTTCCATTCGCGACCCACTCCTGAAACCAGAGTCGAGCGTCGCCATGAGCTGTTTTCACATAATTGTTCCAGCCAGTAACATAGGGCCTTTTCTTTTGAAAACTGTTTAATTTTCTCTTACAGCAATTAGATGCTGCATTTTGTAAAATATTAACTATACTATTATACATCTTGTCAATAATACATCTATGTTCTAAATTGCTACAAAACATATCTGCACATTTTATAAATTCTGGGGGAAAATCTACGTCACGTAGTTTGAGTGTACATTCTTGATTGTATTGTTTTAATTGTGACAAATCCCTAACACCCCAAACCACACTGTTCTGTACAGTCTTGACATGTTTAACCCTTGGTTTTAGAGTATTAATGTCACATATTAGCTCAATAGGAAAATGATCAGACCACGTGATATTATATTTAACCTTAACATTTATAATTGACTGCCTCGCCGCTTCAGTCACAACAATGTGATATAACCATGACCTAGTACCGTGAACGTCACTAATGTAAGTGTATGAGTCCGATAGTAGTCCCAACAAGTCAATATCCGCACACACCCAGCGCTGCTCAACACAAAAATTCATAAGATGCTTACCGAACGATGCACTCGGGTGAGCATTAAAATCCCCTAGTATGAAGACAGTTTCTACGCCACAGCTGTCTATCATTGCACTAATCTCACTCAAACAGTCCGTAAAATCGGCCATATTATCCGCAGCATCGGTCGGCACATAAACCGAAAACACTAAAAACTGACGGTCGTCAAGCACTACTTTAATGGCTGTGAGCCTCACATTTTCACATTCCACAACAGACTCGTACGGGTACACACTCTTGCGCCACAGTATAGCAACGCCGCCATACGGCCTGCCCCGTAGCATCCCCGCCGACGTATCCACCGCTGATTTGCCAGTATACGCGAACTCCTGGTCTATCCCTCCTAGATATGAAATGTCATGGGGCATTAGCCACGTTTCTTGTAACGCCACTATATCAGCTGTTCGACATAACGATCTTACACAGTCAACCGATCTTGTTATCGACCGACAATTGAAACTGACAAAAGTCGTATTATTTATTGCCTTTTGTGATTTGTCTACCATCATTAATTTTTATATTCCACAAACCTTCTAACAGAGACGCCCTCCGGCCATAAACTACTTTCTAAGAAAAGTGTAATCTTTGGTCTAGGAACATATATTTTAAACGCATTATATTGTCGCTGTATCCTCGCGTTGATTCTTTGTAAAGATATCTTAACCTGCGTTTTATTGAATATGTACTCAAGTACATCACTTTCCGTGGTACTTTTATCTACCTTGTTTAAAAACAATGGTATTCTAATATCAGCGGCCTTAAATTTTTCGTTAGGATTATTAAGGGCTTTGCCTTCAATAGTATGGTGATTCCTCAACCTTTTTCGCTGTATTAAAGTCCATTCCTTTGAAGTGTATGAGAACGGTATACTGAGAGGTTCCTTTGGTGATGCTGGCCAAAAAAAGTGTTTAGACTGCAAATAAATTAAAAGAAAAAATAATAGAGGCATTAGAAAAGTTAAAATATGTCCTGAAAGCACGGATATTAAAGACAAATTTGAAGCATTTCTTGGTAAATCAGAATATCGCAGTAATCAGGAGCCATTTTATTCTGAACAAGCTTATAAGGTTTATGAAGATAAAGAAAAAGCTATTGAGATTGATGATACTGGCAAAGCAAAAACCTTTACAAATGTTAAGGAAATGTCCAAAAGTCTGACATGGTTTTGTTCGGATTCATTGTGCGTATTAAATGATAAGATAAGATAAGATAAGTCTTTATTTGCCTTAAACATGGTATAAAGTTGTTACAGTCAGGTATTATTATAAAGTCCACATGTTTAGCTATACAGGAGATGTATCAATTGCATGCAAAATAATATTTATTAGTTATTTGTGGTTCAATGTGTAGATACAAATTCAATCAAATTATATTATAGTTTTATCCACAATGGCAAAAGTCCAGAAAATTATAGTTTATTGTTCAGAAAATCTTTAATGTCGTAAAACATATGTTCTTTCAGCCATTTCAATAGTCTTTTTTTAAATAAGTTAATATTAAATAACAATTTTATTTCTTTTGGAATTTTGTTATAGATGCGTATACACATGACTAGAAAACTTTTCGCATACTTGGCTGATTTAGGAGTATCCAGCAATACAAGTCTGCATGGATCTCGATTTCGAGAGTTTAATTGATTGGCTTTTCTGAACAATCCCTTATTATTATAAACATAATTACAAATTTCGAAAATATAGAGAGACGGAAGTGGTAATATACCTAGCTTTTTAAAGAACGGTTTACATGAGTCGTCAGGACGGATACCACAAATGGCTCTGATGCATTTCTTTTGCGCAATAAATGCTCTGTGTCTGTCCGTACTGTTACCCCAGATAATAAGACCGTAACGTAAGATGGATTCTATGTAGGCGTGATATGCTGTAATTGCTGTTTTTTTGTTAGTTATATTCATTATTTGTCTGAGAGCATAAACAAACTTATTAATCCTACTGCACAAACTATCCAGATGTACTTTCCAATTCAGATCTTGATCTATGAGTACTCCTAAGAATTTAGTTTGGGTGACTTCTTTTAATCGGTCAACATTAAGTTTAAAATTGTATTTAGTATGTTTTGATTTATTAAATTGTATAAAATTAGATTTATCTAAGTTAATTTTTAATTTATTTATCTGCAACCATTTTATGATGTCGTCAATAGTATTATTAATGTCTATTTCATGATCAAATTTAGTTTTATACTTTTTGTCAGATGTCACAATAATCGAAATGTCATCTGCAAATAACACACATTTATGATTAGTCACTAGTGGCAAGTCGTTTATGTATAATAGAAACAATAAGGGTCCTAGTACACTGCCTTGGGGGACGCCGCAATTGTTAACTCTATAGTCAGATGAATACGAGGTTAATACATTTTCATTTACTTTATTAATAACAACGTGTTGTTTTCGGTTGCTTAAATAAGACGCGATCCACTCCAGTGCTAAACCTCTTATTCCACTTTTTTCTAATTTTTTCAACAGGATATCATGTGCCACAAAGTCGAAGGCTTGTGACAGGTCGAAAAATAGTCCTGTCGTCAAATAATTTTTATTTAGGGAATTATGAATGAGCCCTAAGAGATTAGTAATTGCTAGTGTTGTTGATTTGTGCTTTTGAAATCCGTACTGTTCTTTTGTAATGATCATGTATTTGCTACAGTAGTCGGAAAGTCTCTTTTGCATACATTTTTCAAATAATTTTGATATTACAGGTATAAGGGTTATCGGCCGATAGTTTTTAACATCATTTTTATCGCTTTTTTTGTACAGGGGTTTAACGACTGATAATTTTAAAGCATCAGGAAAAGTTCCAGATGAAAAGGAAAGATTAATTAAATGAGTCAATATAGGAATTAATTCTGAACTGCAAGATTTAATTACTTTTGTACTAATTCCATCGTAACCTTCTGAGTTAGTGTTATTTAATGATATTATTAAATTTTTAATTTCATCTGCAGTCATAGGGCTAAGAAACATGGAATTAGGTATTGTCATGGTTTTATTAGGCTCGTCATTGTCATGTAAATTATTAAATGTCGCAGTGCTAGTCGAATCAATAAAGTAATCATTAAAGGCATTTGCTATCTCAGGCGGATTAGTCAGTATTCTTTTATCTAATTCTATTTGAGTAATATTATTGTCATATTTTGCATTTCCAACTTCACGGTTAATGACTGACCATGTTGCTCTGCATTTGTTTTGACTGTTATTTATGTAATTAATGTTTGAATTTATTTTGGATTTAAAAATACATTTTTTCAGTAGAGATGAATATTTTTTATATCTAAGTTTGTTCGTTATGGTTTTATTTTTATAATAGAGGTACCGTAAACATCGTTTAGTTTTGCAACTATTTCTGAGACCCTTGCTTATCCATTTTTGTTTATTTATATTAGAGTTGTTTATTTTAATCTTGATCTTTGGGAAGCATAAATTATACAATAAACATAAAAACTCGTGAAATTTATTGAATGCATTATTTAAATCCATTTCAAGATGAACCTCTGACCACGTTAAACTTGCTAGGCATTTTTTGAATTTACTTATATTTTCAATACAATAGTCTTTTTTATAAATAAAATATGATTTGGTCTTTACACTTTGCTCTTTTACTGGGAAATCTAAGAGTTGTGCTGTGTCGTGGTCTGATAGGTATAGGGGTAAAACCTCAGCAGAAGATTTTTTTATGTTACTTAGTATGTGGTCTATACAAGAGTCTTTACGTGTTGGAACTGTAACGTGAATCTGCAAGTTATAGTTATTACATAGATCCTTTAAGTAGTTGGTGATTTTTCCTGGTTTAATAGTATTTATATTGAAATCACCAGCAATAACTATTTTCGTACTTGCCCCATACTTTTTTACCGTTTCGCACATAAATTGATCCAGTTTATCCAGAAATATGTTAGGATCAGACTTAGGCGTTCTATAAAGACACACGATAATTAATTTGTGCAATGGAATTTCAACGCCACAGGCTTCAAATGATTTTTGGGTTGAGTACTTTTTAATGTGGGAAAGCTCGTTATATATAATACCCTGTTTAGCGAGAATACAGGTACCCCCTCTCTGGGTGTCTCTACTAAATGCAGCTGCTACGGCGTAGTTATTTAATTTTAAATATTTCTCATTTCCGACACGCATAAAGGTTTCAGACAAACACAATATGTCTGGTTCTTTATTTATGTCTCGTAACTCCAGCAACGTTAGTTCCAAAATTTCCTTTTTCGAAAGAATGCTAGCGATATTTTGATGCAATATTTTAAAAGTTTTAGGTTCACTTATTACACTGTTGTTATTCACGAAAAAGCGGTTTGTGGTCCAAAACTTTAAAATAGTATGGAATAGTACCTTTTTTAGTATGAGTAGAGTTTTCAATATCAGGACCATTTTTAGCATGGCATTCCGTTTGATGACGTGCAAAATAATAAGGGATTGTACCTTTCGAAGCTATTACATGTTCGTTATCAGGTTTTATACAGTTAGTTTGATTACGCAGTATTATTTTCTTCAATTCTTTAACATTTAAATACTTTTTTTCATAATCGTAACAGTCAATAGCATAGTTTATAGATTTACATGCATTGTACAATTTGTATTCAGAATCAATATATTTACAACCTTTGTATTCACTGCAAATATTACTTATAGTTTGTTTCAAATCATCTATATTTATATACATATTCTTTAATGGGCTCAAAACGATTATGTAATTATTACTGAATACGTCTAGGAGTTGGCGTAATTGCGCAGACAAGATTTTGGTATCATAGTCATTTTCACCCACACAAATTATAAGTTTGTCGTCACTTGATGTTGCAATATTTTGACAATTCTTAATGATGTCACTTGTAAGCGCGTGTGGTTTTGTTTCCGCCGTCACAGTATATTTTATATACGGATTAGCCGCTCTCGACTTAATCAATGCAGAAGAAAGTCCAACACATTGTTGTGTGCCAAAGATAAATATCTTGTTAGACCGTTCTTCTTTTAGTCCATCAGACGTTTTCTTATCGTTGAATATTTTACCGCTCTCCTTTAATTGTAATAGTTTCTGTAGTTTTAGAATTTGATCCTTGAGGTGTAGTATATCGTTTCCAGCCTTTTTCAACTGATCCTCCAAGTCGGCGATGTTTTTTTGTAGGCTAAAGATATTCTCGCTTAGATTTTTCTTTGTATTGTTCTTTGTTTTGTTTGTTGTTTGGGGTCAAAGTAAACTACATGTTAGTTACTACTCCAAGAGTCGATTACTCTTCCACCTTTAATTAGCAACATTATATACATAGTTACGACGTGATGTTATGTCGATAATCTACAATCACGTATTCACATACTATCTACCTTAGCATATTATACTACGTGCTGTACGTGACGTGCTGATGTACGTGACATCACACCACATCACCCCCTTAAATTTTAAAAAAAAAAAATTTTTTTTACAAGGTTTTTTTTTTCCCATTACAAACTATTACTCTAACTCTTACAATACAATTTTGTTCTATTCTTATGTACTATATCTATCTTATTTTTATACTTAATCACAACATTTGGTGACTCGTCTTTTATAACTTCAAAAGGTCCATTATAAATACATTCCAATTTATTGCCAGTTTCATTCTTAATCAAAACTAAATCACCTTCCTTATAGGTTACAGAATTAAGATTCTTATCATAACAATGTTTCCTAGCTAATTTACTCGCTATTAAATTCTCCCTTGCATCATTTTGTGCCCTTTGCAATCTGTACTTAAATTCTAAAGGATAATCATCAAAATTATACAATGGTTCAACACTTTCTCCTTGAAGACTACTTGGTAATCTGCATTTTCTTCCAAACACTAGCTCATAAGGTGTATATTTGGTAACAGTATTAACTGTCGTATTATAAGAAAAACACCAAAATGGAATCCAAGAACTCCATGATGATGGGTTATTATCCGTCTGTATCCTCAAATATGCACCTAATGTTTTATGTACATTCTCCAAAGAACCTATACTCTCATGATGATATGACGTCGACATGACTTTATTGATGTTCAAGATATCACATAGCTCTATCATTACTTTCGAAACGAATTCACTACCCCTATCCGTAGCTATTGTTTTCGGTATTCCATATCTCAAAACAAAATTCTCTGCCAAAGCTTTTGCTACCTCATTTGCGGATTTATTCTTTAAAGGATAAGCCTCTACAAACTTCGTAAGTTCACATTGAAGAGTTAATATGTAAACATTGCCTCTTTCGTCTCTATCAAGGGGTCCTACTATGTCTAAATAAATCTTCTCAAACGATGTTGATGCAGTAGTCGTAATCGTCATGGGTTCCCTAGTATTCCTAGAATACTTTTGCTTACAACACTTATCACATTTACCAACGTACTCCACTACGTCTTTCTCTATAGAAGGCCAATAATAATACTTCTTTATATTATTCACCATCCTACGTATTCCTGCATGACCACTCGTGGGTAAAATATGGAAATCATTCAAAATAACCTTCTTCTCATCTTTCCCTTCTATTCTCCGTAAATCCTTCACTACACACAGTTTAAAATCCCCACAAATCGAACTTCTATTTTCCTTTAAATATTTTGCCATTCTTGCAATAAAATCAACGTTATAACGATTCTTCATAATAATTACTTCTTTAATGCCTTCTTCAATACAAAAACTGACTATGTCTTTCGATAACTCGTCTCGCGAAATTCCCGATAAAGATTCATAGTTTACATAAATACTCGAGTTTTCTGGCATATACACTAAATTGCGCGACTTTGAAAATATCTGCCTACAACCATTATTATTATTGTTGTTATTATTATTGTTACGTAACATTTTCTCCCAATCATCTAAACAAATCTCAATGTCATTTCCTTGCTTCTTAAGTACTTCCACGATCCTAGGGTGATCAGTCCCAGATACCACGGAGTCCCTATCACAAACATTTGGCTTTCCCAACTGCTTGTACTGCGCCCTCGTCATTACGGATATCGTCTTTTCCCGTATCAATTTCAAATCCTCACTCGTTATCACTATTCTAGAAAGTGCATCCGCTAGTACATTCTCTTTGCCCTTAATATATTCAACCTCAAAATCATACTCCTCTAAACACAAACGAAACTTAGTCAACCTACTAGATGGATCTGTCATGTTAAACAAATACAGTAATGGCCGGTGATCCGTCTTTACAACGAACCTCCGTCCGTACAAATACGGTCTAAAATATTTAACTGACCAAACTATTGCCAACAACTCCTTCTCTATTATCGGATAATTTAACTCACTCTTCCCTAACGACCTACTAGCATATGCGATGGGTTTTCCGTTCCCATTACACAACACACTCCCTATTGCATATCCAGAACTATCGGTTTGCAATATAAAAGTATTGCTATCAGAAAAATCAGGATAATCCAACACCGGTGGACTCATTAACGCTTCCTTAAGCAACAAAAACGACTTCTCGCACTCATCGGACCAACTAAATACAACACCTCTCTTACACAGCTTATTCATAGGTACCACTATATCAGCAAACTGTGGTATGAATTTCCTATAATAATTCGCAAACGCTACAAATCGCTTTACCTCATCAACCGTCGATGGACGCGGATAACCTCTAATAACTTCTACCTTCTCTGGATCTGGTGAAATACCTTCGGCCGATATTACATGCCCCAAATAAAGCACTTGCTTCTTCAAAAATTCACATTTAGACGGATTCAACTTTAGATTTACTTCCCTCAAGCGTGAAAATACTGACATTAGGTTCCGATTATGTTCATCTAAATTCCGTCCAAAAATAATGAGATCATCCAAATAAATCAGACACCTATCGTAATTCAATCCAGACATGGCCACAGTCATTAATCTACTAAACGAACTCGGACTTATCTTCAAACCCATTGGTAACCTACACATTTGATACTGCCCCTTGTCTGTTGTGAAAGCAGTATACTTCCTACTACTCTCCTCCAAAGCACACTGATAATAAGATTGTGATAAATCACAGTGACTAAAGTAAACTGCGCCTGACATCGAATCCAAAATCTCAGTTATATTCGGCAATGGAAACTTATCATCCTGTATCTTTTCATTCAACTGCCTATAATCTATAACCACTCGCCATTTCTTCTCCCCACTACGATCCGTCTTTTTGGGTACCACCAAAACAGGACTAGACCACTCACTAACCGCCTCTTCAATGATATTACTCTCCAGCATCTCCTGCACTTGCCTATCAACCTCCTTCTTCTGTGCATAAGGTATCCTATACTGCCTCTTGTACACCGGAGTAGCACTCTCTTTCAAGCGTATAGACTGCTCATATACGTTAGTGACAGCTAATTTATCACCCGGGAGATGAAAAACATCCGAAAACTTTGCACACACTTGCTCAACCGACAACCGCTCCTCGGCGTTCAAATAGTCGAGTTTAAGTAAAGAAAGTACCTCTTCTACACGCTCAACGTCCGTCCCTGGCTTCACGAAATTACAACAATCAAAATCACTCAACGGACAAACTTCCACACCGGACATACTACACACAACTTCCTCGGAGTTCGTATTTAAAATCCTAACGGGTACCATCCCGCCTTTAGGCCTTACTAACACACTAGCCAAGAAAACGCCTTTCCGCAATTCTTGCCTAACTCAAAATCAAAATCAAAATCAAAATATTTTATTTTACATAGGCCTACATGGGCACTTATAAAACGTCAACAGAAGAGGCACGGTTCGGGTTGGTCGTTTCCTATGGAGAAGAACCGGCAAGAAACTCCATGGTTACTCTTTTAAAATCATTTGGTTCTACAATATTTGGATGTTACAGCGCTAGTACTTAAGTATGAGAGGACAGCGTAGGCCCGACAATAAGTCATCGCTTACTACAAAAGGTAGAAAAAGATGAAGCTGAAAAAAAAAAAAAAAAATAAAAAAAAAAAATTACAAAGCCTACAATGTCCACACATTCACAAAAAAATATGAATGAAAAAGAATCTATACAAAAGTAAAAATAAAACTAAGAACAATTA